>MJHO01000103.1:332500-771709 GCA_002076135.1 Xerophyta viscosa | reverse complement strand
TGATGCGGCAAGGGCGCGGCTAATGGACGCGGCATGGTGCGGCTGGCGCACCACAGGCAAACGGCTAGGTGCGCCAATGCCGCGCCTTGGCAGAACCTTGGCCGCACCTTTGCTGCGCCTATGCCGCCCATGTCGTGCCCATGCGCTCCCATGCCGTGCCCATGCGCTCCCATGCCGTGCCCATGCACGCCCATGCCGTGCCCATGCCACACTAGGTTGCGCACATGTGTTTTGACCCAAGATCCACCTGGATCATCGTTGGACCTCTCCCACCCGCGTCAAGACAAAGGCGATTCATGATCGTCGCGATAGACTACTTCACGAAGTGGATTGAAGCTGAGCCATTGGCAACAATCACCGGGGCAGCGGTCTCTAAGTTCTTCAAACAATCGGTCATATGCCGCTTCGGGATACCCAAATATCTCGTGTCGGACAACGGCAGCCAGTTTACAAGTCCGGAGATGAAAAAACTATGTGAAACACTCCATATCAAACAAAGGTTCGCCTCCGTTTATCATCCGCAAGCCAACGGACAAGTGGAGAACGCGAATCGAACGATATTAGAAGGTCTAAAGAAACGTCTAGAGGGCGCGAAAGGAAATTGGCCCGACATACTCCCAACGGTCCTATGGGCATACCGGACCACCCACCGAACGACGACCGGAGAAACGCCCTTCGCTCTCACTTACGGAACTGAAGCAGTGATACCCGTAGAGCTCAACAACCCTACTCTCAGAGTCGAATACAACGACGATACATCCAACGGAGACCGCATTCTAAACGAACTCGACTTACTCGACGAGAAACGAGAAAGGGCCCTAATCAGAGCGCAAGCATACAAGCAACGGGTGTCCCATTACTACAACAGCCGGGTGAGATTGAGATCATTCCAAAAAGGACAACTGGTCCTGAGGAAGGTACAGCAGCAATCCACCAAACTCGGACCAACATGGGAAGGCCCTTATCGTATCTCTGAAGTACTCGGCAAAGGAGCTTACGCGCTACAAGACATGGAAGGAAACGATATACCGAGAACTTGGAGCGTACTAAATCTTCGAGCTTATCATCAATGACTTGTAAATATTCCTTTAGCTATCAAGAAAACGATCTTCTCGCATCTCGAGCTTCACCTCATGGCAAACAATCACGAAAGGCCGCTCCTTCAACTCCAGCCAGACGAAAACGGAGCGACATCCCGTGTCGTATCGCACTCCGTTACCACTGGCTGGGGGGGACGCAAAGGCCCGTCCGCTCAAAAGCATCGGACCTCGAAAGGCCGCTCCTTCAACTCCAGCCAGACGAAAACGGAGCGACATCCCGTGTCGTATCGCACTCCGTTACCGCTGGCTGGGGGGACGCAAAGGCCCGTCCGCTCAAAAGCATCGGACCTCGAAAGGCTCCTTCAACTCCAGCCAGATAAAAACGGAGCGACATCCCGTGTCGTATCGCACTCCGTTACCGCTGGCTGGGGGGGACGCAAAGGCCCGTCCGCTCAAAAGCATCGGACCTCGAAAGGCCGCTCCTTCAACTCCAGCCAGACGAAAACGGAGCGACATCCCGTGTCGTATCGCACTCCGTTACCACTGGCTGGGGGGACGCAAAGGCCCGTCCGCTCAAAAGCATCGGACCTCGAAAGGCCGCTCCTTCAACTCCAGCCAGACGAAAACGGAGCGACATCCCGTGTCGTATCGCACTCCGTTACCACTGGCTGGGGGGACGCAAAGGCCCGTCCGCTCAAAACAAATGCCCTTACGAGACTAGCGAAACACAGAATCGGCATCCATTTCATTCGAAAATAAGATTACACGACAAGCCAAACATTGCAAGAAAAAACTACTCTGAACCGCTAAGTCTAACAAGTGCAAAAAGCCACTCAAGGACTCCTTGAAGACGAATCGTCATCTTCCGACATACGAGAACCATTCGAACCGGAACTTCCGTCAAGTCGGTAAGGGTCACCAGGCATGATCGGATCGTGAAGAGGGGTCAGAGGACTATACTCCGGAGTCGACGAACCTCGCAAAACACGATCCAACCGCTCTCGTGTTTCCCTCAACTCCCTCTCCAGAGATGCGGCGTACGAACGTAAAGAAGCAATCTCGCAACGGGCGTTCACGAGCAGAGTGTCACGGTGCCTATCTTGACTTCGCAGAGCCTCTAACCTTTCCCGAAGCCGCTGATTTTCCACCTCGAGCAGGCGGTTCTCCCGGGCCAACAACCGCAGCAAATCGGACGTCACCCCGTTCGCCATAACGCTCTCCCCCTTCGGCAAATCTTTAACCGTAAATTCAGAAGTTCGCGAGAGATGAATAACGCCACAGATACAAGTAAAGTTCCCTGACTTTCCTTTATAGGCAAATGAAAGCGTAAAAGAATCGAAGTACGACGTCCTAAAAAACCGTCTGTAACATTCAAAATGAAATTTCCCCTTTACAACAAAATGCGGAGGCTACTCGCTATACAACGGAAGAGAAGAAATACATAAGGAAAATCGAAAAATACTACGAACGATCTTCAGGGGCACCGGCCTCCCCGGACCCTGCAGGGCCTTCGGCGTCGTCGTCCTCTTCCTCTTCCTCGTCAGAGAACGCCTGAGCGCCTGAGTCTCGCCTAGACCCGGCGCTTCGAACGACGTCCTCCTCATCCAAAAACTCAAAAAACTCCTCCCCTTCCTTAGGGAATCGCTGGCGGAGTCTCCTCAGCATTTCAAAGTAAATGAAACGGCTGAAGACCACGGCGTGCTTCCCCTTCTCGACGAAGGCACGGCATGATCGGAGAAGATGAAGGGACGGGCACGAGCGCTCCGCTGGACCCCTCTACTTGGCCTGATCCGACCTCGGGCGCGGAAGGCCTCGCACCGGAACTGGTGGCTCCGACATTCCTCTTCGCAGTCGCCTTACGGCGACGGGGCTTCGGCAATTCCGACAGGATCGCCGCTTCCACTACGGACTTCTCCGCTGGCTCCATCAATCCTGCAGAAAAGACGGCATGATCAGAAGGACTCTAAGGCAACAAGGCATTACGAAAAACAAATAGTAGAGGAGGCATACCGAACGACGGGTCGGCCAGCAGCCTTGTCGCTTGCACGACGTCGCTCGGGACGCTCCCCGCAACGGACACCGAACCCCGAAAAGTAAAGAACCGATGCTCCAACATCTCCAGCTCGGTGGTAAGCTCGGGCTTCTCTTTCAACGCCTCGCTCAAGTGATCAGACCAACGGTCTGGGAAACACCATTCCGGCTTCCTCCTCACAAAGAAGAAGCCGTGCCGCCACTTGGGGAAGGTCACCCCTTTTCCCTCCGTCTTCCTCTTAGCAGGGTTTCTATACTTCGTGTTATAAAAATCGGGCCCCTGCTTAGAGGAAGACAAGGTGAACAAGTCCCTCCACAACTCGAGAGACGGCCTGGTCCCCGTACGAGCACAAATATACAAAAAGACCAGGATGTCCCGATACGAGTTCGGGGATAGGTGACACGGAGTAACGGCGTAATATGCGAAAAACTGAATATAAAATGGCAGCAGCGGGAAGCGAAGACCAGCTTTAAACATGTCAAGACGGAATGGCACCCACTCCTCGGATATACTTGTCATCCTCTCCATCGGCAAGGCCGTCCTGGCCTCGAAGTCAGACGGGACACCATATTCTTCTCTCCACTGGGCCAACTGCTCCTCGGTCACGGAAGAGACAGCGGTACGAGGATTGAATTCAGCAGGGGGAACCCACTACAAGAAAAAAGCCGAATAGCGACTAAATTTTTAAGGACAAAGTTTTTAACCACTAAATTTAGTCGTTAAAATATTGCTTTAGCGAGTAAAGCAATTTAGTCATGGTTGCCTTAGACATCAACAACTTGATATTATTTAGTCAGTACTAGTTAAACTTTTAACGACTTAACTAATAATTAGTCGTAAAAATATACTTTATAACGACTTCAAAAAAATTTAGTCACAACGGTTAAAGAATTAGCAGCAAACTCATGTTTAGTCGCTACAGCTATATCTATAGTGACTAAAATAGAATTTAGATTTTTATACCTTACACTTCAGCGACTTCATTTTTATTTTAGTCACTGATCTTTTATTATTAAAGACAAAAATTATGCTAGTCATTAATGCTTAACCTTCCACGACTAAACTAGGTATTTAGTTCCGATTGACTCATGCTTATAACAACCAAATACTAATTTAGTCATAGATTTTAATACACTTAGCGACAAAACAATATGTTAGTCACTGAAATTGCATAATTAAAGACTAACAATTGACTTAGTCACTGAAACTTTTCATTTCAACTAAGTTGTAGTTTAGGCGTTGGAACTCATATAATTAAAGGCTAAGCATAACTTACTCCAATACAAAAGAAAAGCCGAATAGCGACTAAATTTTTAACCACTAAATTGTCACCGTCAGGAAACACCTTAGAACACCTTCAAAACATCCCAGAATACCGTCAGAACATCTTCGAACACTTTAGAATATCCCAAAACACCGCTAGAACACCCAAAATATTTTCAGAACACCTTAGAACATCCTAGAATAATCCAAAACACTGCTAGAACACCTATAACACGTTAAACACCTTGGCATAGCCTTGGAATTCATGCAAAATTCAAATCCATCGTCTTGATGAAAACTAAATGTTCCGGTCCGCCCTTAAATTTAAAGTGTCAACTTTCTTAAATTTTTTTTTTTAACTTTTTATAATATTTGATGAAAAAATAATTTTGAATAGGTGTTTGATCCTCCAACTGTTAATTGAGTTGGATTTCAAAACTCCTGCATACGGTCAAACTTTATTTCCCCCTCTTATATGTTAAAATTTTTGAAATTTTGAAACCCCCGCCTCCCGGCATTTGCTTTATTTAACCCCCCCCTCCTCTCTCCATTTTTTCACAAGTGTTTTTCACTATCTCTGCGGCGGCGCAGTCGCAGACGTGCTGCTGTGATGGCGGAGGCACACAAAAGGGTTGACAGCGGCAGCTGCTACATCAGCGTTGCTTCATTCCCTACTCTCTAATTCTCTCTCTCTCTTCTCCCTTTCTCTTGGTTGATCTCTCTCCCTTTGCAAATGCACTGCCCCGAACAGCAGCGAGTGCCGCTCCCGCCAGTCTCGACATCTCCTCCTCCTCTCCGACTACTTAAAGACCTCGCTGCATCTATGAAAATCATGTGTTGGCGTTGGGAGATCAAACTCCGTGAGCTTAGGATGTTGCGCGGGCAACTCGTTGGAGATCCTCGCCGTCACTGGACCATCTCCTCGAGCTTGTGGCGTGGTTACCGTGAGCCTCATCATGACCTAGGTCATATCTCACTTTAACTAAAACACTTGTGATTCTTTCTTTAGGATTCTGATTAGCACTTTTTTTCTGAAAATGATTAGCACCATTTTAACCTCGAATTTGGATTCTTCCAGCATCTTAAGCGCATTTTCCTTTCTTTGCCTCTAGTGAGCTCTGACGGCCTGTAACTTAGGTATGTCTATGTGAAGCATGCTTATATACTATGTGCTCTAAATCTTGACATTATTGAGTTAAATTAAATTTCGGATTTGTATTTTCTTTTAATGCCTATGTAATGTTTGTTGAAATGGTTAAATGAAAATTTAATGATATGATATGGGAATGGTACTGGCTGCATCTAACTTGTTTATGCAGGCTATTAAATGGTTATAGATAATGCTTGTATTAAACGTAGAGATGCAATTATGCTTGAGCAAGAACTTATAATAGCAGGCAGGTCAATACTGTGAGTGTTTTTTTTTTCTTTTTGATCTACTTGTCAATCAAAGTAGATGATAATTATGCATATTTTTCTTCAGTTAACTTTTTGAACTGAATGATATAAGGTTCAATAAAATGTGAACACCCTAAAAACACCCAGAACACCTCTAGAATACCCTAAAATAACTCTAAAAATCCGAAAATATCTCCAGAAGTACATCCCAAAATAAATTCAAAAATCTAAGAACATCTCTCGAACATTCTAGAACACTTTCAGAATACCCTACTTATAGGCTATTTGGACATTTTTAAGTAGTTAAATATATACAACTTATCAAGATTTCTATGCAAATTGATCATAATAAATTTGTTGGGTAGGTTAACCTTGTCTTCTGGGTCATGCTCTAGTGAGCTCTCAATTATTATTATCTTATAATTGCATATAGTATTTTGTACCTAAAGTAAGCAAGGCTTATATTGTATACTAAGGTTTTATTATTTTGTTCAGCATGTCTTGTTAGTTGGAATTATTTTACAGACAAATAAGTAATCCAATATCTATAAGCACTTAACACATCTGGATGGATAAATTATCATGGCATTTGCCAATTCAACCATGTTCGTACTTAAAGTTCTTATGTTTTCTGCATATCTACTATAATAAAGGTTTTTGTTTTTTGTTGCAGGCTTTGAAGTAGCATTATTCAATTTGTTATGGTCTCTTGTGCAAATACATGATCTATGAAGCAATAAAGGAGGGAAATTCTGATGTTACGTAGGGAATGTATTTCACATTTTTGTGTATATAATAGATTGTATTGTTAATTAGACTTTTTAGTCTATATGACTGAAAAGTTTTGAAATTGTAATAGTATCATTTTGGATATTTTTGTAAGATACATAAAATTTAAATATACTTTGTTTCGTGTAATTTTTATTTTTTGATTATGTATAAAATAAAATATTATAAATGCTAGAAATACTTTTATGATCATTAGGGACTAGATATATATTTTACGAAGAATATTTAATCATAGATTTTTTTTAGCCTTTGAAGAGTTCAATAAATGACTAAATGTTTAGTCATAGAAAAATAAATAGCGACTAACTTTTTAGTTGCTAAAATAGTTTTAGGGTCTAAACTTTAGTCTCAGATTCTAGTCATCACCGACTAAACTTTTAGTCTATATCATTACTTATTAGTATCTAAATTATTAGTCACTAGAGGAAAAACTAGTGACAAATAATTAGCCATAGTAACACATAAATTGTGACGAAAGATATAGTCGTTATTAAATATAAATAGCAGCTATGTTTTTTTTAGTCGTTGAATATGTTTTAACGACAATATCAATTTAGTCGTAGATGACTCTTTTTTGGCTACTAATTTTTTTGTCATTGATATTTTAGTCGCTGAAGGCTTCTTTGACAAGGATGCGGCGACTAAACACTATTTAGTCCTAGAAAGCTTTTGCAACTAAAAAAGGCAAATAACAACTAAATAATTAGTCACTAATTGTATGAATTTTAGTCACTATTCAGCTTTTTTCTTGTAGTGACCCTTGGGCCTTTGCCTAGACTAGTCGAGGCCCCCACCTGCCCAACCCTTTCCTCGCCGCTGCCCCTACCCACGATCTCAGCGAACGTAGCGCTCATCCTATCTAAACGAAGCTGCTCAGCAACTTGACTGATGAACTCCCCCTCTGGGGTTGTTCGGTCCCTCGTAGTATCTGGGGACGCAGGCGGTCCCCCATATATAGGAGGAACACGCGGAGTTAACGGGATTGGAACGTGAGACCTATCGCTGGAACCTGACCGCTACTAGACTCCGTGCTCGATGAGCTACGAGAAGACATACCTTAAACTTGACGAGATGTGAAGAAAGAAGAAGATTGGAAAGCTCTCCGTAGAAGATTTTTTACTCCGGAGCGAACTTCTGATCTCGGTGAAACGGAAAAATGACCGCGGGCCCTACTTATAACCGTAGAGAACGACGGTCCTCTACGCGGTAACTCGTCTCGCGAATCACCGCGTGACAGCTGTCCATATTCGGACAAACCATACTGAAAACCATTACGGAAGGCTAAAGAAAACAGCACGCGCGACTCCGAAGAAATGCATTCCGACAGATGGGCCGACAAGGCCTCCCATCTGTCGGGGGGCAGATGATACGGCCCAAACATGGACCTAACGAAGCGATCTCCGTCGATGGTGCTAGAGCCCCGAGCTGCTCCCGGTTGGACGGTACGAGACGCCCCCGTTGAAGCTACAACGAACGAGTGAGACGTCGTGCCTACGAACGGATAGCACGCCGTGCTACTAGTCCGTGAGGCGCGATGACTCTAATACCCCCGAACGAAGACACGTGTAATGCTACAGTAATTCGGCGGGTAATTAACTACCATAATACTCCTTAATCTCTGTATAAAACCTCCACTTGTAACCCCAAGGGAGAGAGGCCCAAGAGAGAGAAAGATATATACAGTAGAGATACAGTAAAATATTTGTATTCACAAAACATACATAGTAAATATTTGAGGACTCCGTTCCTCTCCGTGGTATTTCTACCCTCCATTGAGGGTTTTCCACGTTAAAACAGAGTGTTGATAATCACTTTACCTAACCGCGACCGTCTGAACGGATTCATCCCCGTAACCCCGTCCAACCAGAGATCTACGAAGCGTGTGTCATCCCAATCCTGGTGAGGATAAGCCCATCAGCATCACCGGCCTTACTACTAGGGGTGTCAGGTGCACGAGATGAAGAAGGGGAAGCCATGACTAACCTGGAAAGAAAGACCTTTTAGACTGACGCAGATGATATGCACCGAGCTATGAGAAAGACACCGACCCAATTGATATACGCACCGACGTAAGAAGAAGGCTCGGGGTGAATCGCCGGAGCGCAGGAGGTATGAGGAAGAGAAGCTTACTGTGAATGACTGTGACGGTAACTCAGTCAGCGGTAACTCTTTAAAATGGAGATCTGAGAAGTTAAATTTGCGGGAACGCGTGTCAAGGTTTAGCTTAGTTGGCGGTCTTGTCAGTCAAATCAGTCAGAGGACACTCGCGCACGGCCAGGATTGGAACCGACACGTGCTAGGTTTCGCTACGACACCCGGGTGATCGATCGACTCTGAATTATAAAGGGGTCAATTGCTGTAAGTTACGCATGGTCGAGTTAGGATCGGGTGTTTGCTCGCGCGACGAATTGGTTCCGACAGAAGAGCCGACGTTCGACGCCTCCTCTGTCGGGGGCATCTGATATGGCGCCAGAAATAAGGACCGACGTTAGGCGTGGTCGGATGAATGCCAAGTGTTCGTACTTTGTTGAGGTCGGTGTACGTTTAGGTCGGTGCACCGACCAAGCCTCAAAAGATCGGCTTCAGCATCTGTACCGTTCACCTTGGCTGTTGGATGGAAGACACGTGGACAACGGCTCAACGAAAATCCGGCGGGAAATTCAAATATGTGTGCCAGGCTGTCGCCAGCCTGGATAACAACCTTCGCCCACTTGCGCACAACTGACGCAAGTGGGAGAAAACCGTTACGGGGTATAAATAGCGATCTACAGTACCGTAACGGGGATCCACTTTTCGACAAGAACAGAAGGAGAGTGATTGTAACAGAGAGACAGAGCGAAATCCACCGAGCTTCTTATAAAGCTCGGTGCTGAAACCCTGTACCACATATCTCTTTTCCCTATTAGTGAATTCTCCTTCGCTGGTCACGTGCGACCCGTGGTTTTACCTCGGATCAAGAGTTCGAGGGTTTCCACGTAAAACATCTGGTGTCATATCTCCCTAAAACCATCTCTACGAGTCTACCTCCGCTTTCGAACACAACAAAACACCGATCGAGTACGAGCTCGATCAGTCAATATGTAGCCATTAAAGGTTCTCCGTAGCACATTCATTGTCGAATTAAAAAGAAAATTTATTTTGATCAAGATGTCATATATATATTTAGTTTAGACATTCTAGTAACTCGTTAATTTATGTATAGTTGAATATTTATAATTTTATCTAAAAATACTTTAAAAAATAATCAACTATACATAAATTAAATTAAGGAGTAGTATGATTATTATTTTGAGTAAATGGATTCTTTCGAACTTGAAGAAAACGTTGGGCGGGCTATATAAATTTGAATGACATAAATAACGCAAACTTTGTGTTGAATAAGGGGGAAAACAAAAACGACTCTCTCCAACTCTCTCTCTCTCTCTCTCTCATTAATTGCTCCTCTCGCCCCTAAACAGCGAATACGCAGCTAAACTCACCGTCTCTGCTCTCTCTTAATCCGTCTTCGTTGATGCCCTAGAGGACCACCAGAGATGTCTTGGAGGAGCTCCTCTGATCTCCTCAAGTGCTCCATTGTAGATCGCCTCCAATTTCAATTCCAATCGCCTCCGGATGGTCGTCGAACTCCCTCTATGACGATCGCCACTTCTTGCCTCATGGAGGCATGATATCTCACTCTTCTCTTCTCTCTTGACCTCTCTTGTGTCAATACTAAGTCTGCTCTATTTCCCTCGATTTCCTACAGAGAAAATGAAGCTCATTTGAGGGGCGAAGGTTTTCTCACCGTGGATTATTCGGTAAAGTCCTGACTCGAAAACTAGTGTTTATTATTCTGCTCTGGAATATTAATTAGCAAATTTTGTAATTGAAATAGGTCTCTAGTATTGCTTTAGTTAGCATATCTAGTATGTTGGGTTTGATTAAGATCAGATTGATATTTTATGCTTAAATTATGTTTGTTGAAATGGTTGATAGAAATTTAATTCAATGGTGAATTCTCATTCTAGGAAAGCTTATTCATGGTGATAATTTATATCTCGTGTTAAGCTTGGTTTAATGTTTGAATAGGCTTTATAGTCTCGGTGGCATAAGTTCAAATTTCATTTTTGGAATTTGAAGTGATATGTTGTAAGGTTCTGATTTTCGGTTTTATATTATCAGGTTAATTTTAGATCAATCGAGGGTTTTGATTGATTCTTGGTTGCTTGATTTGTTTCTAGTTTGATTCGGAATTTGATTTGGATCGAAATCAAGCGTTTTGGGCCGGATTGGGCCAAGTTTGGGTTGGACTCGGCGGACCGAGCGAAGTTGGCTCAGCCTGGCCGAGCCCAGGTGCGCTTGGCTCGAGCCCGACGCGCCCGCACCGCTATCTCGTTTTCTCTGTCTCTCTCGCTCCTCTCTCTCTCTCTCTCGCGCGCGTGATTCTTGCACCGTGCTGCCCGATCGCCACCTTCCGCCTGAGCGCCGGTCTCCGTCGACGTCGCTGCACTATCTCCTCTGCCATGGACTCTCTCGGCCTCTCGTGCGCTCAATTTTCACGGTCCGTGCGGAACCCTAAGATCTGGTCGCTCTCGATTCCCGGCGCCGCCGTGCTCGCCGTCACCTCTGCTGTCGCCGCCGTCGTCGTCCCACACACCAGCCTTTGCACCACCGTCGACTGAGACGTTTTCTGGCCTGCGGTGCTCTTCTCTCTCTCGGCCGTGTCGGACATCCGCGCCGCCGTTGCTCCGGTCGCCGCCGATGATGCCCCCGCCTTCCCGAACGTGTTTGAGGTGCTGGTCGTCGCTGCCTCCACCGACCGCCGCCGTTCAGTCACTGTCGCCGTCGTCGCCGCCGTCCGGCCGCCTCCGGCGAGGATCTCCGATGAACCTGGCTGCTTCTTCGTGTCGCCTCGACTCCATGAACGCGTTGATGAGGTCGATTTTGGTTAGCTCCGAGGTTTTTCGCCGTTCGACGAGTCTCGGGTCGGTAGGATCGGGATTTAGGTGTATGGATCCTATGGTCGCACTTGGTTGTGTTGTGATGATGTTGTGCTTGATGTATATTGTGTACTAGTATGATATTGTATTGATTTCTAGCATATTATTTGGCATGATATCTACTACGATTGGTATTGTAGTACGTTTGCTAGGTTAATACCATAGTAGAGGTGGCCTATGACTATAGCATGTTAGTTCGGACATCTAGGTAGATGTGGAACTTATTTACTCGTAGGTATAACATACGAGTCGTATTATATATTATCGGTATTTTCGTCACCTGAGTGAGTATAGGGGGCAGGATTGCCAGGTTTATTCTCAATGAGGGATGAGTGGATAGTAACATGGTTTCACACTTTGCTCTACCTAGTGTGTGAGGGCACCGCCTGCACTGGTTGTACTTGGGGTAGATGTGTTGCTGCGACACTAGACCTGTGTCATATGCGTGACTAGCCTCTATATCGGTTTGTGAGCGGGTCCACGTTTGTATTAGTATGCTTGTTCTTGTTTGCCTGGAGGTTGGGATAGTTATTTCTAATATCTACAAGCGGAATCATATAGGACATGTTGGGTAAAACATGTGGTGTTATATGAGTACTTGTAAATCTTGATTGGATGTCTCGATATATTCCATGTGGTTCGATTAGCATGCTAGGTATGTTGTTTGCCGTCGGGTTGAGCACTAGGGCTTTATGCTAGATTACGCTCTTGACGGGGTTGTGGATGCTATGCTGTGCATAACGTTGACATTGCCTGGACATTTATGCGATCGTGTTCGAAGAATGTATGTAATAGGAGTGTCGGAATTGTGACATAGAGTCATGGTGCATGAGTGCATGTTATGGATGTGTTTTCCTGCATGGATGATTATCGAGGTTTGTATCCTAGTCGATATCATTAGTGGAAGTGCTTGTATGATAACATGCTTATGCTTGATCTACCTTGTAATGTATTTGAGTTGATTACTCTAGTTATGCATGTGGTAGATGTTACGATAAGTGTAGGCGATAACACTTGGATGGTTTTACTCTACATTACTATTTATGTCGTAGGAGTAATGTATGGCCATAATTAGACTTGTTTATCCCTTGTTCTGGTAGGTATGTGAACATGTGACTGTTATTACCCTAAGAGAAATACTATTCTTCAGGGTCATTTTGACCCTGAAAAAATCAGGGCTGATGTGGCCTTTCAGGGCTGATGTGGCGTTGTCCACATCAGCCCATCATTTATTATTTTTTGATATTAAATGTCTAGAAAACAAGTACCTTTAATATGACTTTTTTGATAAGTGTGAAATGAATATTTCCAAAACATTGAGATGTGTGAATAAATACTTTTCAAGTATTTTAATACTTGGGCTGATGTGGACAATGCCACATCAGCCCTGATTTTTTCAGGGTCAAAATGACCCTAAGAATAGCATACCTCTTACCCTAAATATAGAACCGGCTGGGAGCGCATGTTAGTCTTATCTAGTTGAGTATGTGGGTGGGTTCCCTGGTTATACTCGGGATAGACTGACTTTTGGTCGTAGCGGGTTGTGTTTACTCTGTATTTTAACATTGGATTTATGCTTTACATGTGCTGGTCATGCTTGTTATGTGATTTATGGTATTTGTTTGGGAATATGTATCATGTTGGATTTTGACATTGATATGAAATACTCATGGATGCTTTGTGATATGCCATTACATGGTTGATTAGCATGATTTATGTGGTTGAGCATGTGGATTTACGGTTGTTCTACTAGGAATAGTGTATGAATATTTGGCACTTTAGTATGATGTGATGTAATTGTTTAACATGCTTGATGGATCGTTCTACCTGGCTTATGTATAGTTTATAATATATGTGGTAGGATGATGTTATTTTATGTTGACATAGCGGATAGCTATGTGGTTTGTTTACTAGGATAGGTGCGAGAGCGGACCTTAGCTCTAGCGGCACTTTAGTAAACATAGTTGTGACATACGCTTGTGTGCCTAACGGTTATTTCTACCTGGTTGAGTGCGTGAGCGGATTTGCTCTTGTGATACTCTTGGTAGGGTGATGTTAAGATTATAGCGGATTGATTGCATGTTCATCTAGTACCCAATAGTCAAGTGATTTACCTACTAGGGTGGCGGTAAGATGAGCTGTTTACAATGTGAGCGTCTAATCTTAATGAATGATGTCTCTATTGAGGCCGGTAGGCGTAGGGTGATCATCCTTGGCCAGGGTGGTTCCTACGGTGTGCGAGGCTCAGGGGTGTGCCTTCCGGAGGGCATGCGGCTACTGAGTATCTCTACGGGACGCTAGATCGCCCCTACCGTAGGTTTGGTGCTTCGGATGTGCACTAGAAGCGGGTAGCCAAACCTTGGTACCGTGGGTCAATTCGGGTACCTAAACTAAACATGAGAGGACTAACTGGTTTGGGTTAGTGATTTCACCCTAACATAATCCAAGATATCAATGGCATAATTGATTTGGGTTGGGTGCGGACTTTGACATATTGACATGGTGGCTTGGATCTGTTTATTAGCTTATGTCTTTATGTGTTGTGCCTTGGATGGCTTATGCGCTTTTGGCATGTTTAAATTATTTTATCTTGCGGTTCAGTGCAAGGTGGTTTATCGTTTGTTGAGCTTTGTTTTAAGCTGACGATGGTTTTGTTTTTACCCTTATGTTATGGGTGGTTACTCGTTGTTGGCATACATGACTGATGTATGTATGCGGGAGTGACTTGGCATGCGAGTTATATATTGGTATGCATGTTATGTTTGAATACAGTATGTGTATGGGCATGCGGTTTTATTTTGTGCATCTGTTTACGCTTTAGCTTCTATGCTTGCTAGTGTGATACATGATGGTGTTTGACCGGTGCCTTAGCTACTGTTGATTTGGGCTGCTGGGTGTGGTCACTCACTGAGTATATTTTTATACTCATTTTTGCTTTTCCCCTCAGGTCTTTGCGAAGTCCGCTGACTATCGGTAGAGCGAGCTTCGGGGTGCTGAGGATTGTAGTGGACCAAAAATATAAAATTTAATTTTTTTTTTTCCTCTTATTTAATTAACTTTGATTAATTATTATTGTGAATTAGAATACTAGCTCATAACATATGCTTTATGTTTAAAATTTTCTGGCCCCGGCCCTGGGCGCCATATATGTTCATATCTTTAATTCGTTATACCCATTTAAAAGAAAGTTGTGAGAGTGATTAAAGAACCTTGTAGCTCTTTTTGTGTTATATTTTTATGGAATGGTGTGTATTATATAGAGCATGTGGCTCCCATATTTTAGTTGTGGCGGATTAATAAACTTTGTAGCCTTTTTGTGTTATCTGTTTATGATTTTCTGAAATGGTGTGTTTGTTGGAGCGTGTGGCTCCCATGTATTAGTTGTAGGCGGGGTTAATAGAACCTTTGTAGCCATGTGGAATGTTCTACTTGTTATGGAGCATATGGCTCCCATGTATTAGTTGTGGGCGGGGTTATAGAACCTTTGTAGCCCTTTTGTGTATATATTTATTTTTGTATAAGTGTGTTTGTTATGGAGCATGTGGCTCCCATGCAATTGATTTGAAGTTTAGAATTGTAACATTAGATGTTATTCTTAAAAAATACAGGGGAGATTTTGCCGAAATTTTATTAAAAATACGCGTATATTTGAAATTTGGACTTGGTAATGAATTTTGTTAGTTTTGAGCATTATACTTAAAATAAGTCCTATGCAAATAGTTTCATTCATGCTAGAGTTGACTTTTTTTTCCTCTGCTTCGAAGTTGGCATCTTTTAGTTTAGATGTGTTTATGAAAAAGCATTGGTCATTGCAAAGTTCTTAATGCTGGTAGTGAAATATATTATTGAAGAATAATATAAACTTATATATATATTCCTCACTGTTTGCTAACATATTAAATTTGACAAGACTTTCACAACATTGCAGACATATATAACATAGGAATGGATAATGGTGACGACTGACGAAGTACCTGAACTTGTTTCATAGAGTCAATATCTTTTGTGACTGCTTATTTTACTTTCCTTGTAATGTACAACAAATATATATATATGTAATTTGTACAACAAGCTTCGTATTCTGTAAATTTGACAATGTATATTCAATTCTTATACATTATGAATTTTAATGTATTATAAGTATTTTGTTTGTCTTATTATATATATATATATAACGAGATTTAGAAATAAAAAATAATTGGCTTTTAATTTTTTTAAAGCCAATAGTATTGCCTGCTAATAGTTTTAGAGGTTGACATAAGTTGGCTTTAGAAAAAAAAAAACTTTTGAAGCCAATAAAGATGGCTTCTAAAATAATTTACAACCAATATTATATTGGCTTCAGAAAGTTTTAGAGGCCAAATAGAGTTGGCTTTCAATGTATATTTTTTCAGAAGCCAATATCATCTGGCTTTTAAAATATTTTGATGCCAATTTTATGTTGGTTGCAGAAAGTTTTAGAGGCCAAACATGGTTGGCTTTTAAAATATCATTTTTTTGAAGCCAATATCATATGGCCTTTAAAACGATCTAAAGCCAATCCTATATTAGCTTTAGATAGTTTTAGATGCCAAATTTGGTTGGCATCTAAAAATAAATTTTTAAAAGCCAATTAATGTTGGCTGCTGAAAATTATTTTCTGAAACTGAATAATTACGTTGGCCTCACGAAGTTTAGTGGCGAACTTTAGGAAGCCAACCTCGATGCCAACTTTTTTTGCCTCTAATGATTTTAGAGGCCAAAAATTGGTCTTTATAGGCCGAATTGCTAGGCCTCTAAATATCGTTTTTCTTTTAGTGTTTGAAACATACGATATTAAATTAAAGTTTTTCTAAATCACTTAATGGTGAAATTTAGATATTCATAATAGAGCTAAAAACTATTTTCTCAAGAAAATTTTATTCCTTGGAGAAATGATAAATACAAATTAAAATTACAAGCTTTATTCCCCAACGGGGTTCTTCTCTTATGCATGTCTCTCCCCCTATTTATATCTTACATTCTCCTCCACTTTCTTTTTTTCTTTAATTTTTCAAAATAAAATTTTCTCATTTTAGTTTTTTTTTCAATTGACTGCCTTCTGATATAGTGTCAGAAATTCGGACCGACCTTGGGTGCGGTTGATCATGTGTCAAGCGTCTACCTTTCAGGAGCGTCGGTGCATCATTAGGTCGGGGCACCATTTAGGTCGGTGCACCAACAAAACAAGGGCGATCACCCCTTGCATCTCAACCGTTCATCCCAAGTGCTGGATTGAAGACACGTGGCCAATCGTTCGACGGGAAATCTAGCGGGAAATTCAAATCAATGCCAGGCTGTCACCAGCCTAGATAGCAATCTTCGCCTACTTGCTCGAACTTGCGCAAGTGGGTGAAAACCGTTACGGGGTATAAATAGCGATCTACATTACTGTAACGGGGTTTCCACTTTTGGACTAGAGCATGGAGAGGACTATTATAATAGAGAGACAAGAGTGAAAGCCACCGAGCTACTTATTAAGCTCGGTGCAAATCCTTGTATCTCATACCCTTTTATATTTTTAGTGAATTTTCTCTCGCCGGTCACGTACAACCCGTGGTTTTACCCCGGATTGAAACTTGGGGGTTTTTACGTAAAATATCTGGTCTCATATCTCTCATAACCCTCTCCTCGAGCCACCCTCTACTTTCGAACACAAAATTACCGATCGAGTATGAGCTCTATCAATTGGCGCCGTCTATGGGAAACACAACACGGAAGTTATGGCTCTGAAGAGGGATACGGGCAAGTCGGCTCGAAAATAAGCTCTGGAATGAAATTTTGAAATTCGATTTAAATGATAATAAATTTAGTTTTTAAGCTTTTGGGAGGTTTGTTGAGACATATTTAAGTTATGTGGCAATTTTCAAAGTTTAAGAAACATATTATTTTTCGTATTTTATATTGAAAATGGTTTTATGCCGAGAAGGAGTTGAGAACGTTATATTGCTTTTGATTCTTATGTATCAATGAGAAAAATTGGTGCGTTTGGATTACTAGCAATCTATTAAGGGTTCATGTGGAGAGAACCGCCTCACTTGCGAATGCTCGTCACATGCCCGGTAGTTCTGCACTCAGGCTCGGGTTCCTTTTAAAGGAGTTTGAAATACTACTCGTATTTGATTTTATAAATCATGCACGGTTTATTTAAAAACTTCCGCATCGTGTGTGGTTTGGCATGGATACGCAGTGCTGTCTCGGAACACGGGCCGTCACAGCCGACAACCGTGTTGAAGTAGTTAGACGATGCATGAAAAATAAGTTTCAAATCTTTCCTTCTGATTTTTATTAATTTTAAATAAATTGACAACTAAAATTTCCGTGCATTTTATTTTTTCTATGACTTTTCATTTTAAACGTCTTTAAAAAAAATATCGATAATCGTGTCAAATATTATTTGTTAGTTCAAAAATGACTTTTCATTTTATCCTTTCTATTTAATATTATTTGTTACTTTTCAATAATGATAAATAAAATATGTTTCAATTTATTTTGCTGTATAATTTTTTAGTTCAAACGTTTTTTTAAAAAAATAGCAATAATTGTATCAAATAGTCTGTCGAAGTGGTTGGAGTAATATCTAAAATATTTTAATTATATCTTTATGTTCTTATATTACTCGTTAATTTTAAATAAAATATAAAAATAGTCTTTTTTATTTAATTTTATAAATTTTCAGTTCAAATATTTTTTAAAAAATATCACGGGTAAAAGTTGGCCCATCCCAAAAACCGAGATAAAGAAGAGGAACAGCTGGCGTTGTCCCTAGCACCCTTCGTTGATTCGCAGGCGATTAAAAAGAAGAGTAGTTCGTGTTCAACGTTTCTGTATTGTATTAATAATTGTGTATTTATTCAAAACAGTAGTGTGGTTAATGCGGCTTCCCTTGAACGAAGTGTACATCTTGTTTTCACCCTCCGAAAGATTCCCTCTCTTTTCTCAAGTAACGTGGGGTGTACTTTTTTTTATGTATCATTTGAAAAAAAAAAAGAAAGGATACTTCAGCCCTCTATTTTAAAGACATTTTGGATCAGCACCTGAAAACGTATTTTTAGAAATTGATCCGACAAAATAAAAAAAATAAAGACTGATATAAAATTATCCCAAAAAAGAATGCAGAAAATTCGATTTTTTTCCCATTTCGATGAAGAGGGCAGACGGAGTCGTGACTGTTATGTCGAATTTTTTTTTTAATTATTATTATTTTAATATTTATTTATTAAAATATAATTATTAAAAAGTTATTTGCCAAACTAAGGTCCGCGGCGCCACGTAGGCAAGTGCGTCTTTCTAAAAGACGCACTTCCTACTGACTAAGCAGGGGGAAGTGTGTTTTTCTAAAAGACGCACTTCCCTCGGGAAAATGCTAACAGAAGAAAGTACGTTTTTCTAAAAAACGTACTTCCTAAGGAAGCGCGTCTCTGTAAAAGATGCTATTTGTCTTGCCGAGGGCACCCCACAGCTGCGTCCAGAAATCATTCTAAGGGGAGGAAGTGCGTTATTACAAAAAACGCACTTAGTAGGAAGTGCGTTACTGCGAAAGACGTGCTTCCCCTTGCTGAGGCACTCCACAACTGCATCTGAAATTTTTTCTAAGGGAGGAAAGTACGTCTTTGACAGTAACGCTAGACGCAGTTCGTGGGAAGAGCGTTTCTGGAAAAGACGTTCTTCCCTCCTAAACCGACCCACATCTCAGACATTACACATATATCTCCAACACACATCTCATATCTATTCACATTTCATATGTCACACTTCAAACCTTATATACACATTTCAATATGCACACTTCAAACCATATACAAACTTCAAACAATATTTAAACTTCATCTTACTTCATTTTTCTCAAACATCTACCTTTTTTATTCTCAAACAACCAACTTCATCTCAAACTACATACAATCCAACATTTTAAACATCCAAACCATCACAATCTAACTTAATATTAACTCGCAATTCAATACAACATATTACAAATTATTTCAAACCATAACACCAAACTATAACATTTAAAACCATAAACATTAAACTATTTAAAACCATAACTTTTCAAACCATTTTAAATTCGATCCCTTACTACATACATATATATAACCACATGTATAGTTTCATATATAATAACATCCGAAAGTACTTAAATGTCAATATACAATCATTCCATTACATATAAAAGACAGATCAAGTACCACAACCACGTCTATGTCTTCGAACCTGTTTTTCTCTTCTGACCAAATGCTGTCCAACCACTGATTAATGATAGTTTGGATCTTGGGTTATCTGTACCTCGTCCATCGGATTGACCTGACTAGGTGGTTGCGGTGTAACGTCTTCATCCGTACCTGTGTCGTGACTTGGCCCAGCTACCCCTGGATCTTGATGTGAGGATACAACTCTATAGTCCTCGGTTGGTACCTCAACGTTATAGTCATTTTCAAACGGAGGCGGAGATGGAATACCACACCAATAGTAATCGTGCCCCTTGTATAGAACCTCCGTACAATATTGTGAGATATCCCTGCGATCCGGAGACGCCATAGTCCGAATTTGACGCACACTTTGAGTCTGAAAGAAACAATAATAAAATAAATTTGGAAGAAATAAACCTATCTCCTAAAAATGACAAAACATTAATAATATACCATAAAGTCGTAGTAAACATGGACGGACTTATGTAACGTCGAGTTATTCGTCGGAACCACTCCATATACTGATTATCATAGTCGCCCAACCCTACATCCTGCTCTCCTCGACCTGTTCACCGCCGTTATTCCAAAATTCTATAAAGTCAGCGTGCTTAATTCTCCAGTCTGATTCCTTTTCGATCGGAGTCGATGCCGTGTAGAGCCACGGATGTATCACAATCAGGCGGTTACCCTGTCTATAGCCAAACTGACGCTTGACTCGGTCTGGATAATACCTTCTACTATGTGAAAGCAGATCAAAGGCAGTTTTTTGCACCATATATCCTGACCATTGCGGCAACAGGCAGGTAACTCATCCAAGAGCTCATGGAATATGGTCGCCAATAATCTATACCACGAAGCAATAAGTTAAAGTCCAGCAAAGTACATCGTGTAAGCAAAATCATAAATAATATAAATACCTGTGTAGGCCGCATCATATCAAGTTGCATTCTATAGGTTCGAAGGACATGTGTTGATACAGAACGAACACTTAAACAATCTCTCCATCTGACAAAATAGATTAATGTAGAACCAAATTAGATGCATCATAATAAGCTAAAATAAATCAATATTTCATATGTAACACCAAAGAAGCGTCATCACCTTTCACCGTAAGGGCCCGGAGGTATATCTCCGGTCCGGTTAACCAAATTAAGTTTTTCCGGAGCGGCGAATGTGATGTGCTCCCATGCCCATAATTGCAATAAAATAGCAGTCCACACATGTCATCATTCCCAACTTGACTTGCTCTGCACAAGCCTCTGTACAGCCAAGCAAGTGTAGCACTGCCCCAAGAATATTCACCAACTCTCTCAATATCCCTCAACAACGGTAGGAACATTAAATGCGCATACTGCTGCGAGTGGTCGGTAAATATGCTGCCCCCGAGAAGCTGTAGTACATATGCTCGGACGTAACGCTGAACTACTTCTTCATTAGCATCCTCTGGGATTGCAGAGAAGTTACTCTGCAGCCATGTTAACTTGAGTCGTCCGCCGACTAAGTTCTGGACCGGTACATCGAGACCAAACAATTCTTGACAAAGCTGTCGTCCATTTTCAATCTTCGAAATACCAGTAACGACCCGTCCCGATACTGGTAATCCTAGCAACACTGCAACATCTTGTAGCGTTATCGTACACTCTCCGACCGGGAGATGACAAGTATGTGTTTCGGACCGCCATTGCTCAACAAGCGCCGTTATGAGCGCCCAATCTATCTGCATAAATTCCTACTCTGTGTACTCCATAAAAACCCATCTCATGTAGATAAGGAATAATACGCCGATCCTCTAGTATAGGCGAGTGATGTAGGGTATCCCGCCGACGAATGTGGAGTAGCAAATCCTCCTACATGAAAAAGTAAATGTGGAATCAGATCACAATTAAAATTAGCTTCAAAACTCAAAAAAAATATACCTGTCCAAACCATACTGATTGAGAGCGATGAGTTTCCTGCTGATAAAGAACACTCGCATCTAATGGACCTGGCTCTATGTCTACATCCATCTGTAAAACATCTAAGAAATGCACGTTATACATTATACAAGTTACAACGTAAGTATAAGATAAAAAAAAACAAGTCTTATACAAAAAGCAATAATTCAACACTTCGAATAACTGGTACAAGTAATTCAAATAACATAGGTTGGATAACTGGTACAAGTTTTTAGCCCGACAAAAGATTGGCATTTTGTTTGCTCCTATCAGGACAGCTTCACTTGTCATGGCCCTCTTGCCTACAAATTTTGCATCTTTTCTTCTCCTTGCTGGACTCTCTCCAATCCATCTCATTTCGGAACTGCTTCGACTGTGGTCTTCCTTTACCTCTCTTTCGACTTATATCAACCAGTCAACCGAAAATATCATGCACAAGGCAGTCAACATCAACCATATCAACAAGGCATGCACTTATATCAACCATATCAACATCAACCAGTCAACCGAAAATATCATGCACAAGGCCCAACTCAACAATAAATCTCGAGACCTCATCAGTATCAACCTCCTCGGGAACTTTTGCATGTCTCTCAAGTAGAAATATTCAAACACTTGGCCAAGACAGTTCTGCTGAAACCCATGCCAGCTCGTCAATTCAAACCTCCATTTCCTAAGTGGTAAGACATAAATGCTTACTGTGAATTCCACAGTGGTGCTCAGGGTCATTCGACAGATAACTGCTACATTCTGCGAAACAATATATACGAACTGCTTGATGCTGGAAAGATAACACTCAAACGAGTAGACACGGCACCGACGGCTACTGCAAACAATATAGCTTCCACTAGTGATCCCGACGGTGGAATCAACGACATCGACGCAAATTTGTTCTAGGATGAGTGACTGTCTTAGCCTGCTTTCTTTTCAATAAAGTCATGTTAAGACTATATTTGGTCTGTTACGGGTCACTATATGTATCGGAATTCTCCTTTTGTTACATCTTATCTTTTCAATGAACTACTCTTATTTGGGAATGCAACTCGGAATGAGTTTTCTTTAATCCTAAAGTTGCCTTATTTCACTATTTACGATGAACCTCCACGATTTCATTAAACTTTGCAGAATGTAAAGAACAATATATGCTCTTGATTTAACTTGACAAATAGCAACTTGTCCAAAAAAAAAAAAAAAAAAAAAAAAAAAAGAAAAAAAAAAGAAGATGCACAAACATTTACTCCGCTATCTTGAGCTATCTAGTAAGTAAAAGTATTCATGTTATACATGTTTACTTTTACGTCAAACGATATCTTAAGTTATGAGTATGCAAAGCACCTTACAACTTTATTTATCGAGCAACTGAATTCCTTCATCACCAATGTCGGAATTCACGTTAAAATAGAACCTAAGGAATGTTAAAAAAAAAAGAAAAGAAAAAGAAATGTGCAAATATTTATTCCGCTGCTTAAAGTTATATAGTAATTAAAAGTATTCATTTGATCCATGTTTACTTTTATGTCAAACGATAAATTAAAGTATGAGTATGCGAAGCACCTTAAATTTATATTTATCGAGTAACTAGATTCCTTCATCACCAATGTCGGAATTCACGTCAAAATACAATCTAAGAAATGTTTAAAAAAAATAAAAAGAAAAAGAAAAAAATAAAAAGCTTGCTGCGTCACAAATCTGAAAAGGTGGCCTAAACATGTGACAAGTTGTAAAACTTTCAAGTTTAGCCAAGAACATGCATTTGAAAATTATATTCTGCAAAATTCACCACCCTATCGCTCTCTAGAACCAAGTTACCACACAAACACTTGCTGCCACACACTAAACCTTGAAATGGGCAATTTTTATTTTTAAACGAGATTCACTCCGAAATTGCGTTCTTTCAAATTAGAAAATAAGAAAAAAATACAAGACACATATCATGACAAGTTATAAACTAAGCAGATGCTCAACATGACTTGCTTAAAAAGAGATAAGCATTTTGTCAAACTCAAACTGGGGCAGAAAGTTGATCGATACATAAAAACTGGGGCAAAATTTTCATACGAAAATTGAGACTGATCAAAGCAAAGCAGGCACAGAGGACATTGAAAAATCTTAGAATAAAATACACATCGACAGCTGACGGATTTATAAACTGGGGCAATTTTGAAAGACGCAGATATGTAAAGCAAAAGAAACGGCACAAATGAAGCGCATTTTAATCAAGACTCTGACGAATCATGCCAGAACTTGGACAAACTTTTCTCACAAAAATTTGGAAAGAAGTTGATCTCTGACACCAGAATGCATCACAACAACTGACGAGTTTTATAAACTTGGATACCGGGGCAATGACTTTCGGAATAGTCGGAATGACCGAACACCCACAAACAACATTTTTCAGCATAAAATTCTTTTTCACAAACTTTTTTGACTGCATAATCAACATTATTTTTTGCATAAAATCTTTCACAACAAACATCAATTTGCAATAAAATGAATTTTCTCTCTATTCAACAACACATTCTAAAACATCACAAATATGACATGAAAACTCTTTCTATTCGCGAGGCCTAGTTCTCGTAAATATCTTATCTACCTCGAGGGCTGTACGGAACTCGGGGCAACTTTTCTTCACAAAGGCTGTACGGACTTTGTGACACTTATCCACCTCGAGAGCTGTACGGAACTCGGGGCAACTTTTCTTCACAAAGACTGTACGGACTTTGTGACACTTATCCACCCCCGATGGCTGTACGAAACTCGGGGTAACTTTTCTACACAAAAGCTGTACGGACTTTGTGACACCTATCCACCCCGAGGGCTATACGGATTTCAGAGCTTAATCTTTTTTCTTTTCAAAGGCTGCACGGACTGCGGAACACTTATTCACTCTGAGGGCTATACGGAACTCGGGGCATCTTTTCTTCACAAAGGCTGTACGGACTTTGTGACACTTATACACCCCGACGGATGTACGGAACTCGGGGCATCTTTTCTTCACAAAGGCTGTACGGACTTTGTGACAACTTATACACCCCGAGGGATGTACGGAACTCGGGGCATCTTTTCTTCACAAAGGCTATACGGACTTTGTGATACTTATCCATCCTGACGGCTATACGAAACTCGGGGCAACTTTTCTTCACAAAGGCTGTACGGACTTTGTGACACTTATCCACCCCGAGGGCTATACGGAACTCGGGGCAAATTTTCTTCACAAATGCTGTACGAACTTTGTGACACTTATCCACCCCGAGAGCTGTACAGAACTCGGGACATCCTTTCTTCTCAAATTTGTATAGATCACATTTTGTATACTTAGGCTAGTTGGACAAATCATGTATATATATTGGTAATGCTAGGTGGAAGCATTAACCTACACTATGTTGCTACATTTGTATTTTGTACTATTTTTAAAGAGGAAGTTTAAATCCTAAGAGCTGTTAAAAGTTGTGTTTTATATTGAAATGGTGGTTATGCTCAATTGTGGTTTATGTTTCAAAAAAAAAGGAACTTAATTGTGTGAGCATGTGCATTTACCTCTGTTTGAAGTAGTGCATGTGTTGGAAAGAGTTTTTGAGCTTCAATGCAAAGTTGGATACTTATAGTTTTATATTTCGTATTTTTGGCATTATGGAATTTTGAGTATAAAAGTTTGTTTAAATTGGTATTTCGGACCTAGGAAGGTACCCACACGTGTATCCAAGGGTGATACTCGAAAGTGTAGGGTTACATTTCCAAGAACAGGTCGAAATACAGTTTTCGAGACATGTACAGTTTGGTATTGATAAAACTGTTTCTGCCAAAAAAAAAAAAAAAAAAAAAAAAAAACCTGATAATTTCGGTCGACCGATTTAGTTTTTCGGTCGACCGGACTGTAAATTTCACTGTGGATTTTTGCTCTCGGGATGACGACCGGTCGACCGGAAGTGACCTGCGGTCAACCGAAAATCCATCTGTGTTAAGGAATTTTGAAATCGATTTAAATCATTTTTTATTTAGATTTTGGGTAGTTGTATGAACATATCTAAGATATGTGACAGCTCCGAATGCTTTGTAAAAATATAGGTTGAGTCAGTATTTAAGTTTTCGTCCCGAAAAGTCGACTTTTAATTGGTTTTCGGTTTCGAAACTTAGGTTGTCTTGGATTTTCTTGTATCAATGGGGGAGATTGATACCCTAAGATCCATTACAAGCTTTGTCGGGCCGCGTGGAGAAGTCCACCTCCCCAGTGGGCGGAACCCGAGTTCGGATTCTGAGGCTTCACTCGACCATCAAAATGTGTTTTAATGTTTTCTAAAACTCTTTTAAAGCCAAACAAGTGCTTTCGATCCGTCGGGATGCCATTTGCTTCCGCTTGTTTTAAGTTGGCTTCCGGCGGATTGCCTCTGATTCGCGTTTCGTCCCCCCTGCCGCGGCCCCGGGTCGCTGGTCGCGACAGTTTATGGTATCAGAGCAAAGTGTAGCTTATTGCTTCCTAGAAAACTAAAATTGGTAAAATGAATGGGTTGTGTAACGTTGTAGGACGAGTAGTCTTAATCGTTGGGTCGTTGTGGTTGCAGGATGCCACCAAGCGGACGACCTCCTCGTGCCCCCGGTCGTGGCGAGCCGGTTCCGCCGCCGAGTGGCGCAGACCTCGCGAGGATGATTCAAGACGCGGTGGCAGCAGCGTTGTTGGCATAGCGTCAGGCCCAGCAAGTTATAACACCCCCGGTAGAGGGACCAACCCCTGCAGTTGATGTAGTTGAGCCTGAGGCAGTGCCTGTTTTGGCTGAGGATCTGTAGAGGAATGACTACTTAGATTATTTAACCCGGTTTCAGAAGAGGAATCCGATGAGATTCGAGGCCAGTGCAGATACCGAGAAAGCCGAGGATTGGATACTTGACATGGAGAAAAACTTTGAGATTTTGATGTGTTCAGATGAGTATAGAATGGTTTTTGGTCACCTCCACTTTCACTCGCGCAACGGAGCGGTGGTGGAGAAGTGTGAAAGGGTCGTTTGGACAGTATGGCTGATGGGCAGATTTTCTAGTGCCGTTTCGACGTTAGTACATCCCGGAGACATTGAAGAGGCAGAAACAGCGTGAATTTGAGCAGCTTAAGCAGGAAGAGATGTCTGTCTGGGAATACCACGCAAAATTCATTTCATTGTCTTACTATGTCCCTTACTTGCTCGGTGATGAAGGGGTGATGGCTAGGAGGTTTCGTGATGGGTTACGTGGAGAGATCATAAACAAGATGGGTGGTGACGAGTTCCCTACCGTGCAACAGACACTAGTGAAAGCTCAGAACATAGAGACCGATTGGAGGAGATATGTATCCGATAGGTCCTAAGCTGATAAGAAGGGTAAGGCCAAGCAGTGGCCGAAAAAGAGAAAGCAAGATGATACCTCGAAGGTTCAGGCCACTCCAAGTGGGGAGGGCACCCAGGCCAAGTGGCGTCCCGACATCGTGTGCTATAATTGTCAAGAGAAAGGACATGTTAGCCGTTATTGCCCGAAGCCGAGGCAGGATAGACGCCTGGATGGATCGCAGAAGCCCACGCCACTTCAAATGTTGCAGCCACCGCAGGATCGGCCTGCGCCGAGACCTTATGCGCCTCAGGGGCGGGGTGGACAGCCCCCGAGAGTGCAAGGCAGAGTGCATGCGTTGACCAGCGAGGAGGCTGGCGGGAGTTCTACGACCATTACAGGTACATTGTTGGTTTGTGACATGTTGGCATTTACTTTATTTGGTTCGGGTGCAACACATTCCTTTATTTCTGTGAACTTTGCTGCTAGATGCCTGCTAGATACAGTATATATGATTATTTGTGTGAAATTAATACTCCCACGGGATATACATTATTGACCGATAGTTGTTATCGAGGGTGTAAGATCCAAGTAGGTGACCGTGTGTTACTCGGGGATTTGATTGTACTTGATATATCTGGCTTTGACGTGATATTGGGTATGGATTGGTTGATCGAGCACTATGCAAAGATTGATTGCCGTGCTGGGAGGATTACATTTAGGATTCCGCGAACTCCTAAGTTCCACTTTCATGGCGATAGGATGGGTAAGGGTGTTCCGGTCATTAGTGCAATGAAGGCTAATAGACTTTTGGAGCGAGGTTGTTCGGGGTATTTGGCATATTTGCTGAACCTGCATTCAGAGACGAGTCAGATTGAGGAGATACCGATTGTGAGGGACTTTTCCGATGTCTTTCCAGAGGAGTTACCGGGATTACCGCTCGAACGAGATACAGAGTTTCGGATTGATCTTGTGCCAGGAGCAGCGCCCGTCTCCAAGGCACCATATAGGATGGCACCAGCAGAGCTGGCAGAGCTGAAGGTCCAGTTGGGAGAATTGTTAGCCAAGGGGTTCATACAGCCTAGTTCTTCACCATGGGGTGCACCTGTGTTGTTTGTTAAAAAGAAGGACGTCAGTTTTATGAATGTGTGTGGACTACAGACAGTTAAACCAGTTGACGATCAAGAATAAATACCCTTTTGCCAAGGATAGACATCTAATTTGATCAGTTGAGAGGAGCCGTTGTATTCTCGAAGATAGATCTTGAGGTCCGGCTAATTATCAGTTGAAGAGTCAGGTCCGAAGACATACCAAACAGCTTTTTCGCACTCGATACGGTCATTTTGAGTTTTTGGTTATGTCTTTTGGGTTGATAATGCATCGCAGCATTTATGGATTTGATGAATAGGAATATTTCAGCCGTTTCTGGATCGTTTTGTAGTGGTGTTCATCGATGATATCGTTGTAATATTCTCGTAGCTAGGAGGAGCATACCGAGCATTTGAGGCTGGTATTTGCAGGTCTGCGCGAGAAACAGTTGTTTGCTAAGTTTAGCAAGTTTGAATTCTGGCTATCTCAGGTACATTTCTTGGGTCATGTCGTGTCCCAGGAGGGCGTGGCCGTCGATCCGGCTAAGGTCGATGCCGTCCTCCGATGGGAGCGGCCCACGAATGCGACGGGAGATACGTAGCTTTCTTTGTTTGGCCGGTTATTACCGGATGTTTATTGAGAAATTTGCCAGTTTAGCGAGTCCTTTGACCAAATTAACACGGAAGGCAGTTCGTTTCGAGTGGACCGAAGCATTTGAGCAAAGCTTTCAAGAGCTGAAACGCAGACTGACTACAGCACCGGTGTTAGCATTACCAGACGATCAGGGTGGCTTTGTAGTTTATAGTGATGCTTCGTTGATTGGTTTGGGGTGTGTTCTGATGCAGCGCGGTCGCGTGATAGCTTATGGTTCTAGGCAGTTAAAGGTTCATGAGGGCAATTATCCAGTTCATGACTTAGAGTTGGCCGCAGTTATTTTTGCATTGAAGTTATGGAGGCACTATCTTCGTGGCGAGGACTTTGAGATATATACAGATCATAAGAGTCTACAGTATGTCTTTTCACAGAAGGAGTTAAATCTGAGGCAGAGGCGGTAGTTAGAGTACCTGAAAGATTTCAAGTGCCGCATACTTTACCATCCCGGCAAGGCAAACGTCGTAGCTGACGCTCTTAGTCGGAAGAGCTCTGCTCGCCTTGACGGTTTATTTATGATAGAGTGGGATCTTGCGGAGCAGTTTGGCCGCCTAGGTTTGCGTGCACCAGGGGTGATCCGAATCCCCAAGGGATGTCTAAGGAACTCGGTGTAATTAGATCTAGAGGAGCTAGGAGAAAATGGCCGAATGAGAGAGAGAGAATTTGGTGTGGCCGAATACCACCTTTGTTTTTCTTTGCTTGTATTAATAGAAAACATTACAAAGCCTAACTTCTATTACAGCAATTATAACATTAAAAGCAAATACAATAACTACTTAGTGGGGATGCCTTGAGCCACCCCTTAGCCTTCCGCGCGCCCCTGTTCTGCCGCGCAGCGCGCCCGCTGGCCTTCCGCGCGCGCGCCCTGGCTTCCGCGCCCGCGCCCGCTGGCCTTCCGCGCAGCTGCGCGCCCGGCCGCCGCCGCTGGCCTTCCGCGCGCCCGCGCCCTGGCCTTCCGCGCGCCGCGCCCTTGGCCTTCCGCGCCCGCGCCTAGGCCGTGCCTGTGGTGCGCCAGTGCCGCGCCCATGCCGCGTCCATGCCGCGCCCTTGCCGCATCCATGCCGCGCCCTTGCCATCCATGCCGCGCCTATGCCGCGCCCATGCCGCGCCTTGGCAGAACCTTGGCCGCACCTTTGCCGCGCCTATGCCGCGCCTTGGCCATGCGCCTTGCCATGCACCCAGTCATGCCACCTTGTTTTTGACCCAAGATCCACCTGGATCAAGCCTCCCCTCTATAGGATTCATTGCTCCGCAATGAGCTTTAGCATTCTTCTTGAGGTTGCCACTCATATCCCTTCTTGCAAGAGTTGTGTCTTTGACAAAAAGTGCAATATTTTTGGGCACCTCCTTCATGCCATTGGTTGCTTTCCCCTTGTCCTCTCCATGGTGAACGTCTTGCCTTCTTTAACGAGAATGTATTGTTGAGCCCGCCGAAGATAGGTCGCATCTCGATCCCATAGGTATGGATTTCCGAGGATGATATGGCACACGTCTAATGGAATCACTTCGCATATCACTTCATCAATGAACCGCGCCGACACCGCGAACTTGATCTTGCAACATCGTGTGATTCCATCTTCCGCTTGTATTGTTTAGCCACTCCAACACTTGAGGTGTCTCGTAAGGGATAGTCTCCAAATGCAATTGGTTAACTAATGCCTCCGAAACCAGATTTCTTTGACATCCAGGATCTACAATGCATTGCACTATGTCAGATTTTACCTGAATGTTCATTGTAAAGAGCTCTTCTCGCTCCTTATCATTATGAGGGTCCTTAGCCTCTGGAATCACCTCCTCCTTGGCTCGGATCATGAGTGCAAGGGTTGGGTCCGCCTCCTCCATCTTGAGGGTGATCGGCTCCTCTTCTTCTACCGTAGTGACTAGAGTCTTGCCCTTGCCCACGGCTCCCTTGTCTCTCTTTGGCGCCATCTCTGGATGGAGAGTCCAACACTCGGCTTGAGTGTGCCCCTTCTTGTTGCAATGCGTACAAGTCTTGGCCTTTGTCTTCTCTTGAGTAGTTGCTTGAGCCGCCCCCTTCATTGCACCCGAGCCACCCTTGGCGTTCGGTTTGGGCATTCCACGCATCCTAATCTTCTCATAGACCATGGCTCTCTTGCATGCATCATTGATATCCTTAACCGGATTCAAATCAACTTCTTCAAACAATTCTTCACGCAATCCCGCCAAGTATTTTCGAAGAACCTCCGGGTCTTGTAGCCGCACTCCCATCACCAAGGCTTGCCTCCGAAATTCGGTTGTGTACTCTTGCACACTTTGGGCTTCTCCTTGCTGCAGAATTGCCATGCCTTCCACCTCGCTTCCTCGTATCCCACGGGATAGAATTGTTCCTTGAGTTGTTTCTTGAATGCCGCCCACGTGATTCCCATGGAACCATACTCCCGTAGATGTGCATTCCACCAAATAAGTGCATGGGACGCCAACTTGAGCCTTGCGAACGCAAGACGTTGCGAGTCTCCATAGTTGTAGAGAGCAAAGTAACTCTCTAGTTGATCGATCCAGCCTCTATCTTCTCTCCATTCACTTCCCCATTGTATACGGGAAGCTACTTTTGCATCTACCTTGAATGGGGCCATGCCTTGGACCGCGCCTTGCATGCTCCAAATGGTTTGCATCTCGGCCTCCTCTTGCATGGGCTCCTTGCCGAGGCGCCTTGGGGTTTCAACATCATCCGGCATGTGGGAAGGCTCCCCTCGCTCCATGCCCGTGGCTGGTTGGGTTGTAGCCGCCCTTGCTTGGCTCATGGCCATCTCCTTCATGAGGTGCACCAAACTTGAGATCTGCTCATTGGTCGAGTTTGCCAACTTCGTGAGAGTCTCGTCCGTCTTGGTTGCCATGGTCTTGAACTCATCCTCGAACCGCGCCAAACGCTCCTCAATCCGAGTGATGCGTGCATCTCCATGTTCCTCCATGATAGGATGACTGTGCTCCGATGATGAATCCTCCACTTCTTTGCCTTGACTCTTGTTCCTCGTTTGAGCTACCATGTCTTCGGATAACGCTCCTAAGCACTCCTCACGTCTAGCTCTGATACCAACTTGATCCGAATCCCCAAGGGATGTCTAAGGAACTCGGTGTAATTAGATCTAGAGGGGCTAGGAGGAAATGGCCGAATGAGAGGGAGAGAGAGATTTGGTGTGGCCGAATTACCACTTTGTTTTTTCTTTGCTTGTATTAATAGAAAAACATTACAAAACCTAATTTCTATTACAGCAGTTATAACATTAAAAGCAAATACAATAACTACTTAGTGGGGATGCCTTGAACCACCCCTTAGCCTTCCGCGCGCGCGCCCGCTGGCCTTCCGCGCGCGCGCTTGCTGACCTGCTGTGCCATGCGCGCCCGCTGGCCTTCCGCGCGCCCTTGGCCTTCCGTGTATCCGGGTTCTTGGCCTTCCGCGCGCTCGCGCCCTTGGCCTTCCGCGGGCCCGCGCCCTTGGCCTTCCGCGCCTAGGCCGTGCCTGTGGTGCGCCAGTGCCGCGCCCATGCAGCGTCCATGCCGCATCTTTGCCGCGCCTATGCCGCGTTCATGCCGCGCCTTGGCAGTATCTTGGCCGCACCTTTGCCGCGCCTATGCCGCTCCTTGGCCACACCTTGCCATGCACCCAAGTCATGTCCACTATGTCTTCCTTGACCCATGATCCTCCTGGATCAAGGGGTCCTCTTCGCTACTTCTAGGGTCGAGCCGAAGCTACTTCAGCGCCTGAGGTCAGCACAGCAGGGCGACACTGCATTGCAAGGGGTACGGATTCGCCTTGAGTCCGAGGGTGTGATAGATTACGACATTGGGACAGATGATATTATTAGATATATACGCCGCATGTTTGTACCGCAAGACGTTGAGCTTAGGCGACAGATTTTGTTTGAGGCACATATGGCAGATTATCCGTACATCCATGTACCACGAAAATGTATAGGAATCTGAAGACTCAGTTTTGGTGGCCGGGCATGAAGAGGGATGTCAGAGATTTCGTAGCGCGATGTGATGTGTGTCAGAGGGTCAAAGCAGAGCATCTTATGCCAGGAGGATACTTACAGCCGTTGGAGGTTCTCATGTGGAAATGGGAAGATGTGACGATGGATTTTGTTCAGGGCTTACCGCGAACGAGGCACTGTTTTGATGCTATCTGGGTGGTGGACTGGCTGACAAAGACCGCTCATTTTATTCCGGTTAGGAGCACCTATACACCTGATAGGTTGGCTCGCGTGTTTTTGGCGGAGATTGTCAGACTACATGGCGTACCACTCAGCATAGTGTCGGACCGCGACCCCCGTTTCCTTCACGATTCTGGAAAGCCTTTCAGCAGCAGATGGGTACAGATTTGAGGTTCAACACCGCATACCATCCGCAGACTGACGGACAGTCAGAGAGGACGATACAGACCCTAGAGGACATACTGCGAGCCTGCGTACTGGATTTCGACGGTAGCTGGGACGATCATCTCTCTGGTGGAGTTCGCCTACAACAACAGTTATCACAGTAGCATCGGCATAGCGCCACATGAGGTATTGTACGGCAAGAGATGTCGTACTCTCTTATTTTGGGATGGGATGATTGATCTGAGTGTTGTGAGCACTGACATTGTTGAGGAAGTCAACCAGAAGATTCAGGTGATACGACAACGACTGGAGATCGCTCAGTCCCGCCAATAATCGTACCTGGATAGGCGTCGCCGGGAGTTAGAGTTTCTGGTGGGAGATCTTGTGTATTTGAAGGTCTCTCCTTTGAAGGGTGTTCAGAGATTCGGGCTAAAAGGCAAGCTGAGCCCTAGGTATATTGGACCTTTTAGAGTGATCGAGAGGATAGGCAGAGCAGCTTACGGACTTGAGCTTCCACAGTTGATGGCGCATGTTCACGATGTCTCTCATGTATCGATGCTCAGGAAGTGTTTGGCCGATCCGACCACTGTTATGGCGCAGATTCCGACTCTAGTTTAGCCAGATCTCACATATCCAGAACAACCCGTACAGATATTGGATCGGAAGGATAAAGTATTGAGAAATAAGACTATTCCGTTAGTGAAGGTTTTGTGGCGCAATCAGCGGGTCGAGGAAGCTACCTGGGAACCCGAGGCTGATGTGCGTGCACGTTTTCCCCATCTGTTTGATTCGGTGGACCGAATCCCCTAAGTGGGGAGGGGATGTGAGGTCCGTGTCCGATTATTCTTTACTTTTGTATTGGATGATTTGAAAAAAATTTCTAAGTATTGATACATGCTTAGTTATAATATAGAGTTTGATATATTAGACTTGCATGTGTGTGTGCAAATCTTGTGTTTGTCGTGCTCATGCATGTGTTGTTGTGTTGTGGGGAGCTAGCCTAGTTGGGATCTCGCGGGCATGAGTGTGTGAGCCGGAGCGAGTTGATCTATGCATGAACTAGCTTTAGTGTGCTGTCCAGGGAATTTCCGGCCGACCGATCCCTGGAACCGGTCGACCGGTCGTGGCAGGTAGGAGTAGGTGAGTTGTTTTAGACTTGTTTTGATCTTTTCCTTCATTTTTCCCTGCGTCCAGCTGCTGAGAAGAACCCTAGGTGAGTCTTTAGGGTATCATCTCTATTTCTTTGATTTTATTTGGTTTAAATTTGGTTTTTATACTCTCCCAATCTTGCTCTACATCTAGATACCTTTGTTTCGGTTTTCTTGGAGTTCTTCGGGGTGAGCACGTGGGAAAGCTTGGATTTTGAGGTGAGCGGTTAAGCATCCTTGTGTGTGTGTGTGTGAGTGTATGATGATGTGCATGGAGTGATGCTTGGTGTGTATTCATGGTTTTCCTTGATTACAATTGATAGTCGGGTCATGAACCCTAGTTCAATGTTGAATATGGTTATGGAATTCATGTTACATGCCTTATGATGCTCATGCTATGACAAATATGCTAGCATGAAGTGGTACATTTTATTATGTGTACATGTGTATAGTTCAAAAGCATGAACTTGTATTGATAGCTCTATGACTATGTTAAATGTGATGTTATGTGAGCTATGCACGAGATGTAGAGTAAAAATAACTCTAGGGACACTCGTGATGTATGTGCCTTAATAAAATGCGGTGCTCGTAGTTAGACTTCGCCAAGTTCTTGTGAGTCAGCCCGAGGTGCTTTCCGGGGACAAGACCATGGGGGCGATGAGTCCTAACTAGAGTACTTAAGGCGGTGAGATTGCCTCTACGGAGGACGGTGGGCGTGGTACCTTGCGGATCAGCCGTTGGCCAGCGATTGCCACGTTGAGCGAGGCTCGGTTGCAAGGCGTAAAGAGTCCGAGTAGCCCCCATTTTGCGCTGTGGGGTCGCCCCTACCGTGAGTTGTTGTGTCACTATGGAAAACCCAGTGGGACTGCAGGTGCGAACAGCCTAGTCCAGGCAGGGGTATAGGGCTTGGGGCTAGGGAGTTCGCTGTTGGGCCTGCCTTACCTAAAAGAATACAAAATGACTAACTACGATGGGTTAGTGATTTACGCTGACTTAACAAGAGGTTGCATAATTAATGTGGTTGGGTGATTATTATTGCCACGATACCGAGCATGCTTCTTGTTATACATATATTGAATTGTTTATACCTCGTATATGATGTTGAGGTGAATATGCGATGTATCATGTTTGTTTGTGCTTGCTTGTGTGCGGTGCCACGTTGGTGCTCCAGGGGAGGACGCCAACGTGCCACTCACTGAGTCGTAAAGACTCACCGCTTTGTTGCCCCGTTTTTCAGATCCTCTCGGGAAGGGCAAGGAGCACGCGTAGGCGGCGTAGCCAGCAAAGAGGGGTTTCTGAAGGTATTTTGGGATTGGGATATAACTAGCTTGTATAGATCATATTTTGTATACTTAGGCTATGGGACAAATCATGCATATATATTGGTAACGCTAGGTGGAAGTATTAACCTACACTATGTTGCTACATTTGTATTTTGTACTATTCTTAGGGTTGTAAACTTTTAAAGAAGAAGTTTAAATCCTAAGAGTTGTTAAAAGTTGTGTTTTATATTGAAATGGTGGTTATGCTCAATTGTGGTTTATGTTTCAAAAAAAGAACGGAATTTAATTGTGTGACATTGGCATTTACCTCTGTTTGAAGTAGTGAATGTGTTGGAAAGAGTTTTTGAGCTTCAATGCGAAGTTGGATACTTATAGTTTTATCTTTCGTATTTTTGGCATTATGGAATTTTGATTATACAAGTTTGTTTTAATGGGTATTTCGGACCTAGGAAGGTACCCACACGTGTATTCAAGGGTGATACTCGAAGGTGTAGGGTTACTTTTCCAAGAACGGGTCGAAATACGATTTTCGAGATATGTATAGTTTGGTATTGATAAACCGTTTTCTGCAAAAAAAAAAAAAACAAAAAAAAACAATTGATCATTTCGGTCGACTGATTTAGTTTTTCAATCGACCGGACTGTAAATTTTACAGTGGATTTTTACTCTCGGGATGACGACCAGTCGACCGGAAGTGACCTGCGGTCGACCGGAAATCCCTCTGTGTTAAGGAATTTTTAAATCTATTTAAATCGTTTTTTATTTAGATTTTGGGTATTTATATGAGTTGTATGAACATATCTAAGATATGTGACAGCTCCGAATGATTTGTAAAAATACAGGTTGAGTCAGTATTTAAGTTTTCGTCCCGAAAAGTCGACTTTTAATTGGTTTTCGGTTTCAAAACTTAGGTTGTCTTGGATTTTCTTGTATCAATGGGGGAGATTGATACCCTAAGATCCATTACAAGCTTTGTAGGGCCGCGTGGTGAAGTCCACCTCCCCCATGGGCGGAACCCGGGTTCGGATTCCAAGGCTTGACTCGACCATCCAAAATGTGTTTTAATGTTTTCTAAAACTCTTTTAAAGCCAAACAAGTGCTTTCGATCCGTCGGGACGCCGTTTGCTTCCGCTTGTTTTGAGTTGGCTTCCGGCGGATCGCCTTCGATTCGCGTTCCGTCCCTCCTGCCGCGGCCACGGGTCGCGGGTCGCGACACTTTCCAAAGGCTATACGGACTTTGGAATATTCTATCTTTTCGAGGGCTGTACGGACCTCGAGACATCTATCATCTTTTCTCCTCGAGGGCTATACGGAACTCGGGACATCTATTCTTATCAAAGGCTGTAGGGACTTTAGAATATTCTATCTTTTCGAGGGCTGTATGGACCTCGAGACATCTGTCATCTCTTCACCTCGAGGGTTGTACGGAACTCGAGACATCTTTTCTTCTCAAAGGTTGTACGGACTTTGGAATATTCTATCTTTAGAGGGCTGAACGGACCTCAAGACATTCTATCATCTTTTCACTCCAAGGGCTGTACGGAACTCGGAGCATGATCTTTACAAATTTCGAGATGCAAATCGGGTACATCTTTGCATTTACAAGCTCCAAGAAGCAAATCGGATGTATTTCTATTTTTACAAACTCCGAGAAGCAAATAGGGTTCATCTTTACATTTACAAATCCCGAGAAGCAAATCGGATTTATCTTTCTTACTCCGAGAAGTAAATCGGATATGTCTCGATCTTGTTCACACAAACCCTTATCATCGGTGGCTATATTTAAGTTCTCTCTCTCCGGACAAAATATGCTATCTACTTATCTTTGTTCAATCCTTCTTCGAAGTATCAAACAAAGAGGGGCAATTGTAGACACTCCATTTTGTCCGGGCTATCGTCTCGATTTTATTCAATAAACTCGATTAAGCTTAAAATATCTATTTACACGATTAAAATTATTTTAGCTTAATTTGAGACTTTTTGGATGTATAGGATTGTTTAGAATTCTAATGGGACCGTACACGAACGAGAAATTTTCGCAAAAATCGAATTTTTAAATGAGAGGGGCCATTTTTGCCAAAGCAGAAAATACGAACTCAAGGTTTCGTAAAATCAGTAGGGGCGCTTTTGCGAATTATGAAATTTGGATGTTTATCTTGTAATATGCATGGAATGAAATTAAAAGAAGAAGAAGAAGCGGCAGTGGGGGAGAGGAAGAATTGCGGCCGTTCACCGAATGCCTGCCCACGTCGCCATCGTTTAAGCTTCATCAGACGTCGCCTCTTCATCTTCTCGAGCAAATCAACAACAAAAAAAAATTAAATAGAGAACGAGATAGAACGATAGAGAGTCCGCTGCAACTTGCCAAGAGATTCAACGACGATCTACGGAGACGTCGCCGCTACAGCAAAGCTCGCCGCCATAGCAAAGCTCCGCCGCCGCCGGAAAACGCTAAAAAATCGAAATTCGGTTAATCGAGATACACATCCAAACTTCATCAAAATCATTGCATTAAGATCTCAATACAGTATAGACGACAGTACACCACCGTGACTTCATCGGCGGGAGCCACGGCAGTGAAATAATAAAAAATATTTTTATCCGGAAATTACACCCTTGAATATCTCAGTGTACAAGCGTTGAAACCAAATTTTGACATCGCCATAAGATCCAGAACCGTCAAAAACACTAAAACACATATATAGGTTTAAACGGCCGGCGGCGAAACACCGCTGGCCATAATCGTCGGCCGCGAGCTCGCGATCTCAGCGTACAAGCGGTGAAACCAAATTTTGACATCGCCATAAGATCCAGAACCGTCAAAAACACTAAAACACATATATAGGTTTAAACGGCCGGCGGCGAAACACCGCTGGCCATAATCGTCGGCCGCGAGCTCGCACGATCGCGAGCTCGCGGCCGGTCTTAAAACAAAAACGATGACCAGCTCAGCCGGTCATCAGTTAAGCTGGAAACCGGCGCACGCAAGGTTTAGCCCCGCGCTGACTCGGGCTCAGTCGGTTTCGATCCGACCGAGGACAATTCAATATGATCCGAGCTATTTTGTACCTGGTCGAGCCCAAATCGAATCTGGCCGAGCCATTTTCAATTCTAACCGAGCCATTTGAATTCTGGCTAAGCCATTTTGACCCTAGGAACCCATTTAGTGATCAAAATCTAGTTTTAATCAATTTTAATCACTTTTAATTGGATTTTAATTTATAATTTCATATTTTTTTACTATAAAGATGGCTCAAAATATCAAAACATCAAAACACTTTAAAAATAAGGTTAGAGGGAGGCGGTTTAACCGATCTCTACACCTTAAATAAAATTTAAAAATATAAAATTATTAAATCTTAAATCTTTTAAAAATAAGGTTAGAGCAAGGTGGTTTAACCGATCTCTATACCTTAAAAAAAAAATTAAAAACATAAAATTACTAAATCCAAAACACTTTATAAATTTAAGATTGTGTGAAGCGGTTTAACCGATCTCTACACCTTATATAAAATTTTAAAATATAAAAAATAATAAAATCAATAAATCTTAAATCTTTTATAAATAAATGTTAGAGTTAGGCGGTTTAACCAATTTCTATACCTTAAAAAATTTTTAAAATATAATAAAATTAATAAACATATTAATTCATCTCATAAACATCTTTTGAGCTAGAGTGAGGCGGTTTAACCGATCTTTACGCCTTAATTAAAAGTTTTCTTAAATAAATAATCAATATGGTTAACTAAGCTTTGAGATTAAAGGGAGGTGGTTTACCCGAACTTTACATCTCTAAATATTTTAAAAATAGGCGATAAAGAGGAAACAGAAACGCGTTGAGCCCAACTTAATAAAAAGAATAATTTCACATAAAAAAATCTAACAAAGAATAAATCGAAACATACGGAGTCAATATCAATTAGTTTAACAAATTCCTAGCATTACATATGCATACATGCATTAGCTGTAATTAAAATCATCTCATGTATAAAATGATAAATCCCAAATTTTGAAATGTAAGCCATTTAATTGGTAGTACCCTCTTCGGAGAGCCGTTGTGGGGGTGTTCCGTATTCCTCACACGTAATCGACAACGAATCCAAGAATCTCAACGTGCCTTATCCCGGTTTCCTATTTTTTCATAAAAATTAGGTGGCGACTCCTAATTTTTAAATCGTTCCCCGCCTCGCCGCGAGGGATGTCGTCAACAGATACGGAGACACGATACTTGGTATGCGAGAAACTAGAACTAGCTCTGTTATTCAAAGAGTTAATTTAGCATCAGCCCCTACTTTTAAGAGCTGTATAAATCGGCATCTGGAAAAAAAAAAAAAAAAAAAAGAACTACTGTTGCGGCAGTTCAGTCATATTGCGGATGCGGATCCTCTGCGGCGCGTCCCTGTTACGCGCCGCTGCGCCCGCGATCTCGCCGTCCATCTTATCCAGCACCTATCTCGAGACACAGTATAAAATTTTTGACAGCTCATTTGATCTAATTTTAAATATTTTTACGAGAAACTTTAAACTACAAAGTTATAGATTTTGATGTGATCTACAACTTTGTAGTTGAATATTTTTCGAAAAAATATCAAATATTATGTCAAAATGATAATTAAAGTTTTAATTATCATTTCGGCATAATGTTTAGCATTTTTTAAAAAATGTTCAACTACAAATTTATAGATCTTATTAAAATAAATAACTTTGTAGTTTAAAGTTTTTTGTAAAAATGCTTACAAATAGATCAAATAAGTTGCCGAAAATTTATACAAGTACAAGATATTATACAAATTTACGGTAACTCATTTGACCTAATTTTAAGCATTTTTACGAGAAACTTTAAACTAAAAAGTTATAGATTTTGATATGATCTACAACTTTGTAGTTGAACATTTTTAAAAAAAATACCAAATAGTATGTTAAAATAATAATCAAATTTTTTATCATCATTTTGGTATATTATTTAATATTTTTTCGAAAAATATTCAACTACAAAATTGTAGATCACATCAAAATCTATAACTTTGTAGTTTAAAGTTTCTCGTAGAAATGCTTAAAATTAGGTCAAATGAGCTGTCGAAAATTTTATACTGTGTTTCGAGATAGGTACTAGACAAGATGGACGGGCGAGATCGCGGGCGCAGCGGCGCGTCGCAGGGACGCGCCGCAGAGGATCCGCATCCGTCATATTGCTATGTCAGCGCGTTTTTCTTGCTTATTGCTGATTTGTACGCCTCTTTAAAATGGGGGCTAATACAAATTAGCTCCTATTTTAATATTCCTATTAAATAAGTTTACATATATTATATAAATATTTTTAAAATAAATTTAAATAAAAAATAGATTTTAAAATTTTTATATTTAAATTTTTTAAAATAATATTTCTAAATAGAGATTTTAAAATTCTAAAGTGTTAGAAGATTTTTAAATTACTTCGCTAATTTGTTAAAAAACTTTTTGAGATGAAGTTAAAACTTTATTTTGAAAACTTTTGAATAAACATTTTTTTTTGATGTGATCGATTTTTACATTATTTTTTTTTTTAAAAAAGAAAAACTATTTTTAAATATTTTGAACCGTAAAAAGTAATAAATTTTAAATTTAAAAAAAAAATTGTTAAGTTTTAAACGGTGGATATGTTGATAGCAGGTTGCCCAACATCTAGATAGCATGGACACGGACATGGGCACGGGGACACGACACGGTACGACACGGTGACACGGCAATTTTTAAAAAATAAGACACGGGTACGGCTCGAACACGACAATAAAATATTTAAATAATTAAAATATAATTTATACAAAATATTTAAATATTAGTGAATATAATAACTTTTAATAATAAATCTATATATAATGTAATTTGGTGTCCTTGAAATAAATGTAAACACTAAAAATCCAATTATATCAACTAAAATTAAAAAAGAATATAATATATGAGTATATAACTATATTATATTATTTACTACTATTACAAATAATATTGAACTCTTCTAAAAAAAATAATTTTTTAAAAAAATGATATAAATACCGACACGCGTGTCCGACACGCGTGTCCGAATTTTCTTTTTTAATTTTTTTAGGACACGCCACGTGGCGTGTCCGATACGTGTCCGGGCGTGTCCGATGAGTGTCGTGTCTGACACGTGTACGAACACGGACACGGCGATATTTTTGGAGTGTCCGTGCTTCATAGCCCAACATTTGTTATGATTATAACTTACCTTACTTTTATTCATATTTAGGTTGATTTCAAACTTGAGTCTTATTCATAAAAACAACGTCACTACGTGAGTAAAATATCAGAAACACATCGATTAAATGAGAAAAATTAAACATTTCCAGCCTTGCATTTCAATGGCGAGAGAAGCTTGACAAAGCCAAAAAAGGATAACATCTAAATTAACTACATCTAATTTGAATAAATATTAGTTACTATTATACAAGTTTCATCATCATTTAGGAATATTGTTTAATATTTTTTTTAAAAATGTTCAATTACAAAATTATAGATCACATTAAAATATTTAGCTTTCTAATTCAAAATTTTTCGTAAAAATGCATAAAATTAAGTCAAATGAGTTGCCGTAAGTTTGTATAATATTCTGTACTTGTATAAACTTTCGGCAACTAATTCGATCTATTTGTAAGTATTTTTACAAAAAGTTTTAAACTACAAATATATGTATTTTAATAAGATCTATAAATTTATAGTTGAACATAAGTATATGTATTTTAATAAGATCTATAAATTTATAATTGAACAATCTTCAAAAAAAATTTAAACAGTGTGCCGAAATAATGATTAAAAATTTTATTATCATTTTGATGTACTATTTGATATTTTTTTCAAAAAATATTCAACTATAAAGTTGTAAATCATATCAAAACTATAATTTTATAATTCAAAATTTTTCATAAAAATACATATAAATATGTCAAATGAGCTGCCGAAAATTTTATATTATGTCTCGAGATAGGTGCTGGACGAGATCAACGGCGGGAATCGCGGCGTGTTGTAGGGACGCGCCGCAGAGAATCCGCGTCCGAGAACTGGTGATCCCAGAAGTGTAGCAGTAGCTGTTGCTCCAGCGTTAGTGGAAGCTCTGACGCACTAAAATTCATAAATATATTTTTCATCAAAAAAAAAAAAATAAATATTATATTTAGATCTAAAATAATTCGAAACAATATAATAAATAAATAAATATGACATAATCCAAGTATAATACTAACTAATATTTATTCAAATTAAATGTAGTTAATTTAGATGTTATCCTTTTTTGGCTTTGTCAAGCTTCTCCATTTATTTTAACTTTTATAAGTTAATTTAATTTTATTAGAGTATGCGAAGAAATATACGTTAGTTAAGATTTTTAATTCTAAGGTAAATTGATATAGTACTTAAAAATAGACTAACCTTGCTAGGCGCTGTTATACTTATATTATGAAGATATTACCTTAAACAGAATGAGAAACAACGTATAAAAACATATGTAGAGATCATTCTGGATAGATAATATTTCAATACACACACATTGCTAGCTAAATACGAATTACCAACCAAGAGAGGGTGTAGGTGGGAATGAATGTAGTTAGGGATGACTATGGGTCGGGTCGGGTCGGATTTCAGGCCACCCGAACGGATTCGGCTTCGGATTTTAAAATTTGGATTTGGGTTCGGGTTTGAATTCGGATTTTTATCTTTTTATCTTCATAATGTATATATAACATATATATAATATATATAATATATATATATTATATATATATATATATATATTAATATATATATATATATATATATATATATATAGAAAATAATTTTTAATGATCAAAATTATAACATAAAATATTCTTATATAGACTAAAGTCCATACATTCGGGTTATTTTTTTTCGGATCGGATTCGTATTTGTTAGCCTCGATGCGTATCGGATCGTAGTGGGTTCGGATTCAATTGCCATCTCTAATTTATGTAGTTCAAGAAAGAAAAACATGTGTAGTAAATAGCAGTACTAAGAGGATAACATATAAGCGTGGTAAGCTAACATCTCAGCCATTTATTTTTTTGATCTAACGGCTGATATTTAATTTTAACACATAACGGCGCCTTAAATATTTAACGGCGTGAATCGTTATTCTATTAAGTGTAAAATTAAATCTCAGCCATTAGATCAAGAAGATCAACAGCTAAGATGTTAGCTTACCAAGACTATTTTCAGGACGATCTGAGAATAGCCTTTATATATATATATATATACATTTATATATATATATATATATATATATACACACACACACACACACACACTAATTTGCTATGGTGATTGTTCACTCAATAGTAAAATTGTCTTTTTTTTTTCTAATACTAATTAATAAAGTTTATTCTATGTCGATATATATGGTCGAGCATGATATCGACCGATGTAATTAAAGATTGAAGATAGAGGTGGCTAAAAGGAACGTATAAATTATCACATATAACGTAAGGATTTTAGGTGAAAACTCTCAATATATGGACCGAGACAAACCACAAGTGATCTTGCGGTCAACGAGGTCACATAGTCTCGACCTTAAATACAAATATTCTCTTTTTCGCTTGCTTTCAGCTCTTCTTTATGTGGGTCCGTGATTTCTATTTCTTTGATTTTGTTTTGTTTGATGCGTACTTGGTTGCGTGTCGGATAGAAATTTTCAGTTAGAGATTTCTAGACACGTGCATGCGTGCGTCAGTACGCGATGTTTAGTTTCGCGTAGAGTTTAAATTGTGTTTGTGCTGTGCAGAGAGGTTTCGGTCGACCGAAATCTATTACCGGTCGACCGAAAGTGTGCGGGCGAACGGATATAAGTCAGGTCGGGCGCGCGCGGGCGAGCTCACTCCTTCACTTCCACCGAGCAAGTGAGAGGAGAGCTTTCCCCCTTGGGTTCGCTTGCTCGTTCTTGGCCGATTGGTGCGTGTGGAGTTGGATTGATCGCGGATTCGAATTCCCGTAGTCGAGGGTTACGCGTGGGTACCAAATTCGTCGGATTCGACCGAGGTTTGGAGCGTAGGATGTGGCGACCCGTGTCCGAGACCGCCCCGCGTATCCACGCAAAACCACACACACATATGCGGAAGCTTTTATATAAACCGTGCATGGTTTCCAAATTCAAATGCAAATAGTATTTCAACTCTTTTAAATGGGCCCCGAGCCTGAGTCTAGAACTACCGGACACGTGTCGAGCATCCGCGAGAGAGGCAGCTCTCCTCACATGAACCCTTCATAGCATGCTAGTGATCTAAACGCATCAATCTCCCTCATTGATACATAAGAATCAAAAGCAACCTAAGGTTCTCAACTCCTTCTCGGCACTAAACCATTTTCGATATAAAATACGAAAATAATATTTTTCTAAAACTTTGGAAATTGTCACATCCCAAAAGCTTAATAACCAAAATAATTATCATTTAAATCGATTTTCAAAAACTCATTGCAGGGCATATTTTCGGTCGACCGATTTTGGATTCCGGTCGACCGAAAAATCAGAATACAGGTTTCTCAGCCTTACGGACATTATCGGTCGACCGGATGAACATTTCGGTCGACCGAAATGTCAATAAACTGCAAAAATAGATTTCAGAAATGTATTTACTCAAACCCCCAAAATTCACATTTTTCAACCAAAATGTAAAACAATCATGCATACACTTGCATCATACATAAATACGCATGCTCGAAGTTTTCAAACCGGATTTTGAATCCCAAAATCCTAACTCCAGCCAAGAGATGTATTTATACCAAAATATAGAAAAGTATTTACATAAGGGTTCAAAATCTACATTTGCCCTTATAACCAAAAACCGAAACATGAATAACACCCTATACATGATTCTAAACATGCTCAAACATATACATGTGTGTTAGTATTTTCTTTCTACACTTTTATACAACTTTTCCACCTATGCAACTAGGTATACAAAACAAGGATTTTTTAAGCATTTATAACCAAAACTTTAACCCCAAAAGCTATACCTCAAAAGTATAACAGCTAAATATCCCCCTTTTACTCACACTAGCCGCCTAAGCACCTTCCGCCAGTGCCTTACCTCGACTACCTGGATCTGAAAAGAGAGGAAAAGAGAGTGTGAATCAAACTGACTCAATGAACGTCGCCGTTGCATTTCTAAAGCAAACGCTCCACGCGCACAACATCTCAAACAAGAGACTACACATATATAACCTCATATATGTCAACATGCATAAAAACACAAACCCACATAAGGCGACACACATAGAGACATAAGTTAACAAATGCATTCGAGTTACCACGTCAATATGTGAAGTCCGCCACCCAACCCAAATCAATTATGCCATTGATGTACATGGATTATATTAGGGTGAAATCACTAACCCAAACCAGTTAATCCTCTCATGTTTAGTTTAGGTACTCTAATTGACCTACGGTACCAAGGTTTGGTTATCCGCTTCTAGTGCACATCCGAAACACCAAAACCTACGATAGGGGCGATCTCACAGCGTCCCGTAAGAGATACTCAGTAGCATGCCCTCCGGAAGGCACACCCCTGAGCCTCGCACACCATAGGAACCACTCTGGCCAAGAGTGATCACCCTAAGCCCACCGGCCTCAATAGAGATATCATTCATTAAGATTAGACGCTCACATTGTAAACAGCTCATCTTACCGCCACCCTAGTAGGTAAATCACTTGACTATTGGGTACTAGATGAACATGCAATCAATCCGCTATAATCTTAACATCACCCTACCAAGAGTATCACAAGAGCTAATCCGCTCATGCACTCAACCAGGTAGAAATAACCGTTAGGCACACAAGCGTATGTCATAACTATGTTTACTAAAGTGCCGCTAGAGCTAAGGTCCGCTCTCGCACCTATCCAAGTAAACAAACCACATAACTAACCGTTATGCCAAACATACTAAGTCCGCCCTACCACATGTATTATAACCCATACATCACAAGGTAGAACTAATCATATCAAGTATGTTATACAATTCATTACAATCTACCAAGTATAAACATACTCAACACTATCCATAGTAGATTTAAAGTGTACCCAATGCTAAATCACATCAACCATGCTAATCAACCATGTAATAGCATATCCAATCTAACCATGAGTAATCCAAAATCATTGTTAAACCCTAACAAGATTTTTACTCATATACACATGCCATAAACTACATACCAAATATGATTATACATGTACACACATAATAAAAGGCATACACGTAGAAAGCAAGCACCGCTCACCTCGAGACGAAACCCTAGAATCTCCTACGCTCCAAACCTCGGTCGACTCCGACGAGTTTGGTATCCCCGCGTAGCTCTTAACTCCGGGAGCTCAAATCCGCGATCAATCTAACTCCACTCACACCAATCGGTCAAGAATCCGGCAAAGAACTCTAGGGGTGAGCTCTTCTCTCAACTGACTCGGTGGAAATGATAATTTGATCTCGCCCGCGCGCGCCCGACCTGACTTATAACCGTTCGTCCGCATACTTTCGGTCGACCGGTAGTAGGTTTCGGCCGACCGAAACCTCTCTGCGCAGCACAATCACTATTTAAACTCTGCGCGAAACAATACCTCGCGTACCGACGCACGCACACACACGTGTCTAGAAATCTCTAACCAAGAATTTCTATCCAACACGCAACCAAGCACGCATCAAACAAAACAAAAACAAAGAAACTAAAATCACGGGCCTCACATAGGAGATTCTAGGGTTTCATACTTGAGGTGAGCGGTGCTTGCTTTCTATGTGTATGCTTTTATTATGTCTGTACATGTGTAATCACGCTTGGTATGTGGTTTATGGCATATTTGGATGAGTAGAAATCTTGTTAGAGTTTAACAATAATTTTGGATGCTCATGGTTAAATTGATTTTTGCCATTACATGGTTGATTAGCATGATTGATTTGATTTAGCATGTGGGTACACTTTAATTCTACTATGAATAGTGTTTGAGTATGTTTATACTTGGTAGACACTTTAGTAGAATGTAATGAATTGTATAACATGCTTGATATAATTAGTTCTACCTTGCGATGTATGGTTTATAATACATGTGGTAGGGCGGATTTAGTATGTTTGGCATATCGTTAGCTATGTGGTTTGTTTACTTGGATAGGTGCGAGAGCGGACCTTAGCTCTAGCGGAACTTTAGTAAACATAGTTGTGACATACGCTTGTGTGCCTAACGGTTATTCTACCTGGTTTAGTGCGTGAGCGGATTTGCTCTTGTAATACTCTTGATAGGTTGATGTTAAGATTAGAGCGGATTAGCTGTATGTTCATCAAGTACCCGGTAGTCGAGTGATTTACCAACTAGGGTGGCGGTTGGATGAGCGAATTACAATGTGAGCGTCTAATCTTAATGAATGAATTCTCTATTGAGGCCAGTAGACGTAGGGTGATCACTCTTGGCCATAGTGGTTCCTACGGTGTGAGAGACTCAGGGATGTGCCTTCCGGAGGGCATGCGGCTACTGAGTATCTCGTACGGGATACCGTGAGATCGCCCCTATCGTGGGTTTGGTGCTTCGAATGTGCACTAGAAGCGGGTAACCAAACCTTGATACTGTGGGTCAATTCGAGTATCTAAACTAAACATGAGAGTACTAACGGGGTTGGACTAGTGATTTCACCCTAATATAATCCATGGATATCAATGGCATAATTGATTTGGGTTGAGTGGCGGACTTGACACATTGACATGGTAGCTTGGATGCGTATATTAGCTTATGTCTCTATGTATGTGCCTTGAACGGCTTTGTGTTTTTATACATGTTTACATATATGTGGTTATATATGTGGTCTCTTGTTTGAGATGTGGTGCCCGTGGAGCGTTTGGTTTGGAAATGCAACAGCTGTTCACTGAGTCGGTTTGACTCACGTTCTTTGTTTCCTCTATTTTCAGATCCAGGGAGTCGCGGTAAAGCACCGGCCGAGGGTGTTTAGGCGGCTAGTGTGAGCTAGAGGGGAATAGTAGCTCTATTACTTTTAAGGTATAGTTTTTGTGGATAAGTGTTGGTTATAAACATTTAGGAAAAATCATATTTTTTATTATTAGTTGTATAGGTGGAAAATTGTATAAAAGTGTAGAAAAAAAGTACTAACACAAATGTATATGTTTGAGCATATTTAGAATCATGTATAGAGTGTTATATATGTTTCTGTTTTTGGTTATAAGGAGAAATATAGATTTTGAACTCTTACGTAAATATTTTTCCGTATTTTGATATAAATATATTTATTTGCTTAAGTTAGGATTTTATGATTTAAAATTCGGCTTGAAAGTTTTGAGCATGTGTATTTATGAAATGATGCAAGCATATGCATGTTTGTTTTGCATTTTGGTTAAAAAATATGGATTTCGGGGGTTTGAGTAAACGCATTTCTGAAAGCTGTTTTTACAGTTTACTGACATTTCGGTCGACCGAAATGCGTATCAGTCGACCGATAATACCCATAAGGCTGCGAAACCTGTATTCTGATTTTTCGGTCGACCGAAATCCAAAATTGGTTGACCGAAAATATGTTCTGGAATGAGCTTTTGAAAACTGATTTAAATGGTAATTATTTTGGTTTTCAAGCTTATGGGAGGATTGTTAAGACATATTTAATATATGTGACAGTTCCCAAAGTTTTGATAAAATATTATTTTTGTGTTTTATATCGAAAATAATTTTTGTGCCGAGAAGGAGTTGAGAACCTTAGGTTGGTTTTGATTCTTATGTATCAATGAGGAAAAATGATACGATTGGATCACTAACAAGCTATGAAGAGTTCATATGGTGAGAGCCGCCTCCCTTGTGGATTCTCGACACGTGCCCGATAGTTCTGGACTCGGACTCGGGGGTCCTTTTAAAGGAATTTAAAATGCTATTTGTAATTGAGTTTGAAAACCATGCACGGTTTATTTCAAAGCTTCCGTTGTGGTGTGATTTTGCGTGGATACGCCGGACAGTCCGGGACACGTGCCGTCACACTTTAACTTAAGGCAAGGTCTGAGTATTTATAAGAATCACTTAGGCGTAGTGATGATGGAAGTAGTTCGAGTAATGATAGTAATGGAAATTGTTGGGAGTGATGAGAATAGTGGAAGTTGATCGATCAACTTTCCTAACGCTCATCACGTATTGTATTTTACGCTTCCTCGAACAGACTAAATTCCTACTATATATATATATATATATATATGTTGAATGAACATTAATGTTTTACTTTTTTCTTTTTTTCTTTTTTATTTTATTATTTTGATAATTTGCAAATTAGCCACCTACAATAATGAATGGAAGATTTGAACCCTTTTATTTCTTTCTTGACAGTAATATTTTTTTCCTTGCTAATTTCAGTATATGGGCATATAATTTTGGATACGATATTTGAACCTCTCTGTATCCTTTTGTGATGACTTATTTTTATCTATTGAACACCTTTTTATTTTTCTAGTCTTTTCTAATAAATTACAAAATTAACTAACATATGCCAGTAAAATTGCAAAAGTTACATTTTCATCTTTTTCTTTTTAAAGTTTTATACAAAATTTTTTAATTAAGATTGTTCTTCAAAAACTTTGCCGAATATATATTAATATCAATTTGAACTTAATATCATTTTCAACTTTATAAAAATATAAGAAATTTTCAATGGCCACGGCAACCACGGGCGTAAATGCTTGTTTGTATTCTTAATGTAAAAGGCGATTGCATAGAAGAAAAACAGATGGGATTCGATTGGAAGTGGGGTGGTATGAAAAACAGATGGGATTCATCAGTGTCATATATTCATAAACACAAAGGATGGCGCGAAAGTCAAATCTAGAATTATAACGTTTCTTGAGGCCCACATACCACTACGACATTACTGTCTAGTGAATGGTTCATTATATGTCACTACTAAAACAAACACATAGATTTGTTCGATATATGATTTTCCTCCAATTTTACTGCTATGTTCGATATATGATTTCCCTCCAATTTTACATATCCAATTTTACTGCTATGTACGACTCTTAAGAGCTATTTTCTTTAAAGCATAATGACGGTTGTTTACTTCTCAGAAAATGAAAAAAACAAAAAAATAGCGAACATCTGAGAAACGGAAAAGTATGATAATAGGTGCAGTTTTTTGAACGATGGTCAAGAAGTAAAACTCGCAGAAAAATTTATTTCATATTATCACAAGCCTATCTCAAGCTCACGATTGATGGTTTACAAATTACCTAACTAACTGAGTTAAAGAGCTATGTAGCGACAGACAACTAAAGCAAGCTTCATTTAGGACTTGTTCACTTAGAAAGAAAAGTTGAAAAGTAAGAGTGAGAAAGTTGAATAGTTAGTTTTTCTTATTTATTTTAACAGAAAATTAAACAATTAAAAATTAAAAAGTCGGTATCAATTTTCACTTTACATATAAAAGTTAAAAAAAAAAGTAAGCAATTGACATTTCCTTTACTTTTCATTCTTTATGTAATTTTTTTACTTTCACATTAAAAGTTTAAAGATAGGAGCAAAGTTACAGTCATTAGTATTTAGTAATAGCTATTAATAATTTTTTTTTTCTAAAATAATTGAATATTAATTGTTGTTATTATAAATAAAGGGATATATTTATAATTACCAAATATTATAAATTTTTATTCTACAAATATAAAATCATAAAAAAATTTATTAATTTTAATAAATAATAAAATAATAAATTTAAATTCTTTAATAATAAAAATTAATATATAAAAATGTAATTAAATTAATAAATGATAAATTTTAATTTTATAGATAATATTTTATCAAATTTTATTATTATTATATTATTATTATTATTAATAAATAATATTACTTAATTAATATTAGTTAAATAAACAAAAAAATATTTTTTAAATTATTAAAATAATAAATATTAATGTATTGTTAAAAAATATTATTTTTTGAATTATAGATTAAAATTTAAATAAACCTTATCAACCACTTTCAACCCGCCATATTTATACGTAAATAAAATATTTCTATGTATCAAAATGTCTACTCTTTTTTAACTCTACAATACAAAATAAATAAGAAAAGTTAAATCTACTTTCATACAACTTTTACAGTATTTTTTACCTTATTATTTTATTTTTAATGTTTTCTTTATTATTTTTTTTATCACTTTTTTTACCTATATTTCTACTTCTTTCTTTCTACTTTTTTTTTCACTTTTCTAATTATTATTCAAAGTAAATAGCCCCTTATGCTCCAATAGCATTTTCTATTTATTAATTCACAGCTCTACCTTGTCACAACGGGCGTGCTATAGCCCATTACATCCCGTGCTGTAGCCCATTACATCCCGTTGCTCCCCACACAAGCTCGACTTTTTCTATTTATTAATTCACAGCATAAAAGGATTGGGACTTGGGAGTGAGAGACGGCTCACTCCCAAGTATACCAGCTGAAGGGTATTAAAGTACAACATTCAAATGCTAGAAAAAAAAAAAAGAGTAAAGGGGCAAAGATTCAAACAAAGCCAAATAGTGTTGAGAAATATGTGAAGCAATACAAACATTAAAACTAGAGCCCAAATGGAAAGTGCTGTTCCAAATCACAAATATCGAGTCAAGGCGCAAACACGGCACAACGTTCCGTACTAAATGGCTTGTAAAGCCAATCTAAAAAAGCAAACTACTACTACTGAAACAAGAGACGACAAGTCGACGGTAGGAAAAACAAGGTAAATTCCATTAATCTTCTAATTCTTGTGCCAGCTTCGAATCTCGTGGATTAGCTGCGTGAGATCCTCACACGACGACCCACCTTCCTTCACTGCCGCGTGCGCCTGCTCTCCAATCTCCGCCACCCTCCGCCGACGCTCCTCTGCCTCTGCGTCGTTCTGCATGATCTTCTGTAACGCCTTGCTAATATCATCCGCTGGCACAACGACCCTCTCCGTCTCCTCTGTGCTCCGGAACCCCTCCCACACCTTCACAGCAACCTTCATCACATCCACGATGAACTTCTCGTTCACGAACTGCTCCACGGTCAGCGGCCATGTTGCCATCGGCAGCTTCGCCGTCACACCTTCCAGCAACGAGTTCCACCCACAGTGCGTCACGAACCCCCCGATCGCCGGGTGGTTCAACACAGCAGTTTGCGGTGTCCACCCCTTCACTACCAGCCCACGTCCTTCTACTCTCTTCTCGTAGCCCTCCGGCAACCACTCCAACTTATCACCGTCCAGTAAAACCCAGATGAAGGGTTGCCCGGACATTTCAAGTCCGATTGCAAGCTCAAGCTTCTGCTCCCTACTGAAGCTTGGCCAGCTTCCGAAGCATACGTACACAACCGAGCTCCGCTTTTTTCCCTCTAGAAATTGCATGCAACTCTCGAAGTTGGGTCCTAAAGCCCCACGCTTGCTGACATTAGCTATAGCGACCGGCCCCACGAACCACGAACGTTTCCCAGAAATCTCGTAATACTTGTCAGCGTACGCCCTCTCTATGTCGGCGAAGCTGTTGACGATCACGCCAAGGCTGCAACGCGTGGCCTCGCCCATCGCGTCCAAGGTGGCGGTGATTTCTGTGTTGCGGCGGAGGAAGTCCGGCAGCTCGGGTCGAACGAGATAGATTGGGTCGGGAAGGTTCGGAACGAGGAATGTGGTAGTGTCGTCGGCGACGGAGTGGTGGGGAAGGTGTTTTAAGAGTTGGGACATGACGCATGCGGGGAATAGCCCGATGGCGTGGAAGATAATATGCGGGATGTTGAGCTCTTTCGCGATTGTTGCTGTCCATGGAAAGTGGGTGTCGGATATGATGGCGTCGGGGCGGTTGAGGCGGAGAAGGCGGTCGTGGTCTGGCGCAGCTAGAATGGAGGGGGGATCGACAGATTCGGTGGAGGGGAAGGTATAAGTAATGGTCCGAATTGGGAGGCCGACGGCTGCTCCGTGGTGCACGGAGGCGGCGATGACGGCGGAGTCGGCGTCCCTCACGAGGACGGTGGAGTCCACGCCGCGGGAAGCGAAAAGTTGAGCGATTTCCACCATGGGTAACAGGTGGCCCTTCGCGAAATACGGGACAAAGAAGACGCGCAGCTGACCTCCCTTCCCGTTGCTGCTAGCACCCTCCGCTGCTGAAACCATTGTCGTCTGCTAGTGGCTACTGATAACCAACAGAGGAGTGATTGAGATGTGTGATTTGTGGACGTTTATAAAGACGAAGAGCTCGTGTTCCAGGTTTCTATATTATAATGGCAAAATACCATTTTTAGTCCCTGAACTTTAAATAAATGTGCCTCTATAATCCTGAACTTCAAACGATACTCGCGCTAACCCTAAACTACGAAAAAATGCCCACGATAACCTTGCCGTCAGTTTTTCCGTTTATCACCGTTAATTCGCTGACGTGACAGTTTTTAAATTATTTTTTAATCAATTTTTAATTTTTTTAACTTTGTGGATGGACAAATATGTCTTTATATGTATTTATTTTAACTTTGTGGAGGGACAAATATGCCTTTATATGTATTAAAATTAATAAAAAAAATAATTTAAAGTCTGCCACGTCAGCGAATTAACGGCGGCTGACGGAAAAACTGACGGCAAGGTTATCGTGGGCGTTTTCTCGTAGCTCAGGGTTATTGCGAGTACAGTTTAAAGTTCGGGGTTATAGAGGTACATTTGTTTAAAATTTAGGGACTAAAAAAGATATTATGCCTATTATAATTAGAGAACTCTCGCATTCATGCTCAATCACTGTAGTGTGGTCAATGCGACTGTCAGATCTACAAAAAAGTTAGCGGGATTTACTTATCAGCCCCCGTAATATTTCATTTTTACTGATCAGACTCCCCTATTACTTATATACCATCTATTTACTGTTTCAAAAAATTTCGGACGAAAATATCCTCGTATGTATTATCAGTTTGAACATCGAAAACACCTATTTAGAAGTATTTTTTGGAAAAACTTTCAACATGAAAGTTGTAGATCTCGACGAGATCTACAACTTTTATGTTCAAAAGTTTTTCAAAAAATGCTTCTAAATAGGTGACCTCGGTATCCAAATAATTAGGAGTATTTTTGTCCGAATGCAGTTGAAATTGGTAATGATGGTTGATGTGATGGAGATGTGATGGGGGAGGGGTTGATTAGTAAGTTTTATAGTTTGAGGGGGTGGATAGTAATTTTCTTAAAAAATTACCATTGAAGTAGTACCACTACCTATAATATTTTTTAAATATTTTTTATACCATATGTTTAAAGAGTTTTGGATGTAACAGTTACACCATATCACTCCGTATAACAGTCTAAAAAAAATTATTTAAAAATATTTTTAGAAAAGAATTTTACAATTTTATTTTTAAAAAAAAATTTTTTAAAAAAATATTTTTTATTTTTTAAAAAATATTTCTAAAAATGTGATTTGATACTCCAAATTTTAACAAATTTGAAGCGGATTTAAAAATTATTTTAAAATCCGTTAAATTTTTGAGTCCTTAAACACCTATTTTGAAATATTTTTTGAAAAAATTTGAAAATAAAAATTGTAAATCTTATCAAAATTTATAAGTTTTATTTAAGAAATTTTTCAGAAAAAAGATTGTAAAATTTTTTTTTATTTAAATACGAGAGGGACTGAGCAACATAAATATTTTATTATAGAATTTTACATGAATCATGAATGTCAGGTTTTCTAATAAAAAGTAGAGCTGTCCACATTCATTAGGGACATTTAAGAATCTGACATGTTTGTTTGATAACTGCAGTGTGGTTAATGCGAACTGGAGGAGTGCAAATCTTGGTTTCACTCAGCGAGATTCCATTATTTTTTGGGAATTTGTTTTCAGCCCTGTAGGAATAAAATTGGGCTGTTTCAGTCCCTGCACTTTTTCTGTTATTAAGCTCCTCCTCAGTTATTTATAATGTCGTTTCGGTCATTATATCAGTATTTTTTAAGAAAAAAAAATTTAATATAAAAATTATAGATTTTGATGAGATCTACAACTTTTATATTCATTTTTTCAAACAATATACATCTAGATAGATATTTTGAGACTTTAAAATTTCAGCCGGTTAACGGGTCATCTAAAATTCGTTAACATTTTGGAACATCAAAATATCTTTTTAGAAGTATTTTCTGAAAACATTTAAAACATAAAAGTTATAAATCTCATCAAAATTTACAATTTTTATATTGAATATTTTTTCAAAAAATGCTGATACGATGGTCGAAACGAAAGAGCACGAAAATCGAGAGAGAAGTTGATTTGGAATAATGCAAAATACATGGTTTTAACGTGTATAACTTTCGAAACTAGGGGCCTAAAATAAACTATTCCTTTTTTTTTTGTTCAGTCATGTGAGGTGAACTAAGTTTTATTTATCATTTGCAAAAAAAATAAAGACATGTAAAAAATTCTGATTTTTCCTCAAATTTTCAAATCTATGTGGACAGTAGATAGAACGATACTTTTTGTTGCAATCCACGGTTGCAGCGCAGAGCGCCTGCTGCCCTGTGTGGAAATTTTTTTTAAAAAAAAATGGTCATGCGGGCTTCTACATCAAAGTTAGAAGTGCAGGCCAATCTGCAGGTTAGATCGGCCGGTATGATCGGTATTGGTTAAAATTTTGGGACTGACCCGTACGCCTACACCGTGCAAATTGCCCGCGGCCTGCAAGGCCTAACCGCGGGCTAAATTTGCAACTCTAGCCTCATGCGCGCGTACAATACAACTTTTTTTTTAAGGAAACATGATTCATTAAATTTGTTCGTACTAACGATCGATTGCCTAGTCAAAAAGAGTCGGTATTATTGGCAAAGCACATAGAGAACTCTGAATTTTGAATTGAGCTACAAATAATATTGCTTCTTCTGAATCAATTTCTGCTGCTTCTTGATTACCGTTCGCCAATGGTTCAACTCTTCTACAAATTGATGAATGTCCAACATATTTGTGTGTGTGTGTGTGTGTGTGTGTGTTTGTGGATTGGGTCAATTCGTTTGTGAAACAGACAGTTCGGATTGCAAAATTCTAGGAGTTTTGGTTTAATGGGTTGGGTTGACGCGAGTGTACAATCCAAATGTAGGCTATGATAGAAAAATATGAGGAATACAAATTATTCCATGTCCAGGTTCATACGTGATTCCTTAAAACATCGAAACAAAAGGAGTTACGCGAAGGAACCGGATTATGAATGTGATCAAGTGTGCTAAGTTCGGCTCTCTAACTCTCACCACTTTGTCTCTTAGATGGTAAATATAAAAACTTTGTCAGTCGGCAAGTTAGAGAGGGGACCTAGCACTCTTGATGGAGAGGTGATTTTGAGATCGGACTCGCTGATTACCTCGGAGAAAATGTGAATAGTGAGATAGTAAGTGATGAAGTCGCGATTTAACCAAGGGTGCAACATTATCATACCGTTAATAGCAACTTAATATAATGACTCGGTATTTCTTATTTTGAGGATGCAGTTACTTATTTAGGAGCAATAGGATTTAGGGCGGCGGATTCATACATATACTTAGAATCTAGCCCTATAAAGAGATATCTTGTACTCGGCTATCTCACCCCTGGCATAGTAACAAAGAGCGTTCTCCCTCCCCTTAGACGTAGGCATTTTCGCCGAACCACGTAAATTCTGTCTATTTGTGATTGTTTTTCCGTCCATCGTAGTATTATTCCTAAATCTAACAAATTCCGAACCATCATTTGGCGCCGTCTGTGGGGAAGAAGACATTTAATCGATGGCCAATCGGAGATGTGCAACACAAAACGGCTCGGCAAGGAATGGCGTTCCGACAAGTGATGGTGGGGCGGAAGCCTAGAGCCTGGCCAGAGTTACCCGTGATCGCAACTGCAACTGCGATGATGATCCTCAAGAACAACAAGCTAGTTCTAACGGGCCGACGGCCGCGCAACAGGCACCGGCGCCCCTCACCAGGGAAGATCTCGATCATTTTCGCAGCGCCATCCGAGCAATACTCACTGCAGCCCCAACTAATCAGACTGCATCGCGATCGGAGCAATAAGCGGACACCGAAAACCGCCGTAATGTATGGGATAGACTGCGAGCCCGCAGAGGCTCTCCTCTCATAGCACGAAGTGCGGGGCGTGGAGGTCAAAGCGCTGGAGCACAACAGGAGCAAGAAGCATGACGGTCAGCTCCCTAGAGTCACACGGCTGGGAGACAAGAAGCCCCAGTCGCAGCAATAAGGAATCCAGAAGAAGAAACGCAAATCAATAGGCCCCCTGCTAAAGGAGGGAGATCAGTGATTGTTCGCTCCCTGCTGAGTTACACCGGGGACGAGCGATCACCCCTTACGAAGATATTTCTGAAGACTTTGATACCATCTGATTTTGAACTACCAAAACTTAAGGACTTTGACAACACTGAAAATCCGGAGTCCCACTTAGAAAAGTACCGAGCGGCGATGCGCTTCAAATGGACGTCAGACGAACACTGATGTTTGGCGTTCGACAACACCTTGATTGGCTCGGTGAAATCCTGGTGGAAGAACCTTCCATAGTCATCCGTTGACAACTTCTCACAAATAAAGGAAGCTTTTATTGCTTACTTCTATTCCAACACCATGATCTACCAGGACAGCAGAATCTTATTGTTGATAATCCAAGAAAAAAATGAAAGCCCTGTAGATTACTTCAAGCGGTTCAACAAGGAGCGAGGAAAGGTTCGTAAAGCGGATCCGACGGTCATCATGGCGACCCTTCAAGTCGGAATCCGGCATCCGAAGCTACGGGAGTGGATCTTTGAAAATTCTCCCACTGACTTGCAGGACATGTATGCAAGAATTAACGCAAGGATTAAGCTTAACCGCGCTCTATTTGCCATAGACAAGGACAAGAAGAAGGAGACCAAGAAGACCACCAAATCGAAGGGGGTGAACATGAAGAAAAAGGACAAGAGAGGTAACACCCCACGGTTCACCTTCAAGGCTCCACAAGTGAACACTCTCATGGAGGTACTAGCACTTAACCACGAAGCCGATGGTGAAAACAGGAGTTAAATCCAGGGGAGAGAGCTAGGTATTTTGTGAGATTCACAACTCCAACACTCATTCCACCCTAGAGTGTAGACAATTGCAGCACCACTTGAAATTAACGAAAGGCGGAGCAAGGGAGAACACTCGAGGAAGATGCAGATCGTGGAGCCCACGTCATTCTCGAAGAAGATAGCGGAGTCCCCCGAGACGGAGGACCCGCAGTTCCTGGAAATGATGGTCCAGCAGCCCGATGAGATCGCTCAAGCAGGTAGAGGAATTTAGGAGGCAATATTCTCCTGATCAAGAAGAACCAAGGCAATTGGAGAAGGAGCGTTCTCCCCAACCGTTGATGCCGATATGGAGAGTCCACTGCATCCTAGGTGGTCCCTCTTATGCAAATATAGTAGGAGAGAAAAGAAAGGGTTCGGCAGAGAGAGCTGCCAGATACGAGCAAAGAAGAAGAGGGTGGAAGACCTTGTAGAGGTCAGAATCTCTTTAGGCCCAGATGATTTTGTAGGTGTCTCTCTACCTCATGACGACGCATTACTCATGTCTGTTATAATGGCGGACGCGCAAGTTAGAACGTGTTCTGGTGGATGGAGGAAGCATCGTAGATGTAATATTTTAGGATGCGTTCTTGTCCATGGGTCTGACGACTAATTTCTTAGAAGCTTGCGCCACACCACTGATCAGCTTCTCAGGCGAATCGCTAACTCCCAAATGAGTACTCCTATTGTGGGTCACGGTCGGAGAGTTTTCCAAGTAGCGAACCATGCGGTGTCGTTCGTAATAGTAGAGGCTAATTCACCTTACAATATGATCCTAGGCCGACCAGCAATCCATGACTTGAGAGCATTGGTATCTACTTATCATCAAAAGATAAAGTTTCCAACACAAAGCCGAATCAGAGAAGTCAAAGGCAACCAACAAGCAGCAAGGAGATGCTTTGTCTCGGAAATGAAGAACAAGTCTATTCAAATAGCAGTCAATGTCGAGATCGACCCTAGAGACCGAACTGATGGGAGTGCACCAGTGGAGGAAATGTTGAAGCTATCTCTGAACGAGGTGGAGCCTCAACGGACAGTCCATATAGGGTCCACACTGAATGAAGAAGAACGAGCAAAACTGCTGGAATGTTTGCAGGAGAATGCTAAAGTGTTCGCCTAAGAGCCCTCTGACATGGTTGTAGTGGACCCAAACATCGGTACACACCAGTTGCATCTCTCACCTAACGTCGCCCCGTCAAGCAACCACTCCGAAGCTACTCGGAGGAGAAGAAGATCGCAGCAAGAGGTGCAAAAACTACTCAACGCTGGATTCATCGACGAAGCTTAATTTACTGACTGGTTAATCAAAGTAGTTATGGTAAAAAAAATCAAATGGTAATGGCGTATATGTGTATAGTTTACCGATATGAATGATCATTGCCCAAAATATAATTATCCTTTATCGCGCATTGACTACTTGGTGGATTCTACTTGTGGATACGAACGCTTATAATTTCTAGATGCTTATAGCAGGTACAACAAGATAAAAATGAACGAGAAGGATGCACCAAATACGGCCTTCATCACCAAAAAGGGTACATACTATTACAAAGTTATGCCTTTTGGCTAAAAAACGCTCAGGCTACTTTCCAAAGAGTAATGGACATCATTTCAGAAGCGAATTAGGAAAAACCATGGAGGCATACATGGATGATTTGCTAGTAGAAAGCCATAAGAAAGAAAATTATCTGCATGATTTAAAACGAGCGTTTGATCTAATGCTAAAAACAGGCTTACGCTTGCATCTAGAAAAGTGTTCGTTCGCAGTTTCTTCAGGTAAATTCTTGGCCTTCATTGTCTCTAGTAAGGAATCGAAACTAATCCTGAAAAGGTATCCGATATACTGTACATGCCTCCTCCCAGTAACATCCAAGAAACACAACGATAGACAGGAAGAATAATAGCCTTGGGACAATTCGTATCAACGCTGGGAGATCGGCGCAAGCTGTTCTTCTCCATCTTCAAGAAGAAAACAGCAACAATAGGGTGATCAGTCACCACCAATAAAACATTCATATGGAAAGAGGAATGTCAAATCGCTGTTGACAACCTAAAGCAATTCTTCACACACCCCCAGTGCTCTCCAGCCTAAAAGTAGGGGAGGACTTGTATCTATACTTAGCGGTCACCCAAACGGCGGTGAGCTTGGTTCTAGTCAGGCGGTCAGCCGGAGCAGAGCTACCGCTGTACTATGTCAGTAAGATTTTGCACGATGCGGAAACACGATACTCGGAATGCGAGAAGTTAGCACTAGCTCTAGTATTCTCAGCACGAAGGCTCCGACCATACTTCCAAGGCTACACCATCCAGGTATTAATGAATAACCCATTGAAACACATTTTATCAAAAGCAAAAGCTTAGGCAGGCTAGTCAAATGGGCAGTAGAGCTGTTCGAGTATGACATTAAATACCAGCATAGACCTACTATTAAAGCACAGGTGTTGGCCGATTTCTTAGCGGAGACAATAACGCCAATCCCTGACTCTTCCCGAACAAGTACGACGGAAGAGCATTTACCGACAACCAACCCTGGGAGAACGCTGGCACCAACCTCATGGTATCTATACACAGATGGATCTTCCACAGCAACCGCGAGTGGAGCAGGATTAATTTTAACTAGCTTAGGAGGCACACGCCTAAATTACACCCTGCGATTCAATTTTTAGGCTACAAATAACGCCACAAAGTATGAATGTTTAATTGTCGTAATACGACTTGTAGAGGCATTAGGCGTCAGAACCCTGAAAGCAAAAACAGATTCCGAGGTAGTGGTGAATTAGATAGCTGGAATCTATGAAGCAAAGGATCACAATATGGCGAAATATCTAGACATGGCACGGACAATCATCAAAAGGTTTTACATCTTCTCTATACAACGTATTCCAGGATCACAAAATGCCTTGCAGATGCGTTATCCAAATTAGCAACTTCGGAGTGGAAGTTCACCCCTCAGAGGATATTCTTGGAGGAGGCCGAACACTCCTGTTTAGATACTGAACAGTCCATCTCCGAAAGTTCTACCAGTATTATGTGCATTGACATTAGCCTCTTATTCGGCCAACCGTTACCGCGGACGGAAGGTCGGATAACATGGGACGCCGTGCTGCAGGGAGGGACCACTGTTAATCCGGTTGGGAGGCTTGTAGATATACATTACAGGTGATCCCGTATGAGTTGTCATAGTTGAATGTCTGGCTAGATATTATGTTTGCATGCACGGTTAATAAATGCATGCAGGTTTTGCATTGCATGCCGGGTATGTTTGGCATGCAGGATAGTATATTTCATGCATGGTTATATTTACATGCATACAAACGATTGTGAATACTTGATGGGTGTGGAAATTATTTGTATGGTTATGGATGCTTGTGCTTTATATGGCTTATGCTTTTATGCATGTAAATATGGATATATTGTCACGACCCACAATCCGGGGCCGCGACGGCTTGGGAAGAAAAAACACAAATCCAGAGTTTGCAATGCAGAAGCTTATACGATTGAAACCGTAAAACAAAGATTGAGCCGAGCTCCGGGCTGTCGACACCGGCAAGTACCCACGAAGGAGGTGGAACCTGCCTCGAGCGACGACTAAGCTTGTCAAAGATCTTAAGATATCAATCTCCTCCATTGATACCAAAATATCTAGGACAATTTTAGGTCCAAAACATAAAACACTTAACAATAGCTTAGAAAAACGTTTTCAAAAATACCGGCTCAACCTGTATTTTTTCTAAAAGATTCGGAGCTACTAAACCTCTTAAATACATTTATACAAGACCCTAAAAGCATCAAAAGTATTTTCGGAAACCATTTAAACCGAAATCAAATTCCGAATTCCAAAGAATTATCGGTCGACCGAAAGTTGAGAATCGCTCGACCGATACTCAAATTGAAAGCTCAAAATGCCTGTTGTAACAGCTTCGGTCGACCGACCGATATTATCGGTCGACCGAAAATATCAGAAAACCAGATAATAGATTTCAGAAATAAAATACTCGTCGCCTCGAAATTCGTATTTTACCTGGGTCTTGGAAACCAGACCTACACGCCCGTGTAGCTACCTTGGATACACGTGTAGGACCTTCCTGGCATCCAAAATACGCGAAAACGACAGATTTAAATCGAAAACTCTTTAAGAACCGAAATACGGTAAAACAAGAGCTAAATGTATCAAAACTTGCTTTTCAAGTCAAATATTCATTCTAACACATTTGAAAGTCCATACAGGGTCAAAGACACATGTTCAACCATTCTAATGCCCCCTTGATGTCAAATTACCATATTTAACAAAATATGCACATTTCATATAAAACTTTGGAATTTCATACAAACTTTGATATCCAAAAGTTTTACATGTATCTTTATAAAATTTATAAGGAATACAAGCTATGTGTAGGTTAATACTTCACTTTTATACATCATTCACTATAAACTATGTGTGACTAGTCTAAATATACCAAAAGAATATCTATATATCATTAGTCCCCAATACCCCAAAATACCTTCTATAACCTCTCTCGCAAGCTACGTCGGCTACGCGAGCTCCGTGCCCTTCGTGGACGGATCTGAAAAATAGGACAACAAAGCGGTGAGTCTTTTGGCTCAGTGAGCGGTACATCGGTGTCCTCCCTTGGAGAACCAATGTAACACTGCTCATAAGAAAACACAAACATATCGAACATCATCATCATATACAATAACAAGCATATTCATCACATATGCAATAAAACAACAAGCACGCTTTAGCTCGTAAAAATAATCACCCGACCAACCAATTATGCATACTCTTTGTTAAGTCAGCGTGATTAACTAACCACATCGTAGTTAGTTATTATTGTTCATTTAAGTAAGTTAGGTCCGATACGAACTCCCTAGCCAAGGCACCTAACCTTGCCTGGACTAAGACAGTTCCGGACGCCTACACTCATACCAAGGCTTTCCGCCTGCTGTCGCTGGGTTTTCCATCACGACACCAACACTCACGGTAGGGGCGACCCCACAACGCAAAATAGGGGCTACTCGGACTCTTTACGCCTTGTGCAACCGAGCCTCGCACAACGTAGCAATCGTCTGGCCAACGGCAGATCCGCAAGGTACTACGCCCACCATCCTCCGTAGAGGCAAACTCACCGCCTTAAGTACTCTAGTCAGAATCCCTCCGCCCCTGATATATTGTCCCCCAGAATCATTACATCGGGCTGACTCAATCGATACTCGACGAAGATCCAACTTTCGAGTACCCACATTTTATTAAGGCACAACCAATTCGAGTGTCTCTAGAGCTATCTTACTCTACATATTGTACACATGCTCACATAACATCACATATCAACATAGATAACATAGTTATTGAACAATCCATACAAAGTTCATAATTTTTTAACTAAACACAAATGTACACAACATGATGTACTACTCAAAGCTAGCATATTTAGCACCACATGAGTATTATATAACATATCACATGATTTTCGCATCACAATAATTCAACATCAAGCTAGGGTTCTTGATCCGGCTACACATAACCATTAAAAATCATGTAAACATACCCAAACACACCACTAAACACATTCTCATGTATACCAACACACACATACTTGGTGTTTTAACCGCTCACCTCGAAAACGACTCGGTCGGATTGAAATTGGGCTCGGTCTAATTGAATTTGGCTCGCTCGGTTCGAAACCGACCGAACCGGAAGCATCTTAACAGCGCGGGGCTAAACCCTGTGCCTGAATTATTGTTTTTTTCTTCTCGTTCTTAATGGAAAAAAAATTATAATTTTCATCTTGAAAATTGCGTATAGTATAATATTTAAATAATCTATTTATTCACATCACACGATCAATGTTTATTCTCAGACAACTCCGGTTTGCTACAGTATTCACTGTTCACTAAACAGTGATTTTTTTCATCGTCATGACTGTTGACGACCTTCCTCCGGATGGGGGAAAGAGGTTTGGAGTCGCCACCTATTTTATGAAAAATTAGGAAATCGGAATAAGGCATATTAGAGATTTTTTGGGTTCGTCGTTGGTTACATGTGGGGAAGACATGACACTCCCACAGCCCCCTCCGAAGAGGGTACTCTTAACTAAGTGATTTAAACTTATTTAAAATAAGAATTTTTTCTTATTCCTACTTAAAAATGTTATAAAATATCACTAAAGTGCAAGAATCGGTTAACCCGCCTCATCCTCACTTTAGTGATAATGTCTTAACCTAATAGTCGAAATTCTATGTCGCGTCCTTATTTTTATTCTTTGGTGTGTGAAAATCTTATTTTTGTTAAGTGGGGCTCAGCGCATTTCTGTTTCCTCTTCATCGCCCCTTTTAAAATATTTAAAGATATAAAATTCGGATAAACCATCTCACTTTAATCTCAAAGCTTAGTTAACCACCTTGCTTTATTCTTTACACTTTAGAAAAATTTTAGTTAAGGCGTAAAATTCGGTTAAACTGCCTCACAATATGTACAGCAGAGCGGTGCAATTGAGCCGATTTTACGTTTAAACCCAAAGTTTTTCAAAAATTGCGTTTTAAACCGTCAAATTTCGGACCTCCGAAGCACCTATTTAGATAATTTTTTTAAAAATTTTCAATACGAAAATCGTAGATTCTAATGAGATTTGAAACTTTCATGTTAAAAAATTATTGAAAAAATTATTTTACAGTCTTTCCGAATATCTAATAGTTTTAGACAAAATAAAATCGTATTTCGATATGCACAAATATATATAACACATATATCTAGAGATAATTTTTGGAATAATGTTCAAAATAAAATTTGTAAATTCTGATGAGCTCTATAGATTTTATTTTGAAAATTTTTTGAATATCAAAATGAGTATTTTAGTTGTCTGTCCGAAATCTTTTCAAATTTAAAATAAAAATAAAATTTTAAAGAATTTAAAAAAAAAAATCGTATTTCGTTAAGTAGAAACGTATAAAACATATATTTGAAGATAGTTTTTGAAAAAAAAAATTTAACATAAAATCCGTAGATTATAATAAAATATACAACTTTAATATTGAAATTTTATTCAGAAAATAGTTCTAAATGATTATTTTCGAACTTTCCGAATTCCTAACTGATTAAAAACGAAATTATATCGTGTTTCGGCGTGCATAAATGTTTAAAATATATATCTAAAGATATTTAAAAAAAAAAATTCAACATAAAAATCATAGATCTTGATGAGATCTACGATTTTCATGTTGAGACATTTTCGAGAAGACGCTGTGTTTTAGAGGTCCGAAATTTTAACGGATTTAAAAATATTTTTTAAAACTCCCTCCGTACAGTGACCGCGGATGGCGGTGGAAAAGAGGGCTGCTATTCATCAGGGGCCCCTGACGGCCCTGATGAAATCGGGGCCGTCCGAGGCCCCTGATGAATGGCTTTTCCCGGTGGAAAATTGTGTTTTTACATTAAAACCCAAAATTTTTCAAAAATTATGTTTTAACCAGTCAAAATTCGGACCTCCAAAACACCTATTTAGAAATGTCTTCTCAAAAAATCTAAAACACGAAAGTTGTAGCCCTCATCGATATCTACGACTTTTATGTTGAAAGTTTTTTGAGCATATGCTTATAAATGGATTGTTTGGCCGGCGCAAAATCAAAGTTTTTAAAAATGTTGGGGTTCTTTTGCAAATTTGCGGACACAGTTGAGTGAACAGTAGAATTGGGGGTGAGCTTTAGTATATGTAGTAATTAATTAATAATTATTATTATTATTTTTTATATATAATAAATAATAATAATAAATAATATATATATAATAATAGGGCGTGTTATTTTGCTTGCATCTTAATCCAAGCCGTCCATGTATGGTCCTCGTGCATCTCAACCATTCATTTTGATGTGTGTTTGCTGTTTGCTATCTTGAATTTTCAACCGTTCATTTTTGCATGTCTATATGTTGCTCTATCAATCAAACCGTTGATTTTGATGTTGGCGCTTGTGGTGCTCCTGAACTGAAGCCGTAAATCGATGATTTTGCATTCTAGCCCTCCATTGCATAAATAATTTGAACTATACAATTAATTATTTTAGTTATTTGAATAATTTTATAACTATTTTTTTTAAAAACAAAAGTATTGTGTATCTATGTATTTTTAGTATGTTCCCTTAGATAGATTTCTTCCTTAGTTAGTACCTATGTATTTTTAGATAGATTTTATTTCCTTAGTTAGGTTTCTGGTAATTATATATATATATGCTTGTATATTGGCAATTTCCATGTAATAGAAGATTTCGTTTTCTTCCCAATGTTCTCTCTGCTCTTCTTCTTGGTATCAGAGCAGGTTTCACAATGATCTAATCTGATATTCGATCATCACCATCATCCCTCAGTCGAGCTCTGTTCTTCAAACATTTTTTTTTAAACAAGTCGTATCCACTCCCTTACTCATGGCAGAAAAGAAGGTGGTTGACATGTCGTCGCCGTTCTTTTTGTCTTCTTCTGATAACCCTGGAGCGATGATCACGACATGTGTGTTGAACGGAGATAATTTTGATATGAGGGAAAAGGCTATGGTGAATGCGTTGAGAGCAAAGAACAAGTTGGGATTTATTGACGAAACAATAAAAAACCGGCGACTGGCTCGGCTGAAGCAAGCAATTGGGAAGCTTGTAACTCGATGTTGATTTCGTGGATCTTTAACTCTATCGACAAATCGATCCAGCTGAGTATCGCGTATGAGGAAACAGCTGCAGCGGTTTGAAACGATCTGAAAGATCGTTTCTCGGTTGGCAACGCCCCGCGAATTCACGAATTGAAAGGAGAAATTGCTTCTCTTAGACAACAAGGTATGATGGTCACGGCATATTATACCAAGTTAAAGGGAATGTGGGACGAACTGGCGAGCTACTCGAAGGTTCCCAATTGTACGTGTGGGGCATCAAAGGAATTTATTCGCGAGCGTGAAGAAGAAAAGTTGCACCAATTCTTGATGGGATTGGACGACGGCATGTTCGGTACTGTCCGATCTCAGATCTTAAATATGGATCCTCTACCCACACTTAACAAAGCTTATGCACTAATCACTCGGGAGGAGCGGCATAGGACCATTGTGCGTGGTCAAGAGGAGCGAGTGGAAGCGGTCGCTTTGGCGGTTCAGGCTGGTGCCAAGCCTAAAACGGGTCAGCGACATGGTGTGTTCAAATCGAAAGGGAGTGACGAAAGAAAGTGCAGCCACTGCAACAAAAGTGGTCACGAAGTATCAAGTTGTTTTGAGATTGTCGGCTACCCCTCATGGTGGAGAGGTCCGCGGGGGCGTGGACGGGATGAGCAAGACCGTGACCAGGGCCAGGTTGGCGTTACTGCTGGACGCAATCAGGGTCGTGCGTCGGCTTTTCACACTGTTAGTGGGCAAGGTGAAAGCAACAGTGCAATCCCAGGTCTGTCAAATGACAAATTTCAAAGGCTGTTAACTTTGCTGGAACGCGACAAATCAGACAAGCTTTCTGGTAAGACTTTCAGTGAATTTATTTGGGTTTTGGATAGTGGAGCCTCCAATCATATGACAGGAAACTTGGGACTTATGCATAATGTTAAGAAGATTACACATGTACCAGTGAATTTGCCTGATGATACAAAAACGACCGCGACGATGCAGGGTCATGTCACTTTAAATAATGATATTGTTGTGACTAATGTGCTATATGTTCCTACTTTGACTTGCAATTTGATTTCCATACGTCAAATGACTTCTGAGTTAAATTGTCATATTGTGTTCACTAATAAGCTTTGTGTGATACAGGACCGAACTTCGAGGATGCTGATTGGAATGGGTGAGCTTCACAAGGGGGTCTACTACTTCAGATCAACAAGGTGTCACACAGTCTTGAAGATGGCAAGGATAGACTCATCAGTTGTTTGGCATCGACGTCTTGGACATCAAGCAAGTCGGCATCTTTCTTTGATTCCTGAAGTTGGTAGATTAGAATTTCAGAACAATAATGTTTGTGATGCATGCTTTCGAGCTAAGCAGACACGTTCTAGTTTTCCCTTGAGTAATAAATTTGCTGAAAATTGTTTTGACCTTATTCATTGCGATTTATGGGGGCCTTATCGAGAAGCTTCGAGTTGTGGTGCTCATTACTTTCTTACTATTGTTGATGACCATAGTCGCTCTGTTTGGGTTTATTTACTTAACGAAAAGGGAGAAGCAAGTCGTTATCTTACGGATTTTTTTAAACTTGTTGAAACTCAATTTGGGACTATGATCAAGCGTATTCGGAGTGATAATGGATTGGAGTTCACGTCTGGAGTTATGCGTAAATTTTATCAAAAAAATGGTATCATACATGAAACAAGTTGTATTGAAACGCCACAACAAAATGGAAGGGTAGAGCGTAAACATAGGCATATTCTTGAGGTAGCACGGGCACTACGTTTCCAAGCAAACTTACCAATTAATTTTTGGGGCGAGTGTGTACTGACCGCTTTGTACCTCATTAACCGCACACCCACTGTTAGACTAAGGGGGAGGTCTCCATATGAAATCTTGTTTGGTGTGAAACCGTCTTTCGATCATATTCGGGTTTTCGGGTGCTTGTGTTATGCACATTATGCCCCGAGGCAGAGAGATAAATTTGCTTCTCGAAGTAGGCGATGTATTTTGGTTGGGTATCCACATGGCAAAAGCATGGAAGCTTTATGATCTTCATAACAAAGTTTTTCTTAATTCCCGTGATGTATCTTTTCATGAAGAAATTTTTCCATTTGCTACAATACACAAACCGGTGGAGGGCCGTCTTGAGCATACCGCCCCACTTTTTGATGGAGATGCTGGTATGTTGGGTGGAGATGAGGAGATTGACATGGAGTTCGAGCCTCGTGGTCCTGAGGTAGGCAGAGATGCGGTCCATGGTGATGATAGGGATCAAGCAATTCCGAATGAAGGGGCAGTTGTTGAAGCTGAAGCTAGACCAAGGCGAGAAACGAGACAACTCGTGAGATTTGATGATTACGTGGTCTACTCGGCAGTTGTCAAGGCAGCTATACCTCCTTCAGTTCAGGTTGAGACTCGACCAAGCATCATCACCCCCTCTGTGAAGCGCCCACGACATGAAAGCTCCTCAGGTACTCCTTATCCCATAGCGAATTATGGAACGTTTGATAATTTTTCTCAGGGTCATAATGCGTATTTGGCGGCGATTACCTCGAAAATTGAACCCAAGAATTATGCGGAAGCTATGACAAGTCCAGAATGGCGGGATGCAATGGCACGTGAGATAGCTGCACTTGAAGCGAACCATACATGGACATTGGAGACCCTTCCTCCTGGCAAGCGACCCATCGATTGCAAGTGAGTTTACAAGATTAAGTACAAATCAGATGGCACAGTTGAGCGATACAAAGCTCGTTTAGTAGCGAAGGGGTTCACACAGATCGAAGGCTTGGATTTCCACGAAACTTTTGCACCGGTGGCTAAGCTTGTATCCGTTCGCGTTTTCTTGTCTGTTGCAGTAGCTCGTGGATGGGAATTGCACCAAATGGATGTTAACAACGTTTTTTGCATGGCGACTTGGACGAGGAAGTATATATGCGACTCCCTCCTGGTTTCAGGTTGGTCATGACGGGAAATTCTGTAGATTGCGCAAGTCCATTTATGGATTGCGCCAAGCATCTCGAAATTGGTTCACAAAGCTGAGTACCACCCTCCGGACTTATGGATTTGTTCAGTCGCGGGCTGATTACTCATTGTTCACCTTCCGTAAGGGCAAGGTCTTCTTGGGTCTTCTTGTGTATGTTGACGATATCATCTTGATGGGAAATAATGGAGCAGCATGTTCAAGCTTCAAGTCTTACCTACATAATTGTTTCAACATTAAGGATTTGGGAAGTTTGAAATATTTTTTGGGCATTGAAGTGGCACGCTCTTCCACGGGACTATCTCTTTGTCAACGAAAATACACCTTGGATATTCTATCAGAGACGGGGCTGCTAGGGTGTAAGCCGGCCGACACCCCGATGGAGGAAGGACACCGTCTCGGGTTGGCCGACGGTGATGTAGTGGAGAATGATGCCTCCTATCGGCGTTTAGTGGGTCGACTTATTTATCTTACCATAACACGACCTGAGATTTCTTACGCCGTTCATATTTTATCTCAATTTGCTCAGGCTCCACGCAAATAGCACTTCGAGGCTGCCATGCGAGTTGTTCGCTATCTCAAGCGAAGTCCCGGGCAAGGGATACTTCTTCCAGCTGACAGTGACTTGAGGCTGCGAGCATTTTGTGATTCAGATTGGGCAAGTTGCCCTATTTCTCGGCGTTCAGTGACTGGTTATTTTGTGACCTTGGGTCAATCGCCTGTTTCATGGAAGACCAAGAAACAAAATACAGTGTCTCGCTCGTCTGCAGAGGCGGAGTATCGAGCCATGGCAGCAGCTACGAGCGAGCTTTTATGGTTAAAGTCTTTTTTGGCTTCCTTAGACGTCCTTCATCCCGAACCCATGTTTCTCTTCTGCGACAGTCAGGCTGCCATACACATTGCGGCCAATCATGTGTTTCACGAACGAACCAAGCACATCGAGATTGATTGCCACTTTGTTCGGGACGAAATACAAGCGGGTACTATTGCAACAACTCATGTTCGATCTCCACATCAGCTGGCGGATATCTTCACTAAAGCACTCGGACGTTCGCAGTTTTCCTTCTTTTTGGGCAAGTTGGGCATTCACGATGTACATGCGCCAACTTGAGGGGGAGTATTGTGTATCTATGTATTTTTAGTATGTTCCCTTAGATAGATTTCTTCCTTAGTTAGTATCTATGTATTTTTAGATAGATTTTATTTCCTTACTTAGGTTTCTGGTGATTATATATATATATATGCTTGTATATTGGCAATTTCCAAGTAATAGAAGATTTCGTTTTCTTCCCAATGTTCTCTCTGCTCTTCTTCTAAAAGTATTTTAAAATATTAATTTTACTGTTAGGTGTAATTAATATGAACACGCTGTCAAACACTATATTAGCTTGACAACATCTCAACATTTTTAATATAACGTTTCGTAGAAAGTCCCAAATGAAATGAAATCAGTTCTATATAAAAGTAAACTCGAAAATCTTTCATATAGATTTAGTTTCATCTCATTTTGAATTCCCTACCTAAAGTTATGACTTAAAAATTAAGACTTTATCAGGTTATACTGTTACGGGGTATTCTAATAATTGTCAACCCGTACTAAAGACGAACCTAAAATTTAAAGTATAATAATATTTAATAATATTAAACTTTATTAGATAATTAAGAAAAAATTAAACTTTTATTAATAGTCATTAGCATCAATTTGAAAACAGGATAAATGTATATCAAACCCGGTTTTTTAAAATATTTATAAATTAATTTCTGATTTCAAAACTTTTAAAAATCAATCCCAAAATTCAAAAAAAAAAAAAGTAATCCCAAAATTCAAATACTTATAAATTGGTGCATGTTTCAAAACTTGTATTAGCGATATTTTACTATACTACCTTTTAGCAAAGAATTGAATATAAAAAATATATTTTGATATAATCTAAAAATTTTATATTAAAGTTTTGTCCAAAAACAAAGAACTTCTAAATATATATTTTAAGACCGTAACTTCTTAACGGATTTTAAACTAATCCGTTAACTCGCTAAAATTTCTTAAGTCTCGAAATCAATATTTATAGGTATTTTTTGAAAGATTTTGAATTAAAAAAAAAGTTTTATTATAGTTCATAATTTTTGTAACATGATATTTTAGGGAGGGACTGTGGTGCAAGTAAAACCTGTCAAACATATCATATAAAAATAAATTTGGGAGAGTCAACGTACTAACCTTCATTTTTTAAAAATTTTATACATTAATTTCTAAAAAGAAAAAAAAACACTAACGTAATTAAATATGTATCCCATCATATCAGAAAATCTTTTATTTTTAAAAATTAATTTTTACTATTTCTTAAAATATGACTAATACATAATTAACTAAAAATTTTTAGGGAGGCTTCTTTATCAGCCTCTCCCATATTTATAATTGTCGAATAAATTCCTCATTTTTATTCGTTAACTTTAATATCCTAAAACATTTAGTTAGAAATATTATTTCAAAAAATATTCAATATAAAAATTATAAATTTTGATTAAATTTACAAATTTTATTTTAAAAAATATTTCAAAAAATAGTTCTTTTTTTTATTGTTTATGACCGCTGAGTTCGTTCTTTATACCTACCTCTCGACCGAGTTATGAATGGGTACGGTGACATCCCTCCCCATCGAGGCTTGCGAGGCTCGAACCCATGCCCCATCCTTTCGAGGGACAAGTGGTGGGTGAGCAACGCATTTAGCCCCCATTACCGACTGAGCTAACGGTGCTGTGTTCGAAAAAATATTTCTAAATAGATATTTTGATGCTCCGAAGTTCAGCGGATTAATTAATTAATTTAAAAATCTATTAAAATTTTAAAGTTTTAGAATATCAATTTGAAAGTATTTTTTTTTTAAAAATGTTAAATATAAAAGTTATAAATCTAATCAAAAAATTACAATATTTATTTTGATAGTTTTAAAAAATATTTATACAATAGTCAAAATAGTTTCAGTATATATATCGAGAAATAAATTTTTTTTATAAATTTAAATAGTAATTAAAAAAATTAAAAATTAATTTAAATGAATAGAAAGAATTTAGAACTTGATAAGACATTGCCCTAAATTTTATAGTCGGTGCTACTATTGTTATACTAATCTATTTCTTGATTTCATCAGTCGCATTGACCATACTACACTGATTGTTTTTTTTAGGATAATTGCATATCAGTTCTCGAAAAGTAACAGTCGTACATTTTAGTTTTTTGAATACGAAAACCTATGATGTGGCGGCACGCGAGCGCGCCACGTAAGCGCGAAAATATATTTCCGGAAGCTGTAATACAAGACGTAAATTAATATTTAATTATCCTTTTTTTATGAAACACTACAGTGATTTAACATGCATGTTATTAATATAATACAGTATCGTGGAACACGAAGTCTTTTTCTTTATTTCCATGAGTATTCCAAGGACGAGACTAATCTTCTTTAAGAAAATTGCAGTGCATCTCCCCTCATATTTCTAATCATTCGGATCCATCCTCCATGTTTTCACCTTTCCTCGCGCCCCTCTGAAAAGTTTAATTTTCAGCGCCCCCCTTATTTTTTTATTTGGACGGAAACACCCTTCTTTATATATCTCAATTTAGGTTTCGGACCCAAAACACATACTTAATAGTTTTTTCAAAAAAAAAAATTTAACATAAAAATTGTAAAGCTAGATGAGATCTAAAATTTTAATATTAAAAAATTTTTCAAAAAATATTTATAAATATATATTTTGGATTCCAAAGTGTTAACGGATCGACCCGCTAATCCGTTGAAATAGAAAAATTCCTAAAACATCTGTATAAAAGAAGTTTTTGGAAAACTTTTATGTTGAATATTTTTCCAAGCAATACTTTTAAATAGATATTTTAAAATTTCAAAATTTTAACGGATACAGAAATATTTTTGTCCAAAAATTTCGATATTTTTATAATAAATTTTTTAAAAAAAATATTTCTAAATATATATCTTAAAACTCATAAATATATTAATAAATACAGAAATATTTTTGTCCGAAAAATTACAATTTTTCGAATAGGAGTCGATCAGCAAGAATCTGGGCTTGTTCAGTAATAAAAGTTTACCCGGGCTCATTCGGCTGAACAATAATTACGGGAAATATCGTATCAGCCCTCCTATTTTTTAGAGTTCGCAAATCAATCTTCGAAAATATATTTTTGGGAGACTGATTTGTAAAAAAAAAAAAAAAATCAGTCTCTAAAAATATGTTTTTAGGACTGATTTATATAAAAAAGAAAAACGGGGGCAAAAGCGCCCAATAATTATCCCATCTTCTTTTTTAATCGCCTCTAAATCAACAAACATCTCGCTCACTCCTCTCTTGGTTATCAGCGGTCGACGAAATGGTCTCCGCGGCGGAGGGTGCTAACGGCGACGCAATGCGCGGCCAGCTGCGCGTCTTCTTTATCCCCTTTTTGGGGATGGGCCACCTGTTACCCATGGTTGAAATCGCTCGCCTTTTCGCTTCCCGCGGCGTGGATTCCACCGTCCTCGTGAGCGATATCAACTCCGCCTTCATCCCCGCCACCGTCGACCACGATGCCGCTGTCGGCCTCCCAATTCGGACTATTACTTACGCCTACCCCTCCACAGAATCCGACCACAACGCCTCCAATCTAATTGCGCCCGACCACGACCGCCTCCTCCGCCTCCACCGCCCCGACGCCGTCATTTCCGACGTCCTCTTTCCTTGGACAGCAGCAACAGCAAAGGAGCTCCACATCCCACGCATTATCTTCCACGCGATGGGGCTATTCCCCGTGTGCGTCATCTCCCAACTCGTTAAACATCTTCCCCACCTCTCCGTCGCCGACGACAGCACTCCATTCCTCGTTCCGAACCTCCCCGACCCAATCTATCTCGTTCGACCCGAGCTGCCGGACTTCCTCCGCTGCAACACAGAAATCACCGTCGATTTGGACGCTATCGGCGAGGCCGAGCGTTGCAGCCTCGGCTTGGTCGTCAACAGCTTTGCCGACATGGAGACCGCGTACGCTGCCAACTATTACGAGTTGACTGGGAATCGTTCGTGGTTCGTTGGGCCGGTCGCTGTAGCAAACCCCAACGAGCACTGTGCTTCAGGACCCAACTTCGAGTGTTGCATGGAATTTCTGGAGGGGAAAAATCGGATGTCAGTTCTGTACGTATGCTTCGGAAGCTGGCCAAGCTTCAGTGAGGAGCAGAAGCTTCAGCTCGCAGTCGGACTTGAAATGTCTGAGCGACCATTCATCTGGGTTCTACCGGACGGTGATAAGTTGGAGTGGTTGCCGGAGGGCTACGAGAAGAGAGTGGAAGGGCGTGGGCTGGTGGTGAAGGGATGGACACCGCAAACTGCTGTGTTAAATCACCCGGCTATTGGGGGTTTTGTGACTCACTGTGGGTGGAGCTCGTTGCTGGAAGGTCTTACGGCGAAGCTGCCAATGGCAACGTGGCCGCTGACCGTTGATCAGTTCATCAACGAGAAGCTCATCGTGGATGTGATGAGGGTTGCTGTGAAGGTGTGGCAGGGGTTCCGGAGCACAGAGGAGAAGGAGAGGGTGGTTGTGCCTGCAGATGATATCAGCAAGGCGGTGGAGAAGATCATGCAGGAAGGGGAGGATGCAGAGGAGCGCCGGCGGAGGGTGGCAGAGATTGGAGAGAAGGCGCGCGCGGCGGTCAAGGAGGGGGGGTCGTCGTTTGAGGATCTTACGCAGCTCATACACGCAATTCGAAGGTGGCACAACGAGGATTAGGAAGGAGATTGATGTTGAACTTCATGGCAACCTCAGTCCGAACGCAGTAGGGCTGAAGTGTCAGTTCTGTTTATTTAGATCATATTAGATCATATGTTATGCTCTTGCAGTAAAATATTGCGTGCTTATGCTCTATTAAATTACAAATCGGTCCCCAAAAAATTATAATTTATATGTCAGGCCAGATTTGTGGCTATATCAGCTTCTGTACCCATTTCTAGTCCCGTTGTCTCGGTGCTTTTCAGAAATGAATATTTCTATATTCTCTATAATTTACTGAATAAACTGCCTGAAGTCTGTCATCCTGAAGGCTAGTAACTGTAAAGCAGATGTAGTACGTTTCTGTATATTTCTATCTTATCAAATCTTTTGCATAAACTAAACCTTTTGCGATTGTGCTGTGCAAATTAAAATTTAGATCTACAAACAACTTAACCGATCGAGCATGATCTCAACCGATTAACTTTGTGAAGGTATGATAGTTGTAAGAAGTAGAACCGCAAAACACACACAAAAAACACAGGATTTTTATGCGGAAAGCCCTCGATATCGACGAGAAAAAACCACGACGAAGTCTTTGTTGGCGTCAAGAATCCACCACTAAGTAAAAATGTAAGATGTACAACACTCATCAGATTCTCTTGCACACGAGTTCTCTCTCTCTATCTCTCTCTCTTTCTCTCTGATTTGCAAAAAGTCTATCCCCCACTCGAGGCGAGGCGCTTGCATGTATAGGCGTCGCTTGGAGGCTGCAAGAGCCTTGGACGCTGTGGAGGTCATGGTGAAGGTGGGGATCATGAGGAACGTGGAGGCTACATCGATGCAAGTGCACCACATGGCTCTCCATTTTCATGCACGAGCTGTGGAGATAGTGGCTGACTGGTACTTGGCATTAAAGTACTATATATATATGGTCTAGTAACCATATAGTAGATAGCCTGGATCCATATCGTCGTCAGCTGCGCGGCCAACACTTGGCCAAGCTTCTTTTATGAGGTTTCATCCCTTGGTTAGCTCCTTTTGCTGGCACGTGACAGATCTGATATGAGACTGTAACATCAACGATTTCATCATAAGTTTAGGCTCTTGCATTTGACCGTTTTGCCAGGCGCGATAAATTTCATTTAAGTGTAATTGCTGAATGCTGTTCAAAAGAACAATCTTGTTCATTGTCCATGTTCATACTCCTCTTCATGATGCTTCATATATTTGCCTTGTCGGCCAGTTTTGGCGAAAGGGAAAAAGCTTCAATTTGGGTTGACATCTGTGTCTTTTGTGGCTTGATTCATGAACATATTGGCACTTAAAGCTTACTTATTTTCTTTTACTTTGCTTTTATTAGTTTTTTTTTTTTTTTACTTTTTCAAGGGCAAATACATCTTTTACCCTTTATGTTTTAATTATTTTATTTTCTCCTGATCTCTTCTCCTCCCGGTGACTCATAAAGCAAAAAATAAGGGTTTCAAAGGACTAATTTGACCTACAAAATAAAAAAATTATAAAAACACGTTTCGTTAAAAATTACCACGTCGGCAAATTAGCAAACACGATGGAAAAACTGATAGTAAGATTATCGCGGACGTTTTTTCGTTGGTTAGAGGTATCATAGGCACTTTTAAAAGTTTAGAATTGTATTAGTAATTTTTAGCGAAGTTCATGGACTAAACTAAATATTTGCCATATTTATAAGACATTTTTAGCAAATCGGGCCCCCCTTAATTGGTTATTGGCGAACATCGCCCCCCTAATTAGTTTTGGCCAAATCGCGCCTATTTACGCTGAAAAATGATAAAAATACCTTTATCTTAGTATTTCAGTCATAACTTTTTATACCGTACTCCAAATTAGATGAAGTTGGTCTCATTTGAAAGATAGTTGAGTTCTCTTTTAAATGGGACCAGTTTCACGACATTTGGAGATATGTACGAGAAGTTATGTCAAAAATACTGAATCTGTGTTAAGCTGCTACAGTATTTGACAATATCTCGGTATTTTTGGTATAATTTTTAGTAGATAGCTCAAACTGAGATGAAACCAGTCCCATCTGAAAGAGGACTCAAAGATCTTTCCAACAAGTATAAAATAAATACTAGGACATACCGGCAAACACCTGCTAACACTTTTTTACGTAACTTTTTGTAGAGAATTTCAAATGAGATGAAATTAGTTCCTTTTGAAAAATATTTGAGTCCTCTTTCAAATTGTACCCGTTTCACTGCATCTAGAACTCTGTACTAGAAATTATATAAAAAAATACCGAATCAGTATCAAGCTGCTATGGTATTTGACAGCATCTCGGTATTTTTTGTATAACTTTTGGTAAATACCGAACGACTTGATACTTTCGTGGGTGTTCGTGGGTGTTCGCAGGTGTTTGCTGGCATGTTCTAATGTTCATTTTATACTTGTTGGAAATATTTTTTAGTCCTCTTTCAAATGGGACCAGTTTCGTCTCATTTGGAGCTCTTTACTAATAGTTATACCAAAAATACCAAGATGCTGTCAAATACCGTAGCAGCTTAACACAAATTCGATATTTTTGACATAACTTCTCGTACATATCTCCAAATGCCATGAAATTGGTCCCATTAAAAATAGGACGTAAATATCTTTCAAACGGGACTAATTTCATCTTATTTAGAGTTCTCTACAAAAAGTTATGTAGAAAAGTATTTGCAAGTGTTCGCAGTGTTCGCCGGCATGTCCTAGTGTTCATTTTTTACTTGTTGGAAAGATCTTTAAATACTCTTTCAAATGAAACCAGTTTCATCTAATTTTGAACTATCTACAAAAAGTTATACAAAAAATACCGAAACGCTCTCAAATACCGTAGCAGCTTGACGCTGATTCGGTATTTTTAAAGTAACTTCTTGTATAAAGCTTTAAATGTAGTAAAACCGGTTCCATTTGAAAGAGAATTTAAATATTTTTCAAACGGGACCAATTTCAGCTCATTTGAAGTACTGTACAAAACATTATGACCGAAATACTAAAATAAGGATATTTTTTTCATTTTTTAGCGTAAAGGGGCGCGGCCAAAACTAATTAGAGAGGCGCTGTTCACCGATAACCAATTAAGGGAGGGGTCCGATTCGCCCAAAAATGCCTATTTATAACTATTTAAGGTCCTATTTGTCATTCTCATTTTCTGTGGATGTTATTTTTGTATGTTTTGCCTTTTGTGCTGCTGTAAGGATCTATTTTTTTCAAGTGCTTTGCTATGCACCTCCAAGAAATCACACATGCTGACGTGGCATAATCAGGACCACACATCACAAATGGGTATATCTGTAATTTTAATTTTTTTTTGCGGATCACGAGGAATTGTGCATATCACAAAGCGCATGTGTGGTGGAGATTGATTGTGTGTAGTTTGTTGGGTAGTTTATTGGGGGTGAGTAGTTTTTTACTTTTTTCAAACATTACTTGTGATCCTATGTAAATTTCATTAGCTTCACTTGTTTACTACAAGCATAGACCATTGTACTATTAGTCATAGATCTTATCACGGACCACTGGATGGTTTATACATCGACTTCTTTCTTACCGATGACTATGATTTATATCATCGTTTGGTTATCTGTAATTAAAGTCTGACTCTAAATTATTGTCATTATATTTCACAAGGATTGCTCAAATATTATAATTGTGATTGTTTCTTTCTTTTAGTACATATATCATACAATTTGGATAAATATGCTTATATTGTCATTATCGACACGGGATAAACCGCCACGGCACGTGCCGAAAAAAGAGTGAGGTTTAATTCTGAGAGAAAAACATCCTCAGGTTCTATTTGGATTGGGTAGAGCATTACATGAGTAAAGCCTTTACTCAGATAATAGGGCGGTAATATCTACCCTTGTTTAGTTTAGTAGTAAACATTACTATGGGTAACTGCTACCCTTGTTTGGTATGAGAGTAGTTGTTATCCATGTAATTGTTACATGGGTAATGTTTACCTGAGAAACAAACAAGGGTAGTAGTTATCCATAGAATCAGAAAAGATATTGTGTATTCATCAAGGGTAGTAGCAATTACCAAACAGCTAATAAAATATACTATCTCAACAACATAAACCATAATCCATAAATCAACAACAATGACTATAACAGTACAGGGTTAAGTAGTCTCTATGACACATACTACAATTCAATATTTAGCTAATCAAACAGTCCAAAAATTAGCTAATGAAACAACAACGACAATCCACAGTCATATATTACAAACCATAAGAAAACAACTCAACATCCAACAGTCACCCAGTATCATCATCACAAACTCCAATCTCTCCTCGTCATCATCCAGCACGTTGAAGTTGGCAACATCAGTGGCGCTCATCTTCCTCATTGCCTTAAGCATATTTCCCTTAGTCAATCCGGGTAATTTCGATAAAATCTGCGTGAAATTTGTTTCTATCAATTTCATTGGACTCCTTAAAATCACCAACCAACAAACTAAGTTGCTCAGTACTACTCTTAATCATTTTAGCAAACGATTCAACTAGCCGCTCTTGTACGGCTTCTACTGCTTTGCTGTTGGCCTTTCTTTTCTTACCTTTTGAACCACTACCTTGATTCTTACTCCCACTTGCGTCTACAAGTGTATCATCATCATGCCTAATGTCAAACTCATCGAGCGGAGCACTCTCCATATTAACTGACCATCGACTTCTTCTTCTGCCCGTTCTCCTGCATGGACTGCTCCTATACCTGAAGCTCTATCTTTCACAAATAACAATTCTAACGTGTCAAACAGAGGAAAATGTTTGTTAAGTAGCCTTTTTGCACTCGGATGACCCTGAAATTTAAACAAAGATAGCAATTAGGTTTCCATAAAAACATACATTATAAAATAAGGAGTGGAAGGAAAACTCATACCATCACCCATCCATTAAAAATCTTCTTGTCACCGGTAACCATTTTTTTCTCTTCATTCCATCCAAAACCACTGCCATCCCTCTTTAGGTCAAGAATAGCATAAAACTGTTTTTGAGGTATCGCAATCTATTCTCCATATGAGGGTCAACTTTCAAATCAGATCCTGGTAATTTGTCATGCACAAGTTTTTCAAGTTGCTTCAAATAACCTGCCTTAAACCCTCATCCTCCCTTCTATTGTCTGCTCTATTGCATCTCCAATAAACACTCTAACATACATGCATCCTCATCTTAAGTCATTTTCAGAGTTGTTCGTTTGTTACTTGTCTGTCCAACCTCCTCTTGCGATTCCATCTACCTGTTAAAAGAAAAGTTGACAAAACAAATAGAACAAATAAAATGCATCCAATATAAAATACGCCAATAATTGTCTTACAAGCATACATAATCAAGTAGAAGTTCACAAAGCAACATAAGTAAGAAAGCATATAAAATACTCTACCATTGTCGTACAACATACGATAATCAAATAGAAGTTCACAAATCAACTAAAAAATAACACTAGTTTTGTCTTGCTCTCAAACTCTCATAAATTTCAGTGGCCAAATTATCCCTCCAGGTCGTCCACTCGTTGGAAGTCTCTAATTTTTAAATTCTTTCACCTTCTACATTAGCAAGACTCGGATTCGCGTCATACGTTGTTTCGATCGGATCGTTTCGCATCTCTCTTCTTATATGACTATGTAGGAGACAACATGCAGAAATAATATCTATTTGCGTATTGATAGAATAATAGGAAGTACGGTCTCTAATAATTCTCCATCTCATTTTGAGTAAACCGAAACACATCTCTATCACATTCCTTGCACGTGAATGCTTTTTATTGAATAACTCTTCTCGGTTTTTTGGTTGATAGTCAGGACCTCACTCATGAATATGGTATCGTTGACCTCTATACAGAGCAAAAAATTCTTCTGCATTGGCATAACCAGCATCGACAAGATAATATTGATCTGTAATTAATATATATACAATATATGTGTAATTATATATACCAAAAAGTAAAACACAAAATGTATATAAATATGTATACTACTCCTCGTAGAACCTCATGGAAATGTCGACTAATTGTTTCTTGTGGTCGTCTAGTTAATCTTTTTACAGGCATATTCTTCTCATCATGTGCTAGGATATGCAGAAAGCTACCATTTCCTCAACACTATTATATTTTGAATCGTGCAATCTCCCAACATCACGAAGTATATTGCATAGTTTATGAAAGAACGTCGATCCATTCTCAACAAGACAATGGAAGATCATCCATAAGAAAATGTCTCAAATTTTTTAACCCCTGTGCCACGGTATTTTTTTATTGTGAAATAGTTCTTCGGCTTGGTTTCATAGTCTCTAACAAGAAGTATACAATGAAAAACCAAGCAACCATCAAATTCATTCTTATCCTCACATACCAAAAGACTAATACAATCTTTTTTTGCCTTGTCGATAATGGTTTACGTACCATCTATCAAGAAATAAATTAAACCATCAATATTAGCAACTAAGATATATGTACATTCTCACAACTATAATACAATACAACTCATACAACACAATTAAACACATACAACACAATAGTGCAGTGAAGAACATAGATCAAATTATTTGCAACCGAAGAAGTGCATAACACAATGCATATTGTAGTTAACAAATGAACAAGATTGAAAATACCATGTCGGAGTAGCGGACGATGGGTTGAGGGTGCGAGATCGGGCGCGACGTTGGCTGCAGGTGCGCGATCGGGCGTGACGGTGGCTGCGGCGACGAGATCAGGCGCGACCGAAGGCGGACAAGATCAGGCGCGTTGGTGGCTGTGGGTGTGAGATCGGGCGCGTCGGTGGCTGCGGCGACGAGCTCAGGCGCAACCAGAGGCAGACAAGATCGTGCGCGTCGGCGGCTGCGGGTACGAGATCGGGCGCGTCGGTGGGCTGCGGCGACGAGCTCGGGCACGACCAGAGGCAGACGAGATCGGGCGCGACGCTGGCTGCGGCGACGAGATCCGGCGCGACGATTGCGGGTACGAGATCGGGCACGACGCAGGCTGCGGGTACGAGATCGGGAGCGAACGGGGCTGCGGTGACGAGATTCGGTTGCGCTCGCCGAGATCTGGGGCTACGATGACGAGATCCGGTCGAGATCGCCGAGATCCGGTCGAGATCGGCGATATCGGGTGGCGGCGGGACACGGGAGTTGATTGACGGCAGCGGACGCGGAGCTGAGAGGCGACGAACTCCGGAGCTTTGGAGCTGAGCGGCGGCAGTGAGTGCGGCGGCAGCGAGTGCGGCGGCAGTGAGCGCGACGGCGGGTGCGAGATCGGAAGTCAGAACGCGCTGATTACGGGGGTAGTGATTTACCCCTGTAAATCGCTACCCACCTATTTAGGTGGGTAGTGATTTATCCCTATTTGAGGGTAACTGTTACCAGGAGGTAACGAGTTACCTATATACCAAACAGGGATAATAGGGTGATAATTATTATCTCTGTAATAGTTACCATCCTATTACCCCCAATCCAAATAGGACCTCGGTCATCTCATCTGAACTAGGCCGCAGATTTTTTGTTTTTATTATTATTTAATTTTTTTTGGATTGCCGAAGTCTATTGCAGGTCCAGCAGATGTCAGTGCAACTTGATAATCTCAAAACCATTGGACTTCTTTCAAATGTTCCAATTTGAAAAGGATGTCGAAGTTGTCAACTATGAACCTGAAATAATGTTTTCGCAGGGGGGGAGTTCACAACAGCTACAAATCTGTACATTCACAGGCAACAAGTTAGAAATATTAAATGTGGTTATAATATTTAAGCATGTGATGTGCAAATTGATAACCCTTTCTGCTTATTCCCTGCAGATATTTGCATCGCCAAATGATACCTTGATTTATCCGGCTCATGGCAATAGAGGCTTTAGGAGATCCATATCATCTGACCTTCTACTTAGTTTGTTTTTTTGGGAAAATACCATATCAGCCAATGTTTTTAAAGTTGTGCAAATCAGTCTTTCATCTTAAACTTTTTACAAAGCAGTCCCTCTCAAAATTCGTATTACGGATATTTTGAATACCATATAAGTATTTTTTTAAAATTTTGGAATCCAAAAAGTTGATATTGATGTGATCTATAAATTTATCATTCAGTCTTATAGAAAAAAACTATTTCTAAGTATTTTTTTTTAAGATTATCACAGTAGAATCAGAAATACGAGCGTACGCTTCCGTAAGAACCTCAAACTCGCAAAAAAACTTCACGTCCAGTTCCTGTCTGATGATCTAGTATTCGAGTACATACTTTTGTTATGAACGGGAGCTCCTACCACGTGGTACAAATAAATTTTTTGGAAAAAAATAGCGTGGTAACATAAAGATAATATAACCAAAAGAAGCATAATCACCGTAATACATAACTGTACTCCTATTTTGTCTAGACAGTAGTATCACGAACACGAGTTCGTCGTCGCTACTCAGTCCGAACCACAACCACGTACTCACAAAAGTATTACGGAAAGTGAGTCCTTACATACTATAACAAGAATCCGAAATACCTTATAGCATTTCCTTATTTTCCTCCTTGGTCAAAATTTAACAATCCAGCTCATCATAACTCATTTTCTTTCATATTTTTTTTGAGATTAGTGTAGAAAAAATTTTGTCCATAACTGGCCCTCTTCGAGTAACCGTCGTAATAGATAAATCTAAGGATGGTATTAATTCATGTTCCACCAATTGAGAGAATCCATCCTTACGGATATGACAGACCACGGCGCTCGTCCCCGGAGGGACATTAAATTTGACCAATTTTACTCTCCCAAAGTACAGCGGAGGAAAATCTCCGACACACGCCCATAGAGATTCAAATCTGGGGCGAGCATTTCTTGAGACGCCCGCCCCACCGCTCTTCCATATCTCAACTTCCCATACCCAAAGATGACGGATGTTGCTTTGCCAGCGAACATGGTCTGTGGATTACAAGATGTAAATCCGAAAAATCTGAGTATCATCCTGCCATGGTGCCATTGTAACACTTATTATTCCGCCACAGTATTTAAGGAGGCGGCTGAATTTTGCATATAAGCACTTCATTTTTAAACTCTTACAGACCGGTCCTTCATTTCAAATTTTTTACACATCCTAAAAACCAGTCATTCATTTCAAATTTTTTAGGGATCAACCTCTTTTTCGAAGTCATATTACAAATATTTTGACTACTATGTAAAATTTTAAATATGACCAAAAAGAAATTTCAATACTATCTACAAATTTTTATTTAATATTTTTTTAAAAAAGTTTTCTAAATAGATGTTTTGTATTCAAAATTTTTCTAAAATATGCTTTTAAATTTATATTTTCGTACGTGAAAAATAATGGATTGAAAATAAAAAATTTATTTATAAATTTACAAATAGTAAATGGGCTGATATGCAACTCTCCCTTGAATATTCCTCGAATTTGGCTGTTGTATCATATCTGAACAGTTGCTCTCTATGTCTTAGTTTGATATTTTTTAAATTCACAATATATAGTTGAAGACCAGCATTGAGTTCATGATCATGAACTCCTTCTATGCCAGTTTAAATATGAAAAATCTTCAGGAATTCTAATGTGCGTACATATTACTCTCCTCCAACCCTCCCAGACGGAATTTATTACTGTAATGTTTTTATTTTTTTTATTTAATTAATAAATTAGCTCCGTATTTAATATTCTCACGAATATTTAGATAACGTTATCAATTGATGGGCAGAGAGCTACTGACCGGGTGTATAAGAACCGCCGAGTTCATCTTAAACTAGTACTAGTACAGTTAATAGTTATTGTAAAAATAGTTTAAATTTCAGGAGCTAATAAGCTGGAGAAATTGCTGTTATAAACAATATCCAATTTCCTAATATAACGTACATCAACATGGCTAATATCTAGCAGAAAACCAAAAGGATAAGTCACCTGCCAAAACGAATTATAATTTTCTTAACAAAATGAATTACAATTTTGAAATAAAATGAATTATAATTTAAAATGTTTGATATGAGATGAACTATAATCAAAATGAATTATAATTTTTTTTTAAACAAAACGAATTATAATTTTTTTAAATAAATTATATAAGCTTTTATTTCAAATATTGTTAAATGTTTGATATGAGATGTGTCTCAAGACCGAAAACAAGATCTGCCAAAACCTCCATTGAAAACAGCATAGCCGATCTTGACCATCTCCTTGGTATTGGTGGGACCAATCTACTGATAGTAAGCAGGGCTTCTTGAGTCCCGATGGTCAACCAGATCGCCAGTAGCTCAATGACACAGGTAACCTGTGTTCTATCAGGCTAACGAATGCAGTCCCTATCCACGCGAGCGGACATGAGCCCATGTATGCCCGTCTATTGGAAAAAACCCACGGCAGCTCGGAGATCATCTTGCAAAACGTGGAGGTCGACACAGAGTTCGAAGATTGGGACTGATCCTTCGCCTCTACCATCTTATCATAGTAGATGCATGTATATTCAGAAAAGAGTCGGCGAGTACCATAAATACATCCAGATCCATACGTAAAAGGAATGGTCAACTATACTAGAGAATCTCTAGTATAGAGAATACCTACCAATCACTTTACTAAAAAACAAAGAAAAATTTGTGAAGAAAGAGAGAGAATTCTCCTTATAATATTTCTCTGGCCAATCCTAACAAATCACCATCTTCTTTTCCATAACTACTTTTGCCCGTCTACCATTCATGGAAGGAAAATGGTTGGGGCACGAAACTCAGCACAAAAAAAAAAAAAAAATTGAAAAATGCGTCTTTTGGAGTGGAAAACGCACTTCAAAAATGCGCTCCATCGACCGCCGTGATTTTGAATGCGTTCCGAAATGCATTCCACTCCAAAAACGTGTTTTTTTATTTTTTCTGGATTTTATTTGCACGGAATGCCATACCGGCTCCCTTCATGGAAATCACATTAGGTGCTGTTTGGTTAGGTGCAGCTGAAAATGTGAGTTGTAAATGCAGCAGTTAGAAGTGCTGGAGTTGTATTTGCTATTGTTGGTAATGCAGTAGGTCTGTTTGGTTTGATGCAGTTCGAACTACTGCAGTTAGAAAAAATCTATTTGGTTTGATGCAGTTGAGCAGTGCAGTTCCAAATCCTGTGTTTGGTTTGATGCAGTTGAGCGGATATGGTAACTCGTGGTAGAGTTACCTTCTTTTTTTTTTTTCTTTTTTCTTTTGTTTTTTGGTATATGAAATATTATAAATTTGTAATTATATGTAATGTATAAAATGTTAAATAATACATATAATAAAAATTTTCAGATTCCTAGTTAAGTGTTATTATTATTTTTTTTTTATATCTTTTTTTTTAGTTGAGTGGAGTTGGTTTATGTAATATTGAAAGTTATTATAATATGAGATATATTAAAATACTGAAAGTTACTAAAAAAGTATTGAGTATATTTAAAACAGTTTCAAATACTAATGAACATACTAATAATGTTATTAGAAAAAAAAATCTTTTATAATGTTATTTACAATTGTTTTGATGATGTACATGTATTAAAAAATATACATGATTCATACAAATGTATTTTCAATGAATTGTTAAAAGAAAAATATACACTTGGCCATTTCATTCGGCTATTCGACACGCGACGGAAAACTTGTTATATTGCGAACCTGTGCTGCCCCGTCTGGTATTCCGTAAGCTCTCAGTTGTCCATAAATAAAAGAAGCCATAAAAAAATTATCATCGAAAGTACTTATGCGTCACTTGCATATGGTTAATTTTTAGGTACCTTAAAGCATTGCGCCAAGTATTTAAACGGCACTGAAGCCTAACCTATCTATTAGACATCACCGATTCCATTATCAGAATCGATCATGTCCGATAAGTAGGCGGTACGGATTTCTTGTCATAATACTGGCATAACACAAAGGTCCCTAAAAATAAACCACCCAAAGAACCAGCATAAAAAACCATCACATAAAACAGTTGAAACCCAACTCCAGCCAACACATCACCAACACTAAAAACCATCATATAAAACCAAAACATAGTTGTACAAGATATATGTATCGGCATAAGTACTTTCTCAATTTACATTTGGATTTCATCATAGAGCCTTTAATGCTTGATAAACCTGCATAACACACAAGTCCAAGTATCATTATTCCAACTCACTTAATTATTCCAACTCCCAGACCCATGTATCCATATTACAATCCGGGAAGGTAACTATCCAATTCATATGTTTTCCAACGCTCATCACAAGCTTGCATAACACACATAAACCATGAATATATCACAAAGTCTGCACATATTGACATGTCGTCAAAAGTATTTATGTGTTACTTGCATGTGGTTAACTTATATGTATCTTACGGTATTGCGCCAAATATTTAGACGGCACCGAAGTCTAGCCTATCTATTAGACAGCACCGATTCCATTTCTGAAAACGACCTATGTCCGATAAATAGACGGCACGAATGTTCTATCACAATACTGGCATAATACGAAGATACCTACAAATAAACCACCTATAAACTGGTATATAAGAAATTTTTGGCAAAAAGTTCTCAAAATCAGCTCAAAGAATGCATCTGCTCAACCAATGCGCAAACAATGTATATGCCATCAAACAATGCATCTGCTCAAACAGACGCTCACGCACATATTCCCCCAGCACATACACCCTCAGCCTACAACATAATTGAGCAGTTTTAGTGACTGCACATGCACACACCCCAAAGCAGATAAACCCCCAACCGTGCAGCAACATTTGATATACCAGAACATATGCAACAACAAATAACATAAACTGCTCAACCAGAAAAAAAAAAAAACTGCCAGAAACCATTTCAGAACAACTCAGCATATGCAGCACCCATTCCAGAACAACTCAGCACATGCAGCACCCATTCTAAAACATAAGCAACTCATTCCAGAACATAAGCAACTCAGAACCTGCAGCACCCCATAGCAGATAAACCCCCAACCTTGCAGCAACACTTGATATACCAAAACATATGCAGCACCAAATAACATAAACTGCTCAACCAGAAAAAAAAAAACTGCCATAACATTTGTTGCATCCATTCCAGAACAACTCAGCATATGCAGTTTGAAATTCCAGAACAACTCAGCACATACAGCACCCATTCCAGAACATAAGCAACATGCAGCACCCAAAAATCATGAACTTAGCACATTCAACTCAGCACATACAGAACATAAGATACTTTCTCAAATTAGATATGGACATCATCATAGAGCATTTGATTTGTAAACCTGCATACACCGACAATGTTAAGGAGTAATCTGTCTGAAGATCAACAAACTAAACCTCCTCATATATAACCCAGTGAACTAAACCTTTTCTTATACAAGCCAATAAACTAAACCATCTCATATAAAGCCAACAATAAAATAGCAATGAGAGATACGGCTATAGCAAGACCTAACTTTAGGCGCTTGATTTGATCCTTGTAAGTTTGGACCAAACAATAGAGTTTTTCTACCTCCTTCTTATGCATATCCTCATCAACCTCCTTCTGCTTGGTTGACATTATAAAGGACATAAACTTGTCAAATACTTCTTCTCTTCTTTCATATTTTTTGAAACACGCACGAGATAAACCATATACTTGATCATGACATTCATACCATGTGTCATAAATCCCTGGCTTTCGTCCACGAAACACAACGTAGTACAGCATCTCAAACCTGACAGCATCATTTAAAAAGTTACGCGATAGAATACTTACGTGTCCAAATCCATTGCTCTCAGTTGTCCAAGAAAAAATACAGTCATCTAAATATTGTCATCGAAAGTACTTATGTGTCACTTGCATGCTGTTAGGAGATATTTGAAGTTTTCGGCACCATAAAGCATTGCACCTAGTATTTTGACGGCACATATACATATCCAACCTATTAGGCGGCACAGATCCTAATATAAGTCATATGAAATATTAGAATCGGTCGCTAGCCCAACAAGCAGATGGCACAAATACCTATCATAATACTGGCATAATACTCTAACATTACTATTATATCATCACATAATACTGGCATAATGTTTGGTAAGCTGCAGTTGGTGGGGCCCGCATGAAAAAACACTTCAGTTGATATAGAATTTCCTTCAGTTTGATGTGCGGGATAAAAGTAGGAAAGCCAATCAACTCAGAAGCAGTTTCTAGGAAGCCTATTATATCATCACATAAAACATGCCAAGGGGAGGAAACATGCCAAAAACTTAACAAACTGCCAGGAAAGCCAATCAACTCAGAAGCTGTTCAGAAACTGCAGCAAACCTCATGAAGCTGCCTAGCAATTCAGAAAAGTAAAAAGCCAAACAAATCCAAACAATTATCAAAGTAGCCATTATAACATATATGCTTCTGACTTAGTTGGCTTTCCACTAGTGGTTGGTCATACTCAGAAGTCTGTAGAAATACTTTCTCAAAGTAGCCAAGGCAAAGTGCACGCGTCGACATAAGTACTTTCTCGAAGTAGATTTTTTGGCGCCATCATAGAGCTTTTTAAGAGTTTATATCCTGCATGAGGTAAACAAGTAAACACCAAGACCATGAGTTTAACAAAAACACACAATGTTAAATGCATACCATCTATGACTTCACAAGTACAAGCAACAATATAATATAACCACCAAATATTCTCACATACATTGTCCGAAAATACCAACACAAGGCAAAGTTTGAAGTCTCTAGCAACAAAATGGAACAAGTGCATAAAATGCCTTAAGGCTTACATCATATACATGCTAAGCCTTTATGGCACACAACATACCATCAACCCTAAATTAATCCAGCCAAATAATCCTCCAACCAAATCTCCCTACATTGTTTGTTCTTCGAAATGAACGACTTTGCAGTAACATTATTTTCCATCATATAATCATATGCGCGAATCAAGTCATGCAAATTATATTGTCCCTCAAACTCCATCACTGCCGTAAAAAGTCTATCTCCGAATGTGCTAGTGTTGTCATGACGAAGGGCCTCACAGACATTATCAATTTTTGAGCCAAATAATGCAAAAGCTTCGGCTATGACATGATCGCCATACGCTTACATCCGCTACTCTTTCTAGAAGACTTGATATTACCACAATTCTCAATATTATTTGTGTTGGATTGGGAAGCTGCATCGTTAAGCTCAATGTCCTTGTCCAAGTTGAGGCTTGGAGGTGGTTCCATACTTATACCAATGTCATTGTTGAAGTCGTTCATGTTAGACGCATATGCACCCGTTGGTTGGTCATTTCCACATATAATGCCTAACTCATCATAAAACTCGATTGGTTTGTTAAGATATGGCTCATCCTTCGGGTTGGCCTGTAAATTTACATATATAGTTTTGTAACTTTCCAATACCCTTCAATATGTAAGAATCGTATGTTAGATACCTGAATATATGCTTGATATTCCTCTTGCCCCAAGATGATCATGTTCTTATCCTCATCCCAACCAGCGCCTCTCATCTCTTTCAATTTCTTGATTGTTTGCCAACGGCCTCGTAAAGTCCGTAAATGGTTGATAACATTTGCTGTCTCTACGTGCATTGTAGGCCATTTCTCTTTCACGATCCTAGCACATGCTGTATAAGCATTGTGTTTAAAGCCCCTATCAACTTTCAGCCCTAGTGCAGCCTGCTCAACCATGAAATGGATGAAGAACTGGCTCATAGGCTTTGTCCACCTAAGAGACTTGCTGCCTTGCTTTGGGTCTTGCCTGTTCGATTCATCCATCTTTCAAAGACAATATCAATAAAGAACATCTTGTACAAAATGAACTATTAAGGACTAACATGCTGATGGTTCATAGTAATAGAAGGATAAAATAATGCCAAATATCAAATGTTACATATTAATACCAAGTTTCAAATGTTCAATAATTCTCCAAGACACGTTTCATACAAAGTGCAAATTTCCCATCATTTGTTGGCCCACATTTCCGCAGCAATACGATCACGCATTGCTACCCACTCCCTTGTCTCATCACGTACATCCCTACTTTGTGTGCAATTGAGCATCATTTGTGGCAACCCAATCTTCAATGGTTGGAATGAAGGAATCGCCACCGATAGCAATAATATAGTTGTGAAGTACGCAACAAGCAAGCACAACATCAACTTAGGTTTTGAATGGATGATATGGCCTTGAAATCAAAATTTTAAATCTATTCTTTAAGGCTCCAAAAGCACGCTCGATTGTGCTTCTTAAGGATGAATGCCTGTGGTTGAATAATTCTTTGGCATTTGAAGGACAACGATCAGACCACTCCTTAAGGTGGTATCTCACACCTCGATAAGGGGAGATGAATCCTGATCGTGTTGAGTATCCAGCATCAACAAGGTAGTACTTCCCTAAACGACAATATTATTTATCAGTGATACTTTTTTTAAGAATTTTCAATTGATGTACACAACTAATGTAATTATACCTTCAGGTACCCTAAGCACATTCTCTCTCTCCAACGCATCACGTAATACTAAGGCATCATGGGCAGACCCCTCCCATCCAGTAAGGACAAAAGTGAACCTCAAATAGAAATCTACGGTTGCTAAGATATTTTGTGTTGGTATGCCCTTACGACTGCGGAATCGTGCCACAATACTTGAAGGCACAGATGCAGGAATATGGGTGCCATCGATGGCTCCAATGCAATTCTATTGGCATCATTACATCGCAATTAGAAGACTTGTTATATTTAAAATAGCGTAAGAAATGGATTGAGGAATAGAATAATAACACACCTTGAAATATGGCATGTACCTAGAACTTGAAGTGATCATATGATGGGTGCTATTGTTTGGTGGCTTCACAAAATCAGGACGGAGCTTGCCGAGAGCCCATATGGCATGTTTGAAGTACCTACTTACTTCTCTCCAGAACGGATAAACGTAAATCCTACGGTCCTATTTTGTTGGTGGTGCCATACAGTGTGCAAAAATATTGCCAATTGCTCCTCTAGGTTACATGAATGGTGTCCCACATTAGCTTTCTACTTTTAAGTAAATTACTGTTGACACCCCATTTTGTCCGGGTTATCAGTATACACTAGCGAAATGCACTGATTAGATCTCACAAAGTATAATTGGATTTAATCTCACTTAATTTACTTAATTAGGTCCGATAAAGTTCAACCAGCCTGATTAAGTCCAATTAACACCGATAAGCCCAATTAGACACATTTCGCAACGTGCATATATACGCCGGCATATAAACATATAGTAACCCACATACACGCATACACTTACGATAACTCAGGAAACAAATATGATCATAAACAACACATGCACGCACATATACATACATATCCACACATGTATACACGAACAACATAAATACATACGCATATATGCATATAACCATACTTATAATATATATTAAAAAAATAATGATAAAAAAAAAGAAAGAAGAAAATAGAGGGGGGTCCTTACCCTACAGCCATCGGCTCCCCCCCTCTCATTTTTTCTTCACCTCCCTCACCTTCACCACACCCTCATTAAATGCCTCCCCACCAACTATACCTCATATCCATACTTTATTTATACATCCCCATCCATCTCAAAAAAGAGGAGAAGAGGGGGAGGAGGAAGAGAAGAAGGAGAGCAGCTGGCTGAGGAAGGAGGCTGACCGCCGGCGAGCCGCGGCCGGAGAGAGAGAGAGAGCCTTGAGAGAGAGAAAGAGAGAGAGCCGGGAGAGAGAGACCACCACAAAGCACACCTCATCACTATCATCCCTGAGCTCCGGAGATCGCGGCGCCCAGGTCCGAGCCGTTTTGGCTGGTCCGGACCCACTTGGTCCGGACCAGCCCATTAACGAGCCCAATACCTTTTTTTTATTTATTATTTTATTATTATTATTATTTTAATCGATTTTAACACCTATTTTTATCAAACAATCAATTTTAAACCCAATTTTCAATTGCCAAACATGATATACATGATATAACACTAATTGTAATAATAATAATAACAATAACAGTGACAATAATCGATGACATAACAACATAACCATGAAAATAACTAAATAATAATAATAATAAATGTGGTAGAATTTTTAACTAAATAAATTTAGGAGGAGATGGATATTTCCTCTGAAATAAACTTGATAATAAATAAGAGTCAGGGGATACGCGATGGATATTGCTGACTCCCCACTCTCGTATAAATATTATAAAATACAATACGAATATTATTGTATAAATAAAATGAGTAACTCGAATAACGGAAACACCGTTAAGAGATGGATATTTCTTCCCCACTAATAATTAACATACAAATATATAACTTATTAATAGGGTGGAGATGGATATTTCTACCATTATAATATGGGGCGATGAAGAGGAAACGACACGGCGCTGAGCCCCGATAAATAAAATAATATTAATTCGATTTTATTTATAGCAGTGTATATTTTTGTATGCATAATATAGATGAATATCGTAATGTGTAAATATATATTAAATATATGCATATAAGTAGTAGAGATTTGATTTTCTCTAGATACGAAGGTTAGGAACCGGATGGATCCTAATCTAAGTAACTGGGGTAAATAAATATGAATAATCGTAATAGGAAGTGATGGATATTACTCTCCTAATACGATTAGGCATATTTATAAAAATCAAATCCCATTCAAATAAAGGATATATAGAAACGAGATGATGGATATTATCCCGACAGATATATATATTCGATATTTGGATGTGTCTACCTAATATGATTTAGAGAGTGAGGTGGATATCGATCTCTCTCCTTTATATTAGGTAAACAATTAAATATGCATATATAATAATAATAAATATGTGATAAATGTAAACCCAAAATTATTCTAATCACCTATAGAGTACCCTCTCTGAGGGGCGCTGTGGGGGTGTTCCGTCTTCCCCACACGTAAACGACGAACGAGCCTGACGAATCTCTTATGTGCCTTATCTCGGTTTCCTAGATTTTCGCAAAATATCTAGGTGGCGACTCCAACCCTTTCCCTCCCCGGAGGAAGGTCGTCAACAGATGGCGACTCCGCTGGGGACTCGTCAGGCTCATTTTAGGTGATAAAAATAATATTGGGTTTATATCTTCACATAACAAGGACATATATATTTTAATTGATTATTTGGATTGCTCTATTTCTTTTTGTATATATTCGATGAACAATGTACATACTGCATATCACACATTTCATGCTATTACCCATGGCATATGCCTATCCCAATTTACCAGGACAATCGGAGCTTGCGTGCAATGCACGTAGGTAATCCGTAATGCCTGGCCCCTATACCTTAGCCAAGATGTTACCTGGGTAGTACATCGAGCTGATGTACTATGTACATTGGTCGTCGGTATGAACCCCAGCAATGACAGGCTGCTAGATAAGCCACTGGGATAACCGGAGCTTACGTACAATGTGCGTAGGTAGTCCGTAAGCCCAGCCATTATAGGTACCCATATTTATACCCTATCGGCATGTAGACCGATAACAAAAATAAATAGAAAAATAAGAAAAATATAAAATAAGTGGCTAATGTTTTTGATGTGATGCATCTTTACATGATCCTTTCACTCTGTTTAATTCGAATTTGCAATGATAACTTATTCATAGCCACATTACCTTTTCACAAAAATTGCTTTTGAATATATGCGTTCTTTCTTCCAAATCAATCATCACATCTTTAACCCAGCTATCATCTGCCCACACTACAACATCAATACACATTCTATATAAACACATATATACATAACACACATCCTACAATCAGATCAAAATCCTCTCTCTTCCATAACATGAGCATCTATTGTTTCCGAATTGACTTTTGCATATTTTGCCCTACGCTAGTTTATGACACACTTTTCGATGAGTTTGTGATATATCATCTCTCTCCAAGGCACAACTGATCCCAAGGAAATAATATCTTCAAGTCATGAGTAGCCCCAACGACATACAGAACAAGTCCAATGATCAAGCATTGAAAGAAGAGATCCAACGACTGAGACGACAAAAGGAAGATCTAGAACAACAAGTTCGTGCATTGCTAGCGTCACAACTGCCCTGTCAACCACCAGCGCCATGTGAGCCGGGACCCAATTTAGCACATATACCAAAACAGATAGCGCTACAACCTCCAAGTGAGCAACAAGAGCAAGATGTACAAGCAAAATCCGCAGCAGACATAATGACGCGAATTAATGCACCGATTATAATCTCAACTGCCCCAGCTACAATGACAACTCACACAACTGACAAGCAGACGTTGAACCAGATGGAGCATATACTAAAAAGAATTAAGATGCTTGAAGAAAATAGGGGAATCGAGGATCCTGCCAAATTCTGCATCGTTACTGACGTAGAAATACCAAGGGACTTCGAGATCCCAAAATTCGAGAAGTACGATGGGACGACAGATCCTCACATGCACGTACAGATGTACTGCAGCAAAATGGGCGCCTATTTGAAGAATGAGAAGATGATGATGTATTACTTCCAGGAGAGCCTAAAAGGTCCTGCAATGAAATGGTACCTCAACCTTGATAAGAAGGAAGTTCACACTTGGGGTGATCTAGCCGGCGCCTTTCTTAAACACTACAAGCACAATGCTGACTTCGCCCCAGACAAATCATCATTGAAGAAGCTCACTATAAATGCAAACGAGGACTTCCGCTCGTTCGCACTGAGGTGGAGGAACCAAGCTGCGCAAATAACGCCACCAATGACAGAGAAAGAACTGGTCGATACCTTTATTGAAGTCGAATGTTTAGACCAGCAATATAAACTCGCTTGCGCCAACGCAATTGATTTCGCCCACTTGGTCCGTATTGGCGTAAGGGTCGAGAAGGCGCTTGAGGATAACAAACACATGTGTAATGAAGACGATACCTTCATGAGCCATGACAATAACAATTCAACAAACGACTAGGGGCAACAAGGACGAGGCCATTGACACTATGGACAAACCTCCAACGGGATTGTGTTTTGATTGTAACACCAGCTCATCATATTTTTAAAATTTAGGGTCAATTGTACTGATTGCCGCTTGACTCGTTCGAATGCATTGCTACAATGTAACAAAATTGCTCGCACTTTATATCATGTTTGAATATATTCTCATTACTTATTGCAAATTATGTAGCCCCATTCCCAAGCCACAAATATTCCCATAAATATTTTGGATCACTTATTCGCCTTATGAGCCCATGTTTAATTAAACAAATTTATATGTGAAAGAGATCAGGCATAAAGTTTGGAATTGACTCTATCATGAATTATCATAAGCTATCAAATCCAACTTTTATCCACTCATTCACTCGTCCTAAAACAACCTGAACCTGCATAACTTCTAACCCATCAGCAGCATAATACAATTAAACGTGACTTTTTAAAATCGAAAATAGCCTACGGTTGACGGGAAACTATTGCAAGTCTGCAAAATCATCTCGATTAGGACGAATAACCTGAAAGCTACGCAACACATCAACGATGGCGTCTATATTATCAATGCGAAGAAAGTTCCGATATGCATTTCTTCTCAGAAGCCGAGGAAAAACATGAGAGGACCGAAATTCAAGGTAAATCCATCCTTCGGCAATCCTGAAAATAAAAAGGATAAAAGAAGAAAAAGGAAAAGAAAGAGAATAAGAAAAGGATAAAAAAAAAAAAAAAAAAAAAGAAGGAAAAGAAGAAGAAGAAACAAAAGAAAAGCAAAAGAACAAAAAGAAAGGATGCCAAGAATGGATACCAAACCTCTCATAAATTCCCTTCAGATGACCAAAAGGATAAGCGCGCGTGCACCCAAGCGAAGTGCGCAACACCCACAAGAAGACGAGAAAAATATGATACATCAAAGCAGACCAAATTGCGAAGAGATGCAATCGATGGGACTAAAATAGCTTCACCTTAATCATAAGCTACTACTCAGATTTTAAATATCTGTTTAATTGTAATATGTTGCTGCTCACCCATATACATATACCAATTTTCACTCAATACATGAAATAACCATGCTACAAACATGCTCTTCATCCACCATACCCTCAATAACCACGATATACTCATGAGATAGCGAATATGATAATTCATGACAAGGGTCAAAACAAATAACATCCATTATTTCTTTCAAAATGTAAATTTGCTTTCTTAAATAAGGAGATACTGAGGTCAATATGTAAAGATCCTCATAGCTCCACAAGGCAACGTGTAACAAATGCCATAACCTCCACATATAAAGACTAATGCCCCAATATATAAAATCAAAGCCAAATATCCCAGATTTGAGATGACACAACATTCTCAGATAAAGCTCTACATCTCCAAAGGCAACCAATATACCAAAAGCTCCACAATTACCAAATCGGCCAATATATAACCTAAATCTCAAACTGTGATGCAAATAGTATTGCTATATATTCACGACATGATATAAATATGAATTTTTTTGTTACACGTGCATGAAATTCGAACAATAGTTAAAGCGAATCAATACGACTGATTCGATTTTCAGGTCATATGTGCAGACCAAATCTTGCAGTCAAACTGGGGCAATATGAACGATGATGACGCCGACATATGATATAGACTGTGGCAAATTTTTCTAGCGAAAAATTTGACAAATATGTATAAGCAGCACACTAAGAAAAACTATTACGATGCAGATTTAGACAAGCGAACTGGGGCAATTTTGACCCCCATCCAATGAGACGCAATGCTACTTATGACGACCGATAACAAACACATGATGGGATTACATATCAACAATAAAAGTGATTCTTAAGAAATATGAGAGAACACAGCCAAACTCATCGGAAAAGTGTTCTTGAACTACGTGGCAAAAATGTCAATAACTTTCTCTCCACTTATGACCACTCTCAATATCCACGAATGGTCCCCCAGCAGTCCATTTCCTTCTCAGATAGCTATCTTTCAAATATCTCCAATCCTCCACCACATGGACTTTCTCAATCTCGAATGTACAAATGCCATAATATAGGCTCAGACTACACATAGCCAAACACACTTTCAAGCAAACCATACCAGATAATCCCTTCATACAATATTATTACGAATTGCATAGCTCCCAAGATGAACGATAACTCTTCAATATCCTGTATACGGTCCATGGGGCCCCTACCTTTTCATGATATAGCCAAGCATGATCCATGGGGCCACTACCTCATAGCTCTCACGGTACGGTCCATAGGGCCGCTACCTTCTCATAAGATAACTGAGCTTAGTCTATGGGACCACGGCTTTATAACTCTAACGGTACGGTCTACCGGGCCGCCCCCTTTTCACAGCGTATTGCAGCAGGGTCCATGGGACCACTGCATCATAACTCTAAGGTAAGGTCCACAGGGCCATAACCTTTCCACGATATTACAAAGCATGGTCCATGGGGCCACTGCTTCATAACCTCCGGTACGGTCTAGAGGACCGATACCTCTCCATGACATAACCAAACATGGTCAACGGCGTCCATCGCTTTATAACCTCAAGGCATGATCCAAGGTGTTCATGACCTTAACTCATATATCAAATTTTGGTCCACGGTGGCTATTCCTTTATAACCCAAGGCGTGATCCACGGTGCTCATGACCTTATCTCGTATGTCAATACACGGTCCACGGCGGCCATCGCTTTATAACCTCAAGGCATGATCCACGGCGTTCATGATCTTATCTCATATAACCAGGCATAGCCCACGGCGGCCATTCCTTTATAACTCAAAGGCATGAACCATGGCGTTCATAACCTTATCTCATTCATTGCTTTATAATCTTGAGTCATGATCAACGGCGTTCATGACCTCATCTCATATCTCAAGGTATGGTCCACGGCGGCCATTCCTTCATAACTCATAAGGCATGATCCACGGTGTTCATGACCTTATCTCATCCATTGCTTTATAACCTCAGGTCATGATCCACGGCGTTCATGACATTACCTCATACGTCAGAGCAGAGTCCATGGCGACCATTGCTTCATAACCCAAACCCGCGATATTTATGGCATCTCATCGTATATCATAACCTGGTCCACGGGGACCATTGCTTTATAATCCCAATGACATGATCCATTACATTCTTAACCATAAATCACCTATTAGCGTGGTCCATGGGGCCATCACTTTATATCCTTCAGGGAACGGTCAACGTGACCGCTACCTTCCAGCTATATTTCCAGCATAGTCCATGGGACCATCGCTTTATAACTTTCAGGAACGGTCAACGTGACCGCTACCTTCCAACTATCTATTTCAGCGTGGTCCATGGGACCATCACTTTACAACTTTCAGGGAACGGTCGATGTGATCGCTACCTTACAGTAGCTGCCTTCTAGCGTGTTCCATAGGAGCATCGCTTTATAACTTTCAGGGAACTGTCAACGTGACCGCTACCTTTCAACTATCTCTTTCAGCGTGGTCCATGGGACCATCACTTTATAACTTTCAGGGAACGGTCGATGTGATCGCTACCTTGCAGCTGCCTTCCAACGTGGTCCATAGGGGCCATCGTTTTATAACACCTTACTGCTACCTTCCATAGCATATTGGGGCATGGTCCATGGGATCATTGCTTTATAATTCCAATTGTATGGTCTCTAGGGCCATTACCTTATAATTCACGAGGTATGATTCATGGGATCATTACCTAGTAGATATTGGTTTATTATTTAATGAGATGCTCACATTATAAATAACTTTACTGCATTTGCCGGACAAAATGTGGTATCTGTTTATCTTTGTCCAACCCTTTTTCCAAAGGATTGGACAAAGAGGGGCAACTGTTGACACCCCATTTTGTCCGGGTTATCAGTATACACTAGCGAAATGCACTGATTAGATCTCACAAAGTATAATTGGATTTAATCTCACTTAATTTACTTAATTAGGTCCGATAAAGTTCAACCAGCCTGATTAAGTCCAATTAACACCGATAAGCCCAATTAGACACATTTCGCAACGTGCATATATACGCCGGCATATAAACATATAGTAACCCACATACACGCATACACTTACGATAACCCACGAAACAAATATGATCATAAACAACACATGCACGCACATATACATACATATCCACACATGTATACACGAACAACATAAATACATACGCATATATGCATATAACCATACTTATAATATATATTAAAAAAATAATGATAAAAAAAAGAAAGAAAGAAGAAAATAGAGGGGGGTCCTTACCCTACAGCCACCGGCTCCCCCCCTCTCATTTTTTCTTCACCTCCCTCACCTTCACCACACCCTCATTAAATGCCTCCCCACCAACTATACCTCATATCCATACTTTATTTATACATCCCCATCCATCTCAAAAAAGAGGAGAAGAGGGGGAGGAGGAAGAGAAGAAGGAGAGCAGCTGGCTGAGGAAGGAGGCTGACCGCCGGCGAGCCGCGGCCGGAGAGAGAGAGAGAGAGAGCCTTGAGAGAGAGAAAGAGAGAGAGCCGGGAGAGAGAGACCACCACAAAGCCCACCTCATCACTATCATCCCTGAGCTCCGGAGATCGCGGCGCGGCAACCAAACACCCGTCGGAGCTCGCCGGAATTTTCTCGTCCGAAGTCACGCGCGCACGTCCATTACATCCTCAACTCGAACCCAACCTCAGGTAACCCTCTCAAAACTATATATTCATTATCTCCTCACAACCCAGATTACGTTGCGCCGCCGTGGCTTCGCCGGCGACGAGCCACGGCGGCCGAAAATAAAAATAAAAATAATAACATAAATTGCACCTTTGAATATCTCCGTATCTAAGCGTCTAACGCAAATTTTGACGTCGGAAATGGACTCAGGGGGGTCGAAATATCTAGGGTAGGTGATGATCGGCCGCCGTCGGCGGCGCTGCAACGAACGCCCGCGAGCTCGCGGGCGATCAATTTTGCTGACGACCGGCTGAGCCGGTCGTCACGCGAGTTAAACTCGCGCGGACCTGGGCTGCGCCCAGGTCCGAGCCGTTTTGGCTGGTCCGGACCCACTTGGTCCGGACCAGCCCATTAACGAGCCCAATACCTTTTTTTTATTTATTATTTTATTATTATTATTATTTTAATCGATTTTAACACCTATTTTTATCAAACAATCAATTTTAAACCCAATTTTCAATTGCCAAACATGATATACATGATATAACACTAATTGTAATAATAATAATAACAATAACAGTGACAATAATCGATGACATAACAACATAACCATGAAAATAACTAAATAATAATAATAATAAATGTGGTAGAATTTTTAACTAAATAAATTTAGGAGGAGATGGATATTTCCTCTGAAATAAACTTGATAATAAATAAGAGTCAGGGGATACGCGATGGATATTGCTGACTCCCCACTCTCGTATAAATATTATAAAATACGATACGAATATTATTGTATAAATAAAATGAGTAACTCGAATAACGGAAACACCGGGAAGAGATGGATATTTCTTCCCCACTAATAATTAACATACAAATATATAACTTATTAATAGGGTGGAGATGGATATTTCTACCATTATAATATGGGGCGATGAAGAGGAAACGACACGGCGCTGAGCCCCGATAAATAAAATAATATTAATTCGATTTTATTTATAGCAGTGTATATTTTTGTATGCATATAATATAGATGAAAATATCGTAATGCCGTAAATACATATTAAATATATGCATATAAAAATAGAGATTTGATTTTCTCTAGATACGCAGGTTAGGAACCGGATGAATCCTAATCTGAGTAACTGGGGTAAATAAATATGAATAATCGCACTAGGAAATGATGGATATTAGTCTCCTAATACGATTAGGCAGATTTATAAAAATCAAATCCCATTCAAATAAATGATATATAGAAACGAGATGATGGATATTATCCCGACAGATATATATATTCGATATTTGGATGTGTCTACCTAATATGATTTAGAGAGTGAGGTGGATATCGATCTCTCTCCTTTATATTAGGTAAACAATTAAATATGCATATATAATAATAATAAATATGTGATAAATGTAAACCCAAAATTATTCTAATCACCTATAGAGTACCCTCTTTGAGAGGCGCTGTGGGGGTGTTCCGTCTTCCCCACACGTAAACGACGAACGAGCCTGACGAATCTCTTGTGTGCCTTATCTCGGTTTCCTAGATTTCCGCAAAATATCTAGGTGGCGACTCCAACCCTTTTCCTCCCCGGAGGAAGGCCGTCAACAATTACATAATCGGAAAAATGGTTTTTTCCTCATCCTTAACAAATACAAACAATAATTATCATCGGATTTATAAAGGCGACTCAACATCAAATTTCTATGACTAATCCGTGTTATGTGATTTTATGGTTTAGGTACATTACATCGACCCTTATACCTAATAACCATCATAAGCAACGATTGTATTGCAAAAAACAGTAACAACTACGGCATTTCTTCTAGTTTCTCTTGCACGCTCCATCTCATCCATTGTCCTAATACACATGTATAACAAATAAGTCTAACGCTTATGAAACTAATACAATTCCTACAAATAAACATGCTTGCTTAAAAAATAGTCATATAATATGAACCATAAGAACAACAAAGCCTTATTAATATTGTTGCAATTTAAATCTGAAAATTATGGAGGACAAACCTATGCGAACATATATCAAACGTGGTGTTGTAAAATCTGTATATCACAGAAAAAATTTGGAGAGAGTGGACAGATCTCAACCTATATGAATATACAAATCTATAAATTTTTTGAGAACATGTACATATCTCAACTGATCTGAACATATAGATTTGAAAATGTAGATCAAACAATTGCCAGGAAAATATATTAGAGCAGCCTAGATCATAGATCACAAGAAAATTACTAAATTAATCTCTATAACTATAAATCTCAAGCAAATTTCAGAGATCGAGCAGAAAAGATGAACCAAAAAAAATTCTAAGCTCCTAGATCTGTTTATTTGGCTTCCAATTTCACAGATCTAATGCCAAAAATCATGAGTTTTCTTCCTATTTAACATATCTAACAAGAAATAGGGAATATGCTTACCTTACGAGAGAATCGGAGCGATCAGAGAGGGAAGTACCAAAAGACGGCAGCACACGACCTTAGGACAACCGCCGGTGTCCACAGTGGCTGTACAAGCCTGATCAAGGACGCAGGAGAGGCACACGGGGAAAAGAAAGATCGTTGGGAGAATAGACTGTGGAGGACAAGAAGACGGGAGGCAGACGGGCTATAAAAGCCTGTGCGAGGCTGAGGGAGGATGAGCAGCGACGAAGACTCTCTCGTGGGCCAGGGGGTGGCGGAAAGAGCAAGGTCGCAGGCGGCGAGAAAGATCGCGGAGGAAAGGATTGACGCGATTTGGAGTTAGATCTAGAGTTCGAACTGCTGCGATGGGGTCGCAACACACGATATGGAGTTGGATTTCCAACTGCGGAGTTTTGTCCTGCACACTGTAGGAACTCCATCTCAACTGCAGCGTTTTTCATGCAGCCCCACCAACTGCAGCTTACCAAACACAAGAATTGGACCCAAAATTTTACAACTGCTGCAATTGGATCTCAACTGCAGGGATCCAAATAGCACATTAATGGGATTGACATCAGAAACGCATATTTTTTGTCTTATTTCATTTACTGGATATGATAACATATGCTATCAAGAATAGATAATTGCATATCAGACCTCCTAAATCGACAGTCACGCATTCAGCGTGAAAACGTGTTTTTGGGACCTGAAATGTAAGACTCAAACTTTGGGGCTGATATGCTATTATCCTATTAAGAATTGTAAGACCAACCGCTCGCTGCCACATCAATATCATAAAAAAATATGAAAAAAAAACTAAAAGAAGTAATATATATTATATTAAATAAATTTTCATTAATCTTATCTATGTTTTTAAAAATTTTAAATTATAAACTTTATTTGTTTTACAATAGTTCAGCTAATTTTTTTGGTTAACCTACATATCAAGCCCGCCTTAATACATGTGTTCAAAAAGCCCATCGCCTGTTATTTTCACGTTATAAAGTATCTATTAAAGATATTATTTAAAATATTAAATAATAAAATTATAGATTAGATTAAAAATTATTTTTAGTATTTAAAATTTAAATAAATATTTTGAAGCTTTAATGTCTAGCAGTTAACATATTAGTTTTTAAATCTACTAACATTTTAAATTCTTAAAATAACTATCATGATGTATATTAAAAAAAAAAAAATCGAATAAAAATATTATAAATTATTACGAAATTGATTTTTTAAAACTGAAATTTTCTTCAAAAGTATTTATAATAATTAAAATGATTCTATTGAAATAAGGATTCATTTATAAGAATTTTAATTTAAGGGTTGATTTATAATTGAGATGCAATTTCCCTTTTTGGTTTTCAACATCTATTCCAAATTTCCGATTTAAGGGTTGATTTATATTGCTCCTGAAGCGTGCCAACTCACGCATCATTGTTGTTTTTTATTACGCCATCTCCCCGCTCGCAATTTCTCCGCCACTTCTTTCGTTCTCTTCTCGTTCGTACACCATTTGACCCACCAACGCTAACGATCCAAATCCGATCGCCGGAGATGAGCGGAGAAGAGGGTAAGAAACTTGGCTGGGCGTCGGGCAGCCAGCAGCAGTACGGCGACCACAACCAACAGCAGCAGCAATATGGAACGTTCCAGGGCACAGCTATAGGGTTTCCTCAGCCGGCTCCGCCGCCCGGCGCAGCCACCGCTCCCTCTGCTCCGCCTGCCCCGTCGCCGTACTACACCGGCCCGCCTTATTTCTCCTATGGTTACCAGGCCATTCCCAGTATGAACTCTCCTCTCGTTTTTTCCTTTGCCTGTGGATGTAGATGATCCAGAAGAAATTGGTATATTTTGTTTGCTAGTTTTTGTTAAGGTTGTGCTAAGAGCTGGTGATGTCGTACTTATATTTATTAAATTTGAAGTGATTTTGGGGAATTTTGGGATTCGAGGGAATTATGTTAATGGCGGAAGAGATGACTATGTTCTGTTTATGTTGGATCATGAGTCTGGTGCATGCTTTCTGTGATTCATTTTTCAGCTGGGGATAAGCATGATGTGAATGGCGGGGTCTTTGGGTGTTACAGAATTGCTGTGGTTGCTGTTGTGATGGAGTTGGTAATTTGAGAAGAATTGTTGGTAATAAAATAATCTTCTTTGTTTGGATTTAAGTGATATTGGGGGCTTTGAGGGAATTATGTTGGAATACAGGTGATTTAGTTCTGGAGTATTGAGGATTCATTGGATCATAAATTTTGCTGCATACGTGCTGTTATTCTTTTTGTTACTTCGGGATAAGCTTGCTGTAGAAGGCGGGATCTTTTGGGCTCTACAGAATTACTTGTGATTTCACTTCATCAAAGTTCATAATAGTGGTTAATTCTTGATAATAAGATTGCAAATTATGGCTGTAATTTAGCATGTTAAAAATAGAGGAAGATGGCTTTACTAAAATTTGCTTGTAGCATAGTGTCCTTTACAGCAAAAGTAAATGGTAAGTGCAATGAATTAAGGAGCTGCCTGTATAGTGATTTTTAACGACAAAACTTTGGAAATGAATAAAACTAAGAAGATTGTGCTTAGGACTATATATCAGGTAAAATGAGGTTTATTATTCTAGCAACTTCTAGTAAGAAGCAATCTCAATTAGCAATATTCAAGAGACAAATAGCAAGAGTGCAAGACTACAAAGGAAAACTTAATTGAAGAGGTTATAGTGGCAGATTCAGGATCTCGAAAACTCGGACCATTTACCACTTGGACAAACTTCAAAACATGCACATGGGTTCCTTTCGTGTTTCCATTTTAAACATACACATATATACTAGGAGTTTGGAACCGAGGGCAGGAATGTCACTTGACACCCCTACTTGTACGCTGGATCTGCCTTGAGGGCTCAGCACATGAAGCATGTAAAAATGACTACCCTAAGACCGATTGGTAATGATTCTTATGTAGGCTATATCATGTAAACCATTCAACATTCCTTTCCAGTAGCATGGCAAGCGGAAACAAGAATAGTCAATGTATCTATGCTACTGATGTCCAAGTAACTGGTAATAATGAAATAGAACAATGATCGGAAGATTATTGTAAGGTGAGGGAGAATTGGAAGATTACCAACTACTGAGTATTTGTTACTTCTGAATCGTATTGCATACGTACCACAGCGGAGTGCTGTGAACTTCCAGTGGCAACAATCCTCCTATGTCAATAGTCCCTTGCAGTTCTGCAATCCTGTTGCAATCTTCTCATGTAGGTTATGGTTTATAGAGGAGAGAATTTAGAGCAATATCTCTCTGCGTTGAAGCGAGAACTGCAACTTCCCATGTGTCAATGGTACGGGCAGTTTACATGCTCGTAGCTCCACCTCCAAAAGATTGACTCAAACCCAGTTAGGTTAAAATTGGAATTTTGAAACATTTAATATTCCAATATGTAGCAGTAGTATTTTTAGGCATGTGGTCTAAAGAAAGAATAATCCAAAGAGGATCAAGAACTACTTTGATCCAGGAGGATCTTAGTCGACGCCCAAGTCGAAGAAACGCGGCCAAGCCTAGGCCAAATCAAGGCTCTCACGCCAAGGACGCGCATGCCGCGCATATAGCACATCAAGAAGTTCAAGTGCAAGTTCAAGCAAGTTCAAGACCAATCCAAAGAGGTCCGAGCGAGCCCAAAGCCTTCTCGAAGTCCGTGCCACCTCAAATTGGTGATACGAAGTCACGCGTCACATCAACACGCGGAGGAGAGCAAAAATGCCCAAGGGCGCCCAGGCGCGTGGGCGCCCAGGCGCACGGGCGCCCAGGCCACGGGCCAGCGCAGGCGCCAGGCGCACGGGCGAGGCGACGCGCGCAGCGCTGGCGCACGGCGCGAGCCCTGGCGCGGGCCGCCTGACCGGGCGCCAGGCGCACGCGGGCCGCTGGGCACGGGCGCCAGGCGCACGCGGAGCCGCTGGCGCACGGCGAATCAGGCGGCGCGGGCGCGGCGCCCAGCAGGGCGCGCTGCGGCTGTGCAGGTGGCGAACAAGTAAAAATCAGTTTAATCTTGCTGTAATTAGTTATTTCTTGTAATTAGCTTAATTAGTTCCCTAAGTGTCCAAGTGTCCATAAGGTGTCAAAGCTTCTAGACGCTTGCACCAAGTGCATTAGGTAATATCTCTTTTTATCTTTTAATGATGTAATTAGTAGTAGACTCAAGTTAGTGAGTCCACTCTGTATTTATCCTTTGGGGCTGCATTTTGAATGTTAAGCTTAGTCTCCCATACTAGCTTCAAAAATCCAAGTTCAAGCTCAATCGAGCAACTAGCTCACCGAGCTCAACAGCTCTCATCCGAGCCCATTTCAGTCTTAGTCCGGCGACCCTTCCCTAACTCCGATACCGGAGTTTCTACAGCCCACTAGCTTCCCAGCCCCCTATCCGAGCCTTAGAGTTTATCGACTCTTCGTCACACCAAAACACCAAAACTCTAAACATCTCCCTCCCCGGAAGCCGAGCGTTGAGAGAGCTTTGCTAGCTCGTGCACATCCCGGATCAAGTGGTATCAGAGCAAGGTCGTCCTTGAGGTGGTGGTGAAGCTCGCACATGAGCCAACAAAGGCGTTACAACACTCGGTCTTACAAGGAAGCGGTATCGGAGCCATGGAGCCTACACCTTCGGAGAAGAATCCCGAGGAAGTGCAAGAAAAATCTAAGCAAGCCGAGGTAAATAAGTCTCTTGTAGAGCAAATAGCCTCGCTTACAACCATTTTATCTCAGTTTTTACAAGCTCAAGTGGAAAGAGATGAACGACAAGCCGTCGTACACCAAAAGCTCGACGAAATGCTTGTGCACGTCGCAGCTCAAACGAAGACCAATGCAGTTGCCCTTGAAGCTCCGCAAGTTCCAGCAATCTCAGATGATGTTACAAGCTATACCTGCTGTACAGTCAAGAGAAAATGCTCCAGAACAGTCCCCGACAAGTTCTGGAAAAACAGAGCCAATCGCGACGCGACCCGAGCTGAAGCAACATTTTGTTTCGGGAATTCCAGCAAGTTCTGGGTGTATTCCAGCAACTTTTGCAGCGCCATTTCACCCAGGAACAAGCTCCTATATGACGCCTACACCAATGGCATTTCAGTCCATGGCATTTCCGTCCATCCCTCCACCTTATGGTGCACCGAACGCACTCTATCCCTCGATGGAAGGACCCTCGACGTCTCGCCGACCGGGGAAGGAGCCAGCTGAAACTTTCATCGGAGGAAGCATATTTGGAGGAGAAGGAAGCATGGGATGTCCAGTCAAAGTTGAAGCCAAGATCGACTTACCGACATACGATGGAACTCTATCCGGTGAGAAACTCGATTCTTGGTTCGATCAATTAGAGTCATATTTCTGTTTGTATGATTACAATGATGTGCAAAAGATTGCATTGGCTCGTCTTAAGTTATCTTCGCATGCTTTATTGTGGTGGAATACTTATGTGCGATCCCATGATGTGCGAGGAATCTCGTGGGAGATCTTCAAGCATCTTGTTCGTAGTCAATTCTATCCGGTTGGGTATGTGGAAGAACTTTGGAGTCAATGGTTATTCTACCGGCAATCCCGGGATCAAACGGTTCAAGACTATACTTCGGAGTTCCGTCGGAAGGCCCTTGTCTTGGGGATCGACGAGAATGAAGCCGAAGTGTTTAGAAAGTATGTTGCTGGACTTCAACCTCAACATCGCGAGGATCTGAAAATCTGGCCAGCACATACCATTGATGAAGCATGTCGAATGGCCACCGCTTGGGAGCGCAAGGCGAAGCTCAACGCCAACCATGTTTCGAAGGCTCGTGGACAATCATCCAAGCCTTCAACTCCACGAGAAGCAAGTGCAGTCCAAGGGCCACCAAAATCTGAAGTTGCCGAGCCCAAGAAGAAGAGCAACGTGTCTTGTGAACATTGCAACAAGCTTGGCCACACAAAGGAGAAGTGTTGGAACCTTCACCCGGAACTCGTCCCCAAGGAGATCAAGGAGCGGAGGAAGCCTCGAGCCGCCATAGTCACCACTAATGAAGAACCCGAGGAGATGGAGGAGAAGTTCTTAGAGCAAGTCGTTGAAGCCGATCCCACTCTAGCTCTTGTTGTGAATGAAGCAAAGGAGAAGGAGCGAGAGGCCCTCTTCCGGCTGAAAATACAAGTGAAGCAAGAAGTGGTGGATGCCGTCTTTGATCCGGCTAGCCAAAAGAACCTCATCTCTCAAGAGTTGGTGGAGAGACTCGGCCTAGAAGTGAAGCCACATCCAAATCCTTCCGTTCTAACATGGTTCAAGAGGAGAGCGAGTAAGGGTGAGATACCAATGCACTCTTAAGTTCGCTATTACGAAGCATTTTATTGATGAAGTTGTATGTGATGTTGTGCCTTTGGATGTGTGTCATGTTATACTCGGGAGTTCATATCTTTATGATCGTGATGCTATCTACTATCGTCGTGATCTAAAATATCGTTTGAAGAAAGATGATAAGGAGTTTGTCATCCAAGGATTGTGTTGGGAAGGCAAGCGTGTTGCCCTCTCTTCGTTCGAGTCTCTTGTCGCCATTCAAGAGCAAGTCATTTCAGCAAAGGAAGGTGTTTCAGTCAAGGTTCCTAGCTGGAAATTTCAGTCACAAAGCAAACCAACTCAAGCGGGACCAATGCTTCAAGTCGGAAGTCTAAAGTTGCCTCTTTTGAAGCCAATGCCGGAGCATTCGGCTTATGGAAGGGGAGTATTGATCCAGGAGGATCTTAGTCGACGCCCAAGTCGAAGAAACGCGGCCAAGCCTAGGCCACATCAAGGCTCTCACGCCAAGGACGCGCATGCCGCGCACATAGCACATCAAGAAGTTCAAGTGCAAGTTCAAGACCAATCCAAAGAAGTTCGAGCGAGCCCAAAGCCTTCTCGAAGTCCGTGCCACCTCAAATTGGCGATACGAAGTCACGCGTCACATCAGCACGCGGAGGAGAGCAAAAATGCCCAAGGGCGCCCAGGCGCGTGGGCGCGCGCCCGCTGGCGCCCGGGCGCGCCTGGGCACCCGGGCGCGCTCAGCGCGCGGCCCTGTGCCAGCGTGGCGAAACAAGTAAAAATCAGTTTAATCTTGCTGTAATTAAGTTAATTTCTTGTAATTAGCTTAATTACATGTGTCCCCTAAGTGTCCAAGTGTCCCATAAGGTGTCAAAAGCTTCTAGAGCTTGCACCAAGTGTCATTAGGAGGTAATATCTCTTTTTATCTTTTAATGATGTAATTAGTAGTAGACTCTAGAGTTAGTGAGTCACAACTTCTGTATTTATCCCCTTTGGGGCTGCATTTTGAATGTTAAGCTTAGTCTCCATACTAGCTTCAAGTAAAAATCCAAGTTCCAAGCTCAATCGAGCAAACTAGCTCACCCGAGCTCAAAACAAGCTCTCACCGAGCCCATTTCAGTCTTAGCTCCGGCGACCCTTCCCTAACTCCGATCACCGGAGTTTCTACAGCCCACTAGCTTCCCTACAGCCCCCCTATCCGAGCCTTAGAGTTTATCGACCTCTTCGGTCACCACCAAGAACACCACCAACCTCTAAACCAATCTCCCCTCCTCCGGAGTGAGCCGAGCGTTGAGAGAGCTTTGAGGCTAGCTCGTGCACATCCCGGATCAAAGAATACATGATAACTTAGTTTCTTTTTTTTTTCCTTTGATTCACTTTGTTATTTTGAGATGGAGAAATATATGAACATTTACTGTCAAGAAACAGAAATATGCGAGTGGTCTTGATTGTGATCAACAACCGCAATGTTAATGTCAACCATCCAGTGGTTTCGTTGATGTGAATACACCATGTCCTTAATATTGTTCCCACTTAGGGGTTGATGATAAGTTATATCTAGTGATATCCTAGTTGTTCTGTGAGAGTGGTATACTTAGATGAAGGACTTAATAATCATAACTCCCAATGCTGTAAAGTTCTGTGACAGTTTTTTTGTTTTTTTGTTTTTTTTTTTTTAAAAAGGAATGATTTCATGATCCTTAAAATCAGCATATTTTGATGAAAGAGGAGCTTTGAAATATTGAATTCGTGCTTTTCTATGATGTTTCAGGTTATGCTGCAGTTGCTGAAGGAAGGCCAGTAAGATTACCTCGCCTCCCATGCTGTGGCCTTGGCATTGGCTGGTTTCTGTAAGTAAAAGCACTCTGCTGATTTTGTCTTTCCCTTTCATATCTTTTTAAACTAAGAACATGTCTCTGTTTAGTTTGTTGATGTTTTTTGTATTTTGCTTTTTGTCTTATGAAGGTTCATCATCGGTTTCTTTTTTGGTGCCATACCATGGTATATTGGTGCTTTCATTCTACTTTGTGTTAGAGTAGACTTTAGAGAGAAAGCTGGACTTATTGCTTGCACAATTGCTGTAAGTACTCTGACCAAAACATTCTTGTTCCAAGGAAATGCATCTAATAATATTTCTGATAAAGTAAGATTTTCTTTTTAAGAAAATACGCTATGTGAATGAAGCTGGTATCTTGATTGTTTCCATCCATGTGCTTATATGAACAAGAACAAACTAATATCCTTTGTAGGGAGATGGGGAGAATAAGGCAACCATAACTCTGGTACTTTCTCTCTAAAACCAAGGCATGGACTTCTACAAAGAAGTTGCTATGATATGGTTGGCCTTCAAAGCAAAGCTTTTTCAAACTTTAAATTTTGCTTTTAGTGCTAATTTCGAACTTGGGCTAGCTGAGTTTAAGGAGTGTAGATAAGCAAAACCGCAATAAATTTGTCAGCACTTTATCCAGAGTATTCAATTGGGTATACATTAAGAACTAAACTTTAATTGTCTTATTTGAGGCATGAGCAAGGAAATATGGCAAATAGATGATGGAATAAATTAAAATAGATCTCGCATTGTCTTGTTTGCTTCATCCTCACCATGACAATATTTCTGATTTATCTCGGCAGATGCAATAACTATGTTTATAACCATAATATATCAACAATATGATCTGTCAATGCGGCAGTAGTCCTTTTAGCTGCACCTGGCTGTTCTGAAGACGACCTGTTATAAAGCAAGTTTTGCAGGAAGTTTATTATTAAAAGGATTATGTATGCTTGTATGTTAAATAACCTTATCGTATTCAGTTTTTACCGGAGATCTTTTTCTTACTTACAGAAGAGAAATGACAAATGGCTTTATTCTAGTTTCACTTTTCTCTAATATCTGGTTTTATTATTTACATATTTGCTATATGCTCTTGCTTAATATATGTACATAAGCAAAGTTATGTGGCCAGATAGGACTTGGACAAACATAATATGCTAGGTGAAGTCGAGAATTTGATAGATTCAACACGGAAAAGTCAAATTGGTTCTTAAAAGTCTTCGTTCTCAACTTTACTAAATTTACTATTCCATCCTTATAGAAAAAGCCCACTTAAGTTCTCTAACTTATCATTAATCTACAGAAATATAATCCCGTTATCCAATGTTTATATGGTAGTGAATAACTATTTTTAAAAGACAGAGTAATATTGTCATTCTAAAAGAATAACAAATAACAAAAGAAGGTGCAGAAGATGGAGTGTGTTGCAAAAGCTGGATATGCCCTGCCCATGTCCTCCATCTCCTAGTCCGTTTGATTTTCAATACTTATGTAGTGTTTGGCTGGTTTTTAATCATATTATTTAGTGCTTATATGGTAGTGAAATAACTATTTTTAAAGGACAGAGTAATATAGTCACTCTAAAAGAATAACAAATAACAAAAGAAGGTGCAGAAGATGGAGTGCATTGCAAAAGATGGATATGCCCGTGCCCGTGCCTGCCATCTCCTAGTCGTTGATTTCAACTCATAGGTGGTGTTTGGTTGTGTTTTAATCGTCAGGAGTCGCAACTTTCTTCCGATGATTATTTATGGTTGTAGATAATCTCAGTATTATTCTCATTTTACGCGAAGGATATTTTGGTTATGGTTAGGATAATCTGAGTAATCATTCTTAGATTACTCGAGAAGGATATCATTTTCTTTTTCTTTTTTTTTGGTTTTGGTTTTGGTTATGGTGTTTCTCGAATAATCTCTTGGTAGTGAGGGAATATCAATTCTCATTCCTATTTCTTGACGGTACCAAAAATACGGGAAGTATTCTGTTGTGCTTCAGGTCAAAGGTGCTCAAGCAACATCAAGACATGGATCATAGGTCGATTCCTAAGTTGGGCCAGAGTTTAGGATCTGGATTAGATCTATAATTGGAGTATTATTTAGCGAATTTCTAGTAGAAAATATTTGTTTTAAGAAAGAGTATCTTTGAATATCGTATTAGGCAAGGTTTTAAATATCGTGCCGTGCCGAGTTTCGGTAAATTCCGAACTCGAGACGTGCCGACCGTGCCGATCGTGCCGTGCCGGTCGTGCCGATAATAAAATATATTTTTAAAAATTTTATTATATTTTTTAAAACATTTTAACGTTTTTTAAAGTTTTTTAAAGTTTTTAAAAATAAAAAAAAAAAAAAAAGGAAAGGGGGGGGCGCGCGCCCGGCAGCTGCCGGTCGCACGCCCGCGCCTTATTATAAAAAAAAAAGTACGGTCGCCCGCACGCGGGGCGACCGTACCGTCTTCCTCCTCGCGAAAGCGAGGAGGAAGATGGAAAAAAAAAAAAAAAAAACTGCGAGAAGAGAGAGAGAGAGAAAGAGAGAGAGAGAGAAGGGGGGACGGTGCCGGCCGGCTCGGCACCGTCCCCGTGCCGGAGCCTGGCGGCTCCGGCACGAGCCGGGCGGCACCGAGGTTTTAAGAAAGAGTATCTTTGAATATCGTATTAGGATAATATCTAGGAGGAATATAAGGTAGGAGTCTATAGAGGGGCAACCTATATAAATAATTTATTTTAATTATGCAAGAAGAATACTTACTTTTGATAATTTAGTTTGTAGAAGTACGGTAATTGTTGCTCCGCTTCTGGGCAGCTAACGGGAGCTGACCTAGTTAGTTCAAAACTAATTGGTATCAAAGTAGTGGGTCTCAAATCCTCGTTGCCGTTGTACTGTACCAATTTTATCCCCACTACCATATCAACATCATTACCATCATCCCCACCATCGCCACTCTATTCTATCAAAAAGGGCAGCTTATTGGAACGCACCACAATCCGCGCCCTTCGTCCCATTGCTATTCCGCAGTAGCTCACAATCGCATTCTAAATCCCACATTCGATACCTACCATGTTTCTTGCAAGCATCGATATTGCCTTCAATTCAAAACCAGCAGATGCCGCAACAATACAACAAACACCAGCCACCACCATCATGTTGGTCTTCTTAGTCGTCACTATACGCTCAGCCGCTGCAACAATAGAGCTGCCATTTTTTCCCTCCTTTACGACGTACATCGAAATCACGTGCACCTCCTCTCACCATCATCTGCAACTTTTAGCCTAGACGACGGATCACGTTTATAACTTTCTATCTTCAGTGGCTGAGAAAATAATATACAAATTGGAAGAGGTTTCTCAAAAAAACTGAAGACGTATTGGAGAAAGTGATTGAGCAACGAGACGCCAAAAAAAATAATTCGCACTTTCAAAAACTTCATACTTTTCGACAAGAAGATTAAGTGGCATAATATTGGATCGTATTTTCATGATATAGAGTTGATATTCGCTTCGAGTCCGAACAACAAATTATCGACATATTTATGATGGTCTCAATAGGGAAATTCACCGAGAACTAAAGAGAGCAAGCAAGCAATCACTACTATGCACTTCTCTTACTTATTTATTGGCCTTGTTCCTTGAGTTATGCCACAATAGATACTTCAAACAAGTTGAGGAGCCTATCGATGTAATTGGACAGGATCATTCCTCAATGATTGAACTCGTACTACATTGGCTATATATCATAATGAAGATTTCAGTCCTCATTTTCACAGGTCCAACCTGCTGCAAGTTCATTTGGCTTACTTTTTTTGGTTTTGGTGGTTTGGACATCAATTCCCTCTTTGCTTCAATTCTACAACCTTGCAGACAGTAAACTTGGGTCAAAGTGGATTGTCCCACACTTGCACTTCCGCGTAATAACTCTATCAAAGGGACAAGATTGCTTTTCAAGGGGGATGGAATATTATGGATCAAATCAAAGGGGTTCGAGCCGCATGAAAACATAGATCATGGATCGAGCCACCCTAAGTTTGGTCAGAGTTTAGGATTTGTATTAGATTTATATTAGAAGTATTTTTGGAGAATATCTAGTAGAAAGTATTTGGATAGGATAGTGTTATTTGGAAACTATATTAGGAGAATATTTAGGAGATATATAAAATAGGAATCTATAGGGGCAGCCTCAAAATATGCAATATGTCATTTATTTTACTTATGGAAGTCGAATGGCTTCTTTTAGATAAATTAGTTTGTAAAAGTAGGGTAATTGTAGTACCGCGTCCGGGCCGCTGATGGGAGTCGATCAGTCGACCTACTCGGTTCATAACAGATTCTTCTTCCTATTTCCATTCCGGTGCATTTCGATTTCGATACCATTCCTATTCCAACTTTAACAACTAAATGCCACATCAGATTAGTGAGGTAGAGAGAAACAAGCAGAAAAAATTTGTTTGTGAGATTCAGAAAATTATTTAGAATCTAGGACTTGTAATTTTCAGAAATCATCTCTCAGACGCTGGTCCCCAAAAAAAAATGACTTAGAAAATCGAAGATTGAACATGATCAAGCATCGATCAACAAATCGAGTTCTAAGAAAGCACACTCCAGATCGACCTTGGAGAAGAAATGTGGCGAGGATTCCAAACAATGCCTAAAAGAATTGCCAATCAAGGTTGGTGAACCTGCTTGTACAGCTGATAAAATTAAACTACTCATCCATTGCAGCACCATCCTCGCACCACTCCTTTTATCCACCTTTCGTCCTTTTGTCCCTTTGACGACATCCTTTTACAACCACATAAACATCTAACTGACTGCATTATGATGTTTATGAACAGACGATGACCACCAACTCGACAAGTTAGAAGAGTTAACTGCTCTCTTTGAATGTTAAAGATCAACATGTTAAAAATTAGTGAACTTAAAGAGCAAATTATGAGTTTTCATTCGTTGTACCGTATACTTGTGTGGCTGTCCAATTACCCTTCTACTGTTAGTTTATATACTGGTTTTAACATGCTTGTAATTATCAGTCTGTTATCAACTTATCATCTTTGAAATGAATCGGTAGCATGCTGCTCGTTACATGTCATCTATTTTGGATGATGCATTGAAGTTAATTTTCGAACTTTTTCTCTTAAGAAATGGAAAAAAATAAATGAATCATGGTTTTCGGTGCCGGTCCGCACATTCCATGCCGGGCGGCACGTGCCTGTTCTGGCAGTTGTCGGCACGGCACGTGTCAAAAAATCTTATATTTGAATTTTGAAATTAATTTTTTATTTTTATTTTTATTTTTTAAAAATTACAAATAAATATATATCGTACGGTATGGTAGGCATGGCACCATCAGTACGGTTGGCACGTGTCGGGATCTGAATTTACCGAAACTCGGCTCGGCTCGGCACAGAAAATCTTGAAATGAATATTCAACATGGTTTTCTCGACGTGCCCTATTATACTCTACTTAAAAATCACATCCAGAAAATACAATTGTATCTCTATTGGAAATGCCCAGATGATAATGTGACTGTATAATACTCTTTGAACAGGCTGTTCTTGCAGCAATTGCAATCACTTTGGGGGCAACAAAGGAAGCTGATGTCTGGTGATCTGTAAGTCGTCAAGCTATAGCTCTTCAATGTATATACAGTATACAGTGACTGTGCTCTTAAAAATTATATAAGTTTTATACAATACATTTGAGATTTTACTGATCTTGTATTTCAAGCTGCTTATCTGTGATGCGAATTGTTCGGACCATGCATCATTGTATCTATTCTTGTTTGTCAATCTATTCCTGTAACTTGTAGATCTGGTTTTGTGGTTAATTTGTTCCTCTACTGAGGCCTGGTTTTATGGTTGATTGTATAAAACTATAATTTACTCGTGATGCCATCATGGTGGACCGATTTTATAGACCTCCGAAAATTGTTGTAGCTAATCTCTAAGATGCTGCATTCTAGCCGCCAATCTCAAAACTTGCTTGTTCCCAGTATCTAAATAAGAAAAACTTGCATATCAGCCCTCCTTTGAAACGCCACTCTGTTTGCGAATAAACTTATTGTTTACAATATGTTATTTTCAGCATCTTAAAATACCTATTTTTAATTTTGAATATAAAAGTTATATCATATTTTTTATAAAATTGATAAAAATATTTCTATAAAATTTTGTAAATTGTCAGTATAAAAGTTAAAAATAAAGTTCTTTGATATTTAAAATATATATTTTGAGATTTTAAAATTTTAGAATATTAATTTTGAAAATTTACTAAAATTTTAAAGTGTTAAAATATTTAAAACTTAAAAGTATTGTTTAAAAAAGTTTTAAATATAAAAGTTGTTAGTTACTTCGAACAAAAGAAATTTATATTAAATTTTAAAAAAGAATATTTATATAGTAGATCAAAATATTTTTAACACGAAGTCTGTAATAGAGGGTTTTTTGTACTAAATTTATAATTAAGGGTTGATTTGTAAAAAGTTATAAAATTGATATGTGATTTTTCCGGTTAAATTTTTCTTTTTGATATTCCCGAGTTATAGAAAATTTTGCAAATACCATCCAAGTTGTAAAGTTTTCTCCACGCATACTTGCCGTCAGTCAATCTGCCATCTAAACCTGCTGATGTGGCCATCTTTAAATTTTTTTTATTTAATTTTTTATAAGCCCACTACTCCGGTCCTCTCCCATAACCCACACTCCCCACAGAACTTTTCCGTCCTTCGTCTACATCCTTTCCGCCACAAATTCCACCCCCCTTCCCCCCCCCCCCCACCCCCCCTTCCCCTTTTTATTAATTCCCGCCATCTCGCCGGTAGTCCCTCCTCCCGACACCAATTTGTCTCATCCCCACCAATCATCATGCTCCAATTCTCGATCACACTACTTATTTGTCCCCAACAACCCTCGTGTTTCAACATCTACTTATTCGTCCCCAAAAACACTACTTATTCGTCCCCACCAAATTCCTTCATTCCAACAACCCTCGTGGGTCCTCTCCCAACAATCCTACTACAATCGGTCTCAACTTTTTTTTTTTTTTGGTTCTTTGTGTTTTAGGTTTGTCATCCTTTTCTTGGTTTTACTCGGTTTAGTTGTGTTTTGTACGTGCAGTAACGACTGATCCGGATCAAATGACCATAGTTATACATCATAGTTGGTTCTTTATTTGAAACGACATGGAGTATGTGACAAAAAAAAAACCACTTTTTATAGATGATGTCGATAAGGATCATGCATCCATTATTGAGTTAAAAGAGATATCTAGTGAACTATTGAAATACTGTAGACCTGTGGTATCTAGGTTAGTGTATTATTGGAGACATCCTAAAAAGGGTTTTATTTGCTGCCAAACAAAATATGATGCATATAGTATGGTCCAATGGTGTGATGAATTCAATTATGTAGATGTATATCAGGTTGACCCTATACAGAATTTGGAAAATAGATCTGCTGAAATACAAAGTGATAGTTTTGGAGGTGATGAAGCCACTGAAGAGTAAATAAGAGTAAATAAAGAGGATAGTGATACTGATCCTGAATGGTGCCCTGATAAGGATGAAATTGCTGATGAACATATAAGGAGGGAAGGTGAGTATAGTGATAGTATTGATGAATGGCATTCTGATGAGGAATATGTAATTTCAGATCCTGTGGATCATGTAAATGATGAGGGAGAAAATGCTAGTACCCAAGTTCAGAGTATGAAGATGAGGATGAGTTGAGGAGTCTATCTAATGACTCAGAAAGTGTTGACAATTTTGCTAACTATAAAAGAGATTCCAAACAGAAGATAAAATCTAGAAAGGACACTATACATAGTGCCTCTACAGGTGACCATAAGAATCCTGCATTTAAGTTAGACCAGACATGGGCAAGCACAGTGAAGTTTAGAGCAACCTTAAAGCAATATGCCATTAGTGGGATTTATCCTAAAAGAATGAAGTATAAAGATAAGGAGAGAGTTAGAGCAATCTTTGTTGAAGGTTGTCCATCGGACATATATGCAAGCAAGAAAGGGGGGTGTCATAGTCTTATTGTTAAAACACTTAACAACGCCCATAGTTGTTCAACTGAGGAGGAAAATCATAATTTGACCTATAGGAGATTAGGAGAACATTATAGAAGTTCAAATCTATCCCTAACATGAGTTTGGATGGCCTTATTGATGAGGTAAATAGGGATTTTAGGGTGAGGATTACCAGATCAATGGCTAGAAAGGCTAGACTTTTTGCTTCAAAGTTGGTTATGAAAAATGCTGCTCAATAGTACAACATGCTACATGATTATGGTCTAGAGCTAAAGAGGTATAATAGGGGAACAACTGTGGATCTAGTAGCACCAAGTTTGACATTCAAAAGGTTTTATGTATGTATAAAGGCCCTTAAAAAAGGATTTGAATTTTGCAGACCACTGATTTTTATGGATGGTTTGTAATGCTCCGGGTTTCGGTGCGATCGGCTAGCGCGAACGCACGAAACCACGAGGTCTGCACATGTTTCGGTCGACCAAAAATATTGGTTTGAGTGCAAGTTGGGCCACAATTGGACCGTGCGCGGATTAATTTGAAAATTAATCACATACCACCTAAAGTGGGTAGGAGTTTGTGTTGACATAGGTGGGAGGCCTTACCCTTAACACCACCAAGGGATCCCTCTTTTTGGGTCGGAGAAAAGAGACCCGATCGTGTGCTGCGGTCGAGGCTTGGGAGCGGGGCCCGGGGCGGGGAGCGGGTCGTGACATGGTTGCTTCCTTAAGGGGATGTATGGAGGGTGTCTTCTCACTGCCGTGGGTGTGGATGCATACAATAACATCTATCATGTGGCTTATGCTGTAGTAAAATCAGAAAATAAGCAGTTATATGGGTGGTTCTTAGATTTGTTGGCTAGAGACTTGAGAATTCATAGTGACACGAGTTTATTTTGCTTCATGAGTGAGAAGCGGAAGATTAGACTAATAACTTTTCATTCATTTTATTGCTTTACTCTTGACGTCACTACATGATTTACACTTGATTTGTTATTTAGGGCTTGGTTCATGAGTTGGAAATGTTCCAACATGCCATAGTGAGGTTCTGTGTTAGCCACTTCTATGAAAATTTCAAAGTGATTAATAAAATAGAGCTTCTCAAGAAGACTCTACGAAAGATTGCAAAGGCATATACAATTTTCAATGTGAGCAAGGTATGGCTGAGATGTTTGCTAAGTCTGCATATGGGGCTATATATTATTGGTTATTGGAATATCTTTAAGTGAACTGGTGTAGAACTTTTTTCAATCTTCATACAAAGTGTGATATGGTTACTAATAATTAATTTGAAACTTGGGATAAGATCATTTTAGATGCTAGGAGAAAGCAAATTTTATCTTGTAAGGAGAACATTAGGAGATTGATCATGTCTAAAAAAGCTCACAAGAGACAAAAGATGGAAAAGTGGACTGAACCAATCTGCCCTAAGATCAGGGCTAAAGAATCATGCAAATATAGAACAATTCCATCTGGTGACCCATCTTAGCAAGTGGTAGGTAGTGAATGTGGTGACTCTATTGTTACTCTAGCTGAATGTTCATGCACTTGTAGGAAATGGGACATAAGTGGCATCCTTGTGAGCAGGCTTTGTTTGTGGTTACTTCTAAAAGATAAAAAGCTGAGGATCACTGCAGTGAATATTATTATGTAGAAACATACAAAAAGAATATAGTTATGTTGTCAAGCCTACTAATAGGAAAGATATGCGGGCTAAGTCTAATAGAAGACCAATTAAGCCACGGGATGTTGACTTTAAATTTGGGAGGCCAAGGACTGAGAGGAGAAAAGGAGCATGTAAATCTCCAAAGCGGAAAAAGGAGACAAAGTTCCCTTTAAATAATGTGGTCTTTCGGAGCCACATATTTGAAGATTTAGAACATTTGTGGTTGGTCATCCGTGCATTGAGTACTGGCTTCGAACTAAACTTTTCGCAACGACAGATTAGCCTAAAGTTGTATTTGGTTACAACTAGCAGCTAAATTGAATTTGTTTAGCTGATGATTGTATGATACATCATGTTGTGTGTTAGTTTCCCCTAATAAAACAAACATCTACAAACTAAATTTAATTACAAGTGTGTTACCAAAAGCAGTTATTAGCTTAAATTTTTTTTTATTAATGGTTCATGTACAAGTTGCTGAGCAAGCTACAACCAACTTGAATAAGTGCGTAAAGGCAGTTATGGGTAATGATCTGGTATACGGTGAAGTCGGCTGCACAAAAATTTTATATGATGATGTTTTTTTTAAAAAAAAAATATATGTAAAAGTTGTAGATTTTTATGAGATATACAAATTTGGTATTCAAAGTTTTTTCAAAAAATATTTCTAAATATGTGTTTTGGGATTCCAAAATTTTAACGGACTTAAAAATAAAATTTTAAATCTGTGAAGACTTTGGAGCTCCAAGATGCATACTTAGAAATCTTTTTTGTAAAAATTTTGAATACCAAAATTGTGTATCTCATAAAAATATACAAATTTTATATAATTTTTTTTTTTAAAAATATCCCTAATAGGGGTTTGATGCAGTCGAGTGCACCCGATCAAAATTGGATGATAGCTATTGTCTTCAAGAAAGCAACTTAATTGTGGCCGGAAAACGAGCCTACCTTTGTTGTACCAACATCTGTAAGCCATCTTTGTTGGTTTACAGAAGCCCAAGGCCCCTGAGCTCTCAAGTTGGGACCTTCGAGGCTTTTCTGGAGGGTGCCGTTAATAAGTGGATCTATAGGTATGCTAATGATAATATTGACAAGATTCTTCATAAAAAATTTTATATAAACGGACATGATATAAAAATATGTCAAATAGGTTAACGTAAATTTTATATAACATTTCGTGATACGTACACGAGAAACGGACGATTTGGATGTATACCATTGGCGAATCGCCTATGGTTTAACCACAGATGATCTGCTCTCGAGGCGCGAGGAATCAGTGATCTTGGTTTAATCGTTGAATGGCACCTATCACATCACAAGTAAATTTACGATTGGGATATTTTTCTAATGAGTAGCATATAATGGTTGTTTATGGACCATCCATGCCCCTGTGTGCCTTAAATTCTGAGCAGAACTCCGCTCGCTTTCCCATCTTCACGATGAACTTTGGTTATTGGTTGGGTTTCAATGTATTTGTCATGCCATTGAACGTAACTTCTTTTTGGAAACGCCACCTTTAGGGAACTCAAAAACTCGATGACCTTATCAATGACCTCCAACTACTTGAACCTACCTCTTGCTAGCCGTAAGTTCACCTGGTCAAATGGCAGGCAGCATTCATCCAAATAACGCATATCTCATAGGGCAAGGATTATCTTCATTCAAATCAACTCTCCGAAGACAGCCCCTCTTAGCGACAATGTTGCCTGCCAACTCGAGAAGAAAATGGTACTTTAATGAACATGATATCATGGAGAATCTACCCATCAAGAGAAATTGCAATAGGTCCTCCATCTCGAAGAATTTTTATGGTGAGAGCTTTCTAAAGTTAAATAGCACAAAGAAGGTGACAGCAATACCTTCTTTCACCGCATTGCCAACAACCACAAGCGTTGTAGACACATCATCTGTATCTCTAACAGCAATTCAATGGCATCATAAGTCCCTTTCATAACCACTTTTTTAACACATTTGCTGAACAGATTAACTAATCTATTAGTATGGATCGGTCTGGACTATTAGGACATTCGGACACTAGAACTTTTACCCCTAACACACCTTTCTAAGAGGATAAAATATCAACTGCTATTCTGCTTTGGACCCCTTCAGTGCTCGGGTCCTAATGGCTTTCATGTCTACTTCTTCCAAAAAGACTGGAACATTCTTAAACATGACTTAGTAGGTTTTCAGCCATTTCTTCTGGAACTACTAGCATTTTCTCTCTAAGCTACTCTTCAGAGGTTCTTACTCCCAATGTCATCGACTAATATACGGAGTATCTTCACTAAATTGCTCAACAACAATCTAAAACATTCTATCTCCTCTTTTGTTGATCCTTCATATGCTGCCTTTATTAATCTGACGAGGTATTATTTGATCTAATACAACATTATTTAATCTGATGTGGTAATTCAAATAATGCAACTTCAGCAGTTCAACTACTTAATAGAAAAAGCTGATGGCAAAGTTTGGCGACCATTTTTTGAAGTTCAGAGTTGTTGTAGGTAGAGTTAAAAGTTCATCCTTATAGTGACCTATTTTACGAAAGACTATAGTGTCCTCGACCAAGTTGTAGCGAGTTGAGTGTTTAGTGGCTTGTGAATTGAGGATGAAATGATGTGATTATGCGGCAAGGATGACCCTAAACAACAAGATAGAAAGAGATGATGGATTTACGTGGTTCAATTATGTAACCTACTTCTATGGGAGAAAAACGCTATTTGTTAATATTCTTAGGTACTATTACAATGTGCTGCAAAAGGAGAATAGGAAGAATACAACCAGATGATGATGCAAGAGTAGAGTCTCTCTTTCTAGTTTCCTCATTATAAATTGGATCCAACAACCTTCTTATCTATGTCATCCCAGCCTTCATTTTTAGCCAGTCCTGCTCCTTTTTTTTCTAAGGGGTGGATCTGGCTGGGGGCAAATGTATCATTGGTACTGAAGTTGAGAGATTATTTATTTGTCTGCTAGCATTTGGACACATTGCATTGACGGCTTCCTTTATTGTTGTCTATTTTAGACTGATTGGGAGGGGCGGTGAGGTCAATGACATGCCTTTCATATTTGCATGGGGTCCCCATCATAATCATTTTGTCAGTTTCTATCGCGGGCTGGGCGGTGTGTGCTTGGTGTCAGTTCGCTTCATCCCTAAGACATTCGTCATCTAGCATGCAGGGTCTGAACAGCGAGAGTTTGAGTAATCATATAGATGATGTTATCATATTTGGGTTCTCTTATGACCAATTTGTTTTTTTTTTTATTGGGCCTTTCAGGTCTTATTGGACAGCCTATATTCCATTTTGTATAAAAATTAAAATATACTCGGATTGCCAAGTATACATACTCTTATTTGGCTATTTTTAATATTCAATAGAGCATATATAGTATTAAATAAATATGTGCATGGCATGTGTGGGATCCACACTCCACTAACATAAGGGTGGATCTCATCTCCTTATTTTACCTCATGTTATTGCTGAGTATTTTCAGGGGCATTTATCTTTTTATCCTTGTATTTTTATACCTCGTAATTAAAATAATATTTTTATATACCATTAAAATAATATTTTTATTTGAATCATCAGGTATAAAAACACAAATACCTCTTTTCACATTTATTGTGCGTCTTTTAGTTCTTAGTTAAATCAATTTCTTATAGCTCCATAACTTGCCGTGTTATGAGTTGTTAAAAAGACACGGTTAAGGGCTTCAAATAACAAATACAACCCGACAAGAATGAAAATAAACCAAAGGAAATTCAGAATCACGTCCAGATTCAACTCATCTAACAATCTAAAAAAAACTTTTCCGCTACAAACAATAAATTATGTTATAAAATTTCTAATCACGGTTCTTTAACTATAGTTAGCAGTAAACTCCGAACATACTTGCTTTCTAACAAGCTGTTATATATATAAATAAATACATAATTAAATAATTTTTGGATATTCTTTTAAGAATTTAAATGAAAATATTATGCTATATGTTAAATACAAATAGACAATAAAATAATTTTGGGATATTTTTTAAGAATTTAAATGAAAATATTATCCTATAGCATGATTGTCCTACATCTCCTACTCCCTACTATAATCACACAGCATAGAAGAGCTTATAGCAGTTGTTCCAGAGACCGCAGGATCATACAACGATCGCCAAAAAATCTCACCAGTAAAAGAATATGGGGGAAGTAGATCCAGCGTTCATCCAAGAGATCGAGCACCGGCCGAAGCCGGTTATGTCAGAAGCCGACGGCATCCCACTGATCGACCTCTCGCCGCTGCTGGAAAACCCTACAGCAACTTCCGCAGGCGGCCGGAGATCTCAGCTTCCGGCGGCTATGCAGAGCTTGGTGGCGGTGGTTGAAGATGCGTGCAGAGATTGGGGATTCTTCCAGGTGGTGAACCACGGCGTGCCGGCGGAGCTTCTGGAGAGGTTACAGGCGGCGGCCTCGGAGTTTTTCCGTCAGTCGGCGGAGGAGAAGAGGAGAGTTCGACGTGACGTGGTGAATCCGTTGGGGTATTATGATACAGAGCTTACGAAGAACGTTAGAGACTGGAAGGAAGTTTTTGATCTTATGACGAATGAATCACCGGCAGATGAGGGTGAGGGGAAGCTTCTGATCAAGAACAGATGGCCCCAATATCCTCCGCAACTAAGGTATTTACGTACATACACTATATCCGTTTGCTCAAAGTTATGCCAGTTCACATATGGATTAGGTGATCAAAAGTTTGGAATTTTTCGGTTGTTAAAATATAAATAGGTGACATGTATAAATTCATTTATTATAACGGTCGTACAAAAGTAAGCCGATTACGAACAGAATTTTAAATTCGATCTTTTATAAGCTCTAATCATTAATTATTGTAAATATTTCTGAACATTTGATTACCATGCATTTACAACAAAGATTTATATATATATATATATATATATATACTTATATGGACTAGGTTATTTAGCTAGACAGCCACTTCCTTACCCTTCTCACATGTCAGGAGATCGAACTTGTGGAGAAGAAAAAAAAGAAATAAAAGAAGAAAGAAAGGAAAAGAAAAAGAAAAAACAAACTTTAAAATTTATATACTAGTGATTAATTGTTTTAATTAAGCACAAAAAATCCCCCAAAGAACATTTATCCCCTCTCTTCTCTTTGAAAGGGCGGCATGTGAGGAGTACGTACTAGGGATGGAGAAACTGGCGTTCCAATTGCTGGAGCTCATCTCACTGTCCCTGGATTTGCCTGCAAAGAGATTGAACGGATTCTTCAAGGACCAGACAAGTCGTGTAAGGCTGAACCACTACCCTCCATGCCCTTCGCCCGACCTCGTGCTGGGCGTCGGGCGGCACAAGGACGGCGGAGCTCTCACCATCTTGGCTCAGGACCTCGTAGGAGGCTTGGATGTCCGGAGGAAGTTCGACGGAGAATGGGTCCGTGTTAAGCCCGTCGCTAATTCCTTCGTCATCAATGTCGGCGATATCGTTCAGGTATCTCACCTTTACTTGTATTAGACTGATGCTAAAGCTCCCAAAAGTCAGACTTGAATTCATGTCTTTCTCCCAAAAAAAAGAGTTCAGATTTCTCATGTTTATATTTACTATTTCTTGATCATTTTTAACCCTAAAAAATTATAACGGATATAATATTATCCTTATCTGTCTTTTTTTTATTATTAATATTTTTAAAAATACCACCTTTATTGGATTATTTTAAAAAGTAAGATTTTTTCTGAAAGACTTGTTTTGCACCCGTGCGATGTACAGTTATAAATAATATATATAATCATATATATAAATAAAGGTACTGTAAAATTAAATTTTCTATTTTTTTTATATTTTTTATTTCATATAAATTTTATTAAAATATTATATTTTATTCGCAATATGTTATTAGATAAGAAGAAATGTCAAATGCAATACACAAAATTATTTGAGAATTAACGTTAAATGGTATATTTATATGATTACAAATTTTTATACATTGTAAGTTTTATTTTAAACATTAATATTACATAATAAATAAAATATAATATAATTACTTTTATACTAATTTTTATATCTGTATTTATATCATTTTTATAAATATATTTTGAGTTAGTATTTTTTGTAATATTAGGCCTTTTATATTCTTCAAATGAGTTACATAATTTTATAAATTCTTATCAATTAATACAAATACCACATATTTTTTTAGAAAAGAATAAGTACCACATGTCACACTAAAAATTATTCAAAATTTTTGGATATAGCGGCTTTCATTACCTAGTTTTATATATATATATATATATATATATATATTAGAAAATGAAAAGTGTTTATTAATTTATGCTTAGACTGATAAGAACAATACCACGTCAACTTGGATTTCTTCGTGATCAAAATAATTGCAAGAACAATATTTCTGTATTTATATTTTAGTGATGATAAAGCTCCTAAAATTTAAGCCAAAAAACACAGTCAAATGTGATTATAAGAAATGAGAAGTTTGATTTCATTCAGCACCTGATCCGCCCAAATATTAGTTCAACGAGTATTACGTAATATTTACTATATTGAAAAATTCGATTGATTGATTCATTTTTCAACTATTAGACATCAATGAAACTAGTATCCTGAAAAACCTAACAAAAATTGATTGATTATTAGAATATCTACTATGGATTTCTGTGCAAATAGATTTACATGTCTATTTTTGACAGTTATCGATATTTTTAAAAATATTTATAAAATTTGATTGATTTATTTTATTTTTAACTATAATACATGCTTGCTTTTTGGTGATAGTGGATGAAAGGAGTACCCTGAAAAATCCAACAAATTTTGATTAATGTTAGAATACATACAATGATTTTATGCACCAGTCAACATGGCCCATACCAAGTGGCACATGTAGTTATCAATAGGCACGACGGGCGCGTGTGGTAAACTTACATTTATATCTTAAATTAACTTGGAATTCTTTTTATTTTTGAAAATTTAATATATATATATATATGTGAATATGGTCGGCACGGCAGCATTGGTGGTCCGGAATTTGGGTTTCCGGAAACTTTGGCATTCATTCATAAGAACTAACAAATGAAAGTTTCTTATGATGGCAACACAGGTATGGAGCAATGACAAATATGAGAGTGCAGAGCACAGAGTATCAGTGAACTCGGAACGAGAGAGATTATCGATCCCGTACTTCTTCAATCCTGCGTTCTCCACGAAGGTCGAACCCTTGGAGGAACTCGTGACAGCCGACAACCCGGCAAGATACAATGCTTATACCTGGGGAGAGTTCTTCACTTCAAGGAGAACCAGCAACTTCAAGAAGTCTGCTGCTGAGAACCTACAGATATCTCATTTCAGAAAGACCTTGTCAATATAGTTGGTCTAAAAGAGAAAACTTTCTGGGTGTATATCAGATTCCTGCAGTATTAGAAACTAAAAATAAAAATGTAAGAAATGAGTGTGGCTTACTGTAAATTCAGCATGATTAATAAGAAAGTTACTATATAATACCTTGTAGGAGACTGAGATTCTTTGTTTGGTATAATATGGGTCGGTGTTATTCAGTGGATTTATCTATTATGACGGTCGAATAAAAATAGACCGATTATATATATAATTTCAAAAAATAATAATAATACCTTATGGGACTTACTACCGAGCTCTTCAGGGATTGTCAAGCTTGGATCAGTTTGCAACAGTTATCAAAAGTAGAGTGAAACAAACTTTGGATCTACCAAAATGCAAATGTTGGGACATTTCGGTTGGTGAAACATTAAGTGGTGTCATATATATATGGAATTATGTGTTTGACATCCCACAAAAGTATGCCAGCTACGAACAAAAATTTTTCACAATAATCACTAATAAGAAAAACAGAAAAAGAAAAACGTAAACACATATTTATAGAAGCGTGACCTAAAAAGATTGCTCTTTTGAGATTATAATGGGACACTTCTCATGACTGCTCTACGTTTGTGCTGCATTCATAACCGATAATTCATGAATGAAATATATTTATATTTCACCGATCGAAAAGTCATAAATTTTCAATCTATGTAGGTCCAAAGGTCCCTCATCTTCTAAAGAATATAGAAGGGGTAACTCTCTCATTCGCTTGTAGGTTGCATCTGGGAGATTTGAACCCAAGACCTCTAACTATCATCCATCTTATGCATCCTCGACAACATAAAACAAAAACGTTGCTGAATGAAGTAGTTTGCTTAGTTAGTTGTCTATTCTTACCTCACTTGCTATTTTTTCCAAAAAAAAACTATTGCTGAACAGATCAACCCCTCAAATAAAACTACTTTTAGTTTGTTGGAATAGTTTCTAGCTCATCCGGAATACTCCAGCAGACACAATAATATAAAAACTGAAAATACCATACTAATCGTCTTGAATATTTTTTAGTTTTCACTACAAGAAATCATGCATACGATAACAGACGAAAAGTATTGCTAAATTCTAAAAAACCGTTTCAAAAGCTTTTAGCAACAGTTTCAGGCTCCGTTACGGTAGCCGCTGTTACGAAAAATTATAGAAACGGTTTTTTGATTTTTCAGTAATGGTTCGAATAATATTGCTAAAACGGCTATTTAGCAATAGTTGTGGTATATAATGGCAATAGTTTCTAGTGTTGTGATAGCGGCTTATGGCTACAATTAAAGCCATTATTCGCAACACAATTTTAGTATTACCAATTGCGAAATCAGTAACGATTTTTAGCCATTTTTATATTATTGCATGCAACATTAATTAATTGATGCCAATCATACCAATTAAAATATTTTTAAAATGTTATTATATCTTAAGTATAATACAATTTAAGTGTTGCTAAACATACATATAATAACATTCTAAACCACTATCCAATTTTTATTATTACATTTCTGTTGTGTTGCCATTAATAAAAATTATAACACTATTATAGTGTTGCCATTCGTACTTATTAGAGTAATTATTAACCGTTTTCAAAAGTTAACGAAAATATATCTAATTTAACACATTTTTAAACTGTAGCAATATCTTTATTTGCAATATTTTTTTTTACATTACCATAATATAGAGCATAACATTTTTTTTACCATAACCAGGTGAGGCCGAGAATTAACATTTCTTTCATTTCATATTCTTATACATACTAAATTCAAACACATCTAAAAAAAAGAAAATAATTCTTAATTCTAATATGATGCCGAATAACACTATCGTCGGAGCATCAATTTTGTGACAGTCCTGCTTTTGGTCCCAATGATAACAGCCATAATATGGTTGGCTCTGTAGATCGACAAATAATGCTTGAAGCTCCTCCATCAACCGGTCATCATTATCATCATGATCATACCCAACGTCGCGGTCACCGGCTTTGTCGGAGCTCTACGACGAATTCCTTCCCTCCTCTTCTTCTACCTTGTCATCATGCTCTTCGCCATCCTCCTCTGCATCATAATCACGTTAAACAAGTTAAAAGACACTCTGCATCATCCATTCAATCAAAAAAAATTAAAATCAATCATTTGAACGAATTACTAAATTATAACATAATGAAGGATAGTTTGAATTATCGAATCACTAACTGTTCGTAGCTCAACGATCTGAAGGATGCGTTTGATGATAATAGGGAATGGTAACGATTATGGTGAGTCAACATAGTTGAAAGGGGAAAGAGCAAACCTACGAAGGAAAATGAGGAAAATTTGAGAAGTAATTGGGCAAATTTAGGAAGCGATGGAGCATCCAAATTAGGATGGGTATTATTTGGTAAGGGATCAATCATCCCCATGAAATCCCTACTTGGTATTTCCTTCCCTTGAAATCGTTATTAGGATACCAACAAGATCAAGATATTAATTTGGAAAATAATCTTATTAGAGATAAATGGGTTGAATCCATGGTTTAGCGATTTCTTTTTTTTTTGCCCATTATTTATTAGGTTTTTTAAAATTTAAAATAACTTTAACTAAAAATAATACTTAAAATGAAGAGGGCCAAGAAAGTTTGCTACAGATAAGCAGAATTAAAAAAATATAGTACTTATAAAAAGTTAGAACTTAAAATTTAAATTCAAATTTTCATTTTCAATTTTAAATTATAATACTTACCAATGACTCCAGAGACTATATCTTTCCATATGTGTGTCAGATGTTGATTGTAAAAATATTATTTTTCAACTTATTTTTAAATAAATTAAGAATTAATACTAGAATAAATTAATATTTATGAATTTGGATTTTGTAATAGGTTTCGAAATTTGAACGGTGAATTTGAATATTAAATTTTTGGTGAAGCTTAATTGGGTGCCTTAGCTTGCACAGTTTGAGCTTAATCATCTCTGGCATTTCTCTCCGGCAATTTAATTTTCCTCTCTTTCTCTCAGCCTCTCTCTTTAACTTATTAGTTTTTAGGAATAGTTTAAAAAATATTATATATATACTACTATTTTTCAATAATATATTAATCAAGTATTGTTTCTTCTTTATCTTCTAACAACAAAATAAATAAGTGTTATCAAATATTATCTTTCTGGCAACACAATTAAAAGTATTATAGATAACCCACCTTTTTTGTAATATTATAAAAATTATATTATATTTTCAATAATTTTTTAAAACAATTAAAATAAGTGTTACCTAATATTTTTTTTTTAAGCAATAGATTAACAAATGTTGTTTCTTCTCTTACTTTTTAACAACAGATTACATTAATATGATTTAATTTTTAACTTATAACAATATAATTTAGGAGTATTGTATTTCTTATTCTTTTAACAACAATTTATTGATGTGTTGTTAAATATAGTTCTTCTAGCAACACATGAAAATAAGTGTTGCATATTTTTACTCATTTCGTAACAAATACTATAAGTGTTGTATATATGAAAACTCTTCCGCAACGGTTTGACAAATACTATAAATTGATATCATTTTACAACATGTAATATTAAACTGTTGCAATTTTCATCATGAATTCAAAGTGGCACAATACTTTTATAATTATTGCAAAATGTATTATATTATAACACTTTTATAACCGTTGTTAACAAAGTGTTGTTATATGTCTAAATTCTTGTAGTGTTTCGACCAAATATTTTTGAAAAAGTTAAAAATCAGGAGTTAATTTATAGGACTTTTAAAAAATAGAGACTTTTTTTTTATATTATTCTAAAAAAAAAAAAATCATATACAGCTATAAGCAACTTTTTTTTTAATGAATTAATCGAGCAAGAGCTTCACCCAGTCAGTGTAATGGATACAAAAGGTATTACATTAGCAGTGTTGACTATGGTTGACTAGAGAGAGAGAGAGAGAGAGAGAGAGAGAGAGAGAAATGAGTACAGCCTAAACTTTTGAGGGAGGGCCTCGCAGACCTGTCCAAACTTGTTGCCAAGTAAATGGCAATGAAAATGGGAGACTTGAATGTCACCCACTTGAAACATTTTTTTACAAAAAAATTATCATTTACACTCCATTATGTTCGACATCTATTTTTTTATTCAAAAAATTTAATAGATCTTTTAATGCTCCGCAGGTTAACGATTAATTTTTAACTCATTAAGATTTTTAAACCATAAAATATCTATTTAAAAATATTTTTCGAAAAAAAAAAAATTTGAATATAAAAGTGGTAGATCATATCGAAAACTTTTCATATTTAAATTTTTTTAAAAAAATTAATTAAATACAAAAATTTTCTTTTGATGAGGAGCAGAGGAAGGTGAGTGCTAAGGAGGTGGAGGATCTTGTGAAGGGTGAGAGAAATGTGCCTATTGTTTTCGATTTCTACGCAACATGGTGCCGTCCCTGCATTCTCATGACCCAAGATCTTGAAACGATAACTTTTTCTCTCTTTTCTTTTTAGATTGTATCTCTGTAAAAGATTAATTGCTTAAGTTTTTCTTAATTCAGAAGAAATAGAGGCAAATATCTGGTGGAATCGTGCGAATTACAAAAAAATAGTAAAAAATCAAGAACAAGATATAATAATGGGATAATTGCATATCAGACTCCAAAAGTGTTTACAAATCGATCTCTAAATTTAAAAATTTACAAATCAGCCACATTCTCGACAAGTGTGCTAGGGACATTTTTACTATTATAAAAGTAGTTTTTTTAAGAATATTTGAATATAAAAAAAAATAGCTTTCAATATTATTTACAATTTTTATATTCAAATTTTTTTTTCAAAATATTTTTAAATATATGTTTTAATGCTTCAAAATCTTAGTGATTCGATAATGGGTTTGGAGTTTTGTACCCGGTCGAGATGTACGATAGAAACCGAACTCGACATTCTAGACCAAAAACATAATAATAAATAAATAATTCGCTAACCTACTAAGATTTTAAGCGTCAAATACGTATTTAGAAATTTATTTTATGAAAAACGTTGAATATATATACATATAAAAAAAAAAAAAAAAAAAAAAAAAAGAGATGGGAGGGCAGGCATGTAGTTAGGCGCTCGCTTCGCTTATTCGAATCCCACCGCCCTTGGATTTAAATTTTGCGGGATGCAGACCAGTGGGCATGTCTGCGGAAGGCGAGCGCCGCTTGTTCGAATTCTAACCCCCACGGATTTCCGTAGGGTACAACCCGATGAGCCTGTCTGCAGAAGAACCAAGTTTCATGAGGGACATACAATCCCATGCCCATGAAAAACGCGTGCTTGAACACGTGAATCAGGTGCGAAGGTATGATTGTAGAACCACAATGAGCGCCCCGGAGGGTTTATTTGTTAAAATGATCGCACAAAATGAGCCGGTTATGGGCACGGCTTCCCCTCACAATTTCCTTCTAACCATATCAGCTAACATATTCGATCGTCCATCCTTTTTGTTCAGTCACTTATTTTTCAGCTTGACCACTTTCTTCATCTGGTAAAATTTCTTCAATTCTTTCTAAGGACTCTTCAGTTTGAGTTCAAGCTGAAGGCCTGGATGTAATTTCGTTAGAGTAATGCAATTAGGTCCGAAATATAATTTGAAAAATAATTCGATTTGTGTTTTTCCACACCTCGACCACAAGGAAATACCGTTCAGGCTGTTTTATATATAGCATTTATGATTTCGTTAAGGTTTGAGCAAATCAAATCGGATAGACTTCACAAAAAAAAGAAAATGATATGTTCCTATAAACACTGAGAATAACATTTTACGATAACTAATCTTTTTGTTAGAATTGATTGGACTTTGATCTCTTCAATTCATAGAATACGAAATGAACTCTCAAGAGTTGAGACCTTTTCCAATGTACTTTCTTTGATCGCCAAAATCGGAATCTATATAATAACACTTCTGACACCGCTAAAATCAATGAGCTCCTTGAACATTCTTAATGGTGAGAAATATGATGTTAGAAACAAGTGACTCTATGGAGTTAGAATTGGAGAGGTTCATCCTCTCTCTTAGTTAGGAAACTTGTGGAAATTTATCCTACATACAATAACCTCTTAGACATCACAGAAGACAATCTTCCTCCTCGTTGCTAGTCATCGACTCATCTGGCTAACTTTAGTTATATGGATGTCATATTTGCTGTATGATTAGGATCCCATTTCATACTATATATACTGCGTCCAAAGTCTAAGTTTGTTGTCAAGGCAACTTCCTTATTCTGATTTCGTTCCCCTCATCACTGACCACTTGGAAGTGCCCCATGGTCTTTATCCGGACAACATTCCATATACCTCTACTTTTTTACATCAAATACTTGACCTCCGTTTCCATGGTTTTTGCCAAGGGCCTGTTGGTGCCAACATCTTCGACAATAAATATGATGAAAAAGAACATGGAAGAAGATAAAGATGAAAAATGAACCATAGGGACACTTTTGACTATTGCTATGCTCGTGGAGCAAGTTCTTAACTGAAAGGCTGAGATCTCTAGAAAGAGTCCCTGTTGACGACCTTCCTCCGAGGAGGTAAAAAGGTTTGGAGTCGCCACCTAATTTTAAGGAAAATTAGGAAATCGGGATAAGGTACGTTAGAGATTCTTTAGGTTCGTCGTCGGTTACGTGTGGGGAAGACAGGACACCCCCACAGCGCCCCTCAAATGAGGGTACTTTCAATTAAACGGTTTAACTTTAATTAAAACAGAAAATTTATTATTAATATTTTTACGAATATTAGATTAGCACGAAATTCTAGAAATCGGGTAACCGCCTCATTCTGAATTCATTCTAACCAATATTCGAACATATAATATTTAAACATTATACAAGATATCCCCAAGGTGTAAGATTCGGATAACCACCTCATTCTAACCTCGGAAATACATTAGGCATTTTTCGTGACAATAAAATATGCGCCCAAAAAAATAATAAGGTTCGTCAATTTCGTACCTAGTGTCGTAACAAAGAAAAAAATAAAAATAAAATAAAATAAAATAATAATAAATAAATAAATAAAATAAAAAGAATAAAGAAAATAAAAAATAAAAATAAAAATAAAATAAATAAAATAATATGTGAATGATGTTATTTTATTAAGGTTGGGCTCAGCGCGTTTCCGTTTCCTCTTCATCGCCCTTTTATAAAAATCATCGAGATGTAAAGTTCGGGTAACCGCCTCACTCTAATCTCGGTTTTGCAAGAGTTTTGAAAATATTCAGATTTTAGAAAATATTTAGTTGAGGTATAAAGATCGGTTAACCGCCTCACTTTAACCTCGACTTTATTAAACTTAAAAAATTTGGAATTTTTTTTTAAAAAAAAAATCATCAAGCTAAGGTGTAGAGATCGGTTAGCCGCCTCACTCTAACCTTAACTTCGTTAAGCTAAAAAAAAAAAATCTTTTTATTTTTGAAATATTTATGATTTAGAAAAATCTAGCTAAGGTGTAGAGATCGGTTAACCGCCTCACTCTAACCTTAACTTTATTAAGCTTTAGAAATATTTTTTTTCTTGCTCTTGAAAATACCAGAAATGGCTCAATCCTTTATTTTTAAGCTTAAAAATCTTTATAAAATGATAAAAATTGACTTTAGTCTCAAAATTGATTGATTAGAGTCAAAATAACTTATTTTATAACAAAATGGCTCGGTTAAAATTGAAAATGGCTCGATCAAATTGAAAATGGCTCGGTTTAAATCAATTCGGCTCAGCCAGTTTAAAACTGCCTCAGTCCGTTTAGAAACGGGCTCGGTCGCGACCGAATGGGCTCGGTCAGGACCGAGCCCGGCGCGCGGGGTTAACCCGCGCGCGTCTCGTGATTTAAATCGACAACCGGCTCAGCCGGTCGCGACCGGCTGGGCCGATCGTCGTCTATCTCTGTAATCAGTGGCCGCGAGCTCGCGGCCGCTGACATGGCCGGCGGCAACGCCGCCGGCCAACGAAATTTATATAGGTGCCTAAGGGTTATCGACGGTCCTGGACTCAATGGTGGTGTCAAATTTTGGTTTTGATAACTCTATCGCGAGTTATAGGCATTTAAAATTTCGGTTAAAAATAAAAATTTCGAATTCCGCCGCCGTCGGCACCGCCACGGCGGCGTTTCACGATGTCCTAGTAACCACGAACTCAGAAATATAAATGTTTTGGCTTGTAAAGAGGCCTACCTTAGCTCCCGAGCTCGGTCGGCGACGACGAAGATTTTCGATGTTTTCCGGCGATCCGACGCCGTCTCCTCCCGTGCAAACGCTTCGGTTAGCTTCTCCTCCACCTTTCCTTTGATCTCCCGAGCTTTCAGCCCTCGGTTTGGTGTGATTCGCAAAATCGCTTTTTTTTTGTTTCTTGAACTGCCGATCCTCCCCTCCGGCGGCGCGACGAGGTATTTATAGCATTACGGGCGAGAGTTACCCGGATGCACGAGGCGAGATCGTGGCGTCGAGGATCGCGGATCGTGGCGCGGCGGTTACGCGCGAGTCGGCGGCGGGCGTCGACCGATTCTTCAAAGTTTTTCCGCATTACAAAATAAATCCGATTATTTGCATATTTACGAAATCGGACTCGAAACTATTTTGCGAAATCTGGTCGCGCAAAGTAAGGTTTGGCAAATCTGAACCCTCGCGTACAAATTTTGGTTCTGAAAATTTTATTTCATTTGCGCAAGACTCGCCGTAGCTCAAAGTGCTTATTTTCATCTAATTTTTCACATGTAAAATGTAATTATGTGAAACGAATATGATTTTGATTTTAATCGAATCAAATTGAACTAAATGGGCCAAATGAATCTGATTAAGCCCAATTTGATTTGCTTGGGCCCAACAGGCTTTATCGAGCCAATTTAAATTAATCAAACTTAATTGATCATGATCGGGCCTAGTTAGTCATTAAGGCCGGACAAAACGAGGTGTCAACAGTCCCGATCCCATCAGCTCGATTGTATGGGATTATCATGCAGTCGAGCTGATGTACGCACACCTACGTATATTTTTTTTAAAAAAAATTCTAATATAAAATTATAAATCTTGATGAGACGTACAGCTTTTTATGTTGAAAATTTTTTCAAAAAATACTTCTAAATATATATTTTGGGGTTCCAAAATTTAACGGATTTTGAAATTCATTTCGGAACCCGTTAAGCTTTGGAACCCAAAATACCTACTCAGAAGTATTTTTTGGAAAAACTTCTAACATAAAAGTTGTAGATCTTGATAATATCTATAACTTTTATGTTAAAAAATTTTTCAAAAAATATCCGTAAATGCGCGTACATCAGCTCGACTGTATGGTAATTCCATGCAGTCGAGCTGATGGGATCGGTTTCGTTCTAGGAAGTGCATGACGAGTAGTGAACAATTACCTCTGCATTTAGGTTCATCCAGATTCTGATCGATCATGAAACTGTGCTACTATGGGGAGATTTACCTTCCTATCACTATTTAACTTATTGTCTTTGTAGCATTTAACTTCCTCCTATGATTGAAGAAAAATGCTGGAAATGAAGTTGCTCGTACAGATTTTCTGATATATTGCGATTAATTCATTTGTAGTTCGTACATTTTAAATCCGTCATAATCAACATTGAAAGTCAGGTCATATCCTTTTCCTATCTTTAGTCCTTAGTTTAGAAGACGCATGGGGTAGCTACTCCAAGACGCTTGGGTGGGTGCATTTGTTTCCTGTAAATTGGTTGGTTACATCCTTCAGATGAATCATCAAAGGAGGCAAGTAATCTTTTCGTTAAGTAACAATCGTTAGCCATACAGGAGATTTTAGAATTTAAAGGGTCTTAGCCCAATAGGCTTCGCTACTGCATGTTACGACGGTCGTTTAAAAATAGACTAGTATAATTTTTGCACGATAATATCAAATAAAAATAAGAGATTATCAAATTAAGTTTCAAAAAGTGGGCATGTTACGAGGTCACTCGAAAATTAGCCAGCCATATCAGTTATGACATCCACTCGGTGCCCTCAATTATAGTTTTGGTGGAGTTTTTGAATGATAATCTCAAAAATAAAAGAGAGATTATCCAATGAAGTCTTAGAAGTTAACATATTAGATGGTATGTTTAAAAGCGGATTGGTTATAGATAGAATGGTTTAAGAATACTCTCAAAAGAAACAAGAGATTAATCGATGAGGCCTCAAATGTGGGCATATTATAACGATCCTTTTTTAAGAAACTTATTTTGTAAAATTTTAAACAAATCAATCTTTCGAATGAAAATACTAAGTTAGTTCTCTAGAATACTTTTTTAGCTCGCTGAATACTAAGATAATTCGTCTGAAACACTTTGAGTTCTGGATCAGAGTTTTTTTGAAAAAGTTGAAAGGCAGGGGTTAATTTGTAGGAATTTTGAAAAAAAAAAAATGCGCTTTTTTGACATTTCAAAAAAAAAAAAATTTCACATTTTAGCTTTAGCTTAACCTTTGTTTACAATGTGATAAAATATGTCTATATTGTTATAAAATGTTCCTTTTTTTTTGTTTGAGATGTTGTAGAGAAAACTCTGCTTGTAACCAATCAATTTCATACGACCATTATAATAAATAAATCAATAGATGGCGACGATTTATGTTCCACGAGCAAAGAAGTCCCAACAGTCTTCCATGTACGGAAGGGTTAAATCTTTACATCCTAACAGGTAAGCTTATAAGATTCGAATACGAGATCTCCATTTAATAAGCAGAAGTTCCACATATGTACTAGAGATCTTGGACAATATTCAAAAATTTTATTATCTATCCGGTTTGTTCACAAGTATTCATCTGTCACCCCCATTAAAGAAGAACGGTAACTAATTGTATGTTTTAGGTAGGAGAATCTTTTTGGTCACATAATGCTCTTCCCTGCAATGATCTAAAGTGGTGGACAATGGTGAAAAGCTACTATTGTTGCTTTGTTTTCTTTAGAAACTTTTTGGGGCACCATGAAAAATGCTTGCTACCACTAAACAATCTATCGATCCAAATAATTAAAAAATAAATAAATTTGGAAGTAATTTATTAACAAAAAACCTTTCAACATAAAAATTACAGATTTGGATGAAATTTATAATTTTTACGTTGAAAGTTTTTTCAAAATATATTTCTAAATAGATATTTTGGGCTTCAAAGTTTAACGTGTTTTAAAAACAACTTTAAAATCTGCTTCAAACATATTAAACTTTAGAGCCCAAAATGACTAGAAGTCTTTTTTTTAAAAAAAAATACTTTTGAAATGAAAGTTATATATCTCATTAAACTGTACAACTTTTATATTATATGTTTCTCTTAAAAATGCTCCCAAATTTTTGTAGCCATATGGATTAGTATATTTTTTTATGGCATGGGGGGTGCCACTAGCAGCGCTGACATCCACCATATAGGAGGCACATATACTTGACTAATAGGGTTTCACCATGGCTAACCACCTTTGGCTTTTCAGATGCCAAAGTTCTTCCTCTCATTCAGAAGTTTAATTGATGCTTTGTTTCTTGGCAAAGCAAATCCTTCTTGTATCTACATCTTGAGCTTTATCATCTCTTAGGTAGGTTGTCCTTTCAATGGTCTAACTTCTATGAGCGCTACTATTCATCAGGACCATCGGATGTAAGGTTCATAAGTTATTCATGAATTGTATGATTCAGGGCCACCGGAATCAACTAAGAATGACATTTCTTAACTTATTTTCATAAGTTTGTCTTTGTGTTTATATTTCGTTAGTACTCTTGTGTGGCCTAGGACATTAGGACATCGAGGATAGTGGACCTTCTATCTGATAAATTGGGGATCTCAGGTTTGAATCTTGCAAGCATCACATGCAATAGTATAAGAGATTTATCATCTTTATATTCTTGAAAGGTATAGGATCTTGGGATCTACGCAGATTGTAAGACTGAGATTCATCAATTGATGAAATATGGATTGTTGTCATTCATGAATTTATTTGTTGCAACTGTCGCACAAAAGTAGACCTCTACATTGAGTTTTCCCTTGATAATCTCAAGAAAAGGAATAATATCTATGTTAAAGGTAATATGTTATCTCAAAGATAAAAAGGATAATATATTTTTTTTTCTAGAAACAGGCATTGTACTCGTCCTGAATCTGACTTTATCTAGGAGTAGCGTATTCTGGGCAAATATCTAAGCAGGTCCTCCGTTGCACGTGAGGGGGCGCCTGTGCTTATTACCATTAACATTCGATCATATGTTCCTCAAACTTACGGCGTGGGAGTTCAAAGCTGAATGGGAAGTGTTTTTGAGCTCCCATATATCCATTGTGACACCCCCGCCGTCCCCACATATCTATGTTGAAAGTAATCAGGCTGTAAGTTTTTGTTAACAATAAATATTTGGATTTATGTGTGCTTCCATTGTATATTTAATGAAGCTCGTTGTTCCCTTCATCTATCTCCTTAGAGTGGTTCATTGTGCGTCTAATGTTCTTAATCCAAAACTCATTTTTGTGTTTCATTTAACACAAGACTATTTGTGTATGAGAATTTTTTTTTTTCCTAAGCCAATAGCTCGGAATCTCTGGTGTGGTACCTATTCGAGCCTTGTATCTTCGCATCTCATACCTTGGCCACATACTTCGGACTCACACCTCGTACCTCGGCCTTACACCTTGGCCTTGTACCTTAGCCGCATACCTATTCGAGCCTCGTACCTCGGCCATTTATCTTGACCTAGTGTGGCGTCCAATTCAGACTAGTGCGTGGCAGACTAAATTAATATTATATCAGATATCTCTCGGTGGAGGTGGTGACATATGATGGTACATCCGTCAAAATTGCATGTTGCCTCGGTTCAACCGCGCACTAAATGTCTTCCCGATAGCTCAATCTCACTGCCTTGCTCGGTGCCTCCTGATATTTCGGATCCCACCGATCTGAATTGGATAAATTCATTGGCTCGCATCTCCCGCTTCCGAGGTCGTTCCAAGAGTACATGAGTCAATGGTCTGTACTTAGAAAATTTGACCATTACTTTTTATCTTCGATCGTCCCTAGAGTTCAAGAAGCGGTAGCCTATATTATAAAAGTCCCCTGGCGCTCACCTCCCACCTTCAAGGTCGTCCCCAGAGTTCATGAGGCGTTGGCCCAGTCCTTGAGAATCTCCTCTGCATCTCATCTTCCACCCCTAAGGTCGTCTCCAGAATTCAGGAGGCATTGGCCCAATTTTTGAGAATCTATTGGCTCTCACATCCCACCCCCGATGTTGTCCCTAGAGTTCAGGAGGCGTTAGCCTGCATTTAGAAAATCCGCTGGCTCTCTAGCTTTTGAAACTCCAATGACTTCCACCTCCCACCTTTGATGTCATTTTCAGAGTTAACAGGAGGTGTTTGCTTGCACTTAGAAAATCTGCTGGCTCCACCACCCACACCCAAGATCGTCCCTAAAGTTAACAGGAGACGTTGGTCTTCCACTTTCATCTCCCACCTCCGAGATCACTCTAAGGTTGCGTTTGGTTCATGACTTTACAAAATTTCCATGAATGTTATATTCTCAGTAATCTAGATTTTCTGGAATTGCATTCTCAGGAATGATATATTCCATCGTTTGATTCGTTGTTTCAAATTGTTTAAATTCCTGGGAATGTTGCTTTTCTTTGTTTGGTTTACTTACAACATTCCTTGAAATCTGGTAGAACTTTACCAAAATACCCCATTCAGAAATTAAATAAAACATAGTAAAATAACATACACATATTTTCTGAAAATATAATTTAATCAAGTAAAAATATCATCTATTATAAATTCACTGTAAATATAACCACACAAAAATAGTTATAGCTTCAAGTCTATCCATTACAATCCATATAAGAAATTCAAATAAAATCCAAATCCACCAAATCCAAAATTAGAGGATTGTCGACACCAAACCCACCGGCACCAAACAAAATTAGAGATCGGAGAAAAAAGGAGCGCCGGAGAAGAAAAGAGAAATTACTGAACGGTTTGGTATTAGGTTTTTTTAATAAAATAATTAAATAAAATCAGGGGTACTTCTGAAAACAAAAAAGTAATCCTGCAAATAATCTTGAAGGGAATCAAGATACCCACCCCCTCCCATGGGAATCTTGATTACCTTATTTGTGGGAATGTTGCATCCATGGAAATGCTGCATTCCCATGACTTTGAGAACCAAACGCGGGAATCTGATTCCCGCGTGTTAAATTCTCAGGAATTCTGTCAAGATTTCACGAACCAAATGCAACCTAAGAGTTAAAGGAGGCGGTGGTCTTTAAATCAATTGGTATATATAAGCATTAGATAGTTGAAAATATCATAAAACTAAAAATAGTGAATATGTGATTACAAATAGACACTTATTGTGCCATTCAGTGCATCAAGTGGATGTATAATATCTGTGTTTAGTTTAGAAACTCTACTATACCAGGAAAGCTACAAACCAATTTTTTTATTTAAAAAAAAAAAAAAAAAAAAAAAAAAAAAAAAAAAAAACACCTTTTTATAACAAGCTTTCTAAGACGTCTAACATGCGACGTACACACTGCCTCGGCTTCGGTGCACTGAGTGAAACGTAATGCCATGCCTGACAATGTTTTTGGTTGATCAAATGAGTTGCAAGGTGACTGTGAGATCTATTTGCAACGTGTAGATAGCTTACTCCAACCTCAACCTTGAGTAATGAGAATGTGCAGACGATAAAATTTTCCGCAAGCTGTTTGATAAAATGCTTCACCCGACTGGATCACAAGTGCCGCTTTGATTAGGGCCCAATTAAAGCCCACTTTGTCATGTAGCCAAAACAATCCAATCCACACACAGGTCTTTTTAAGGACAATACTCCAATTTTAAGATAATTCAGAAGCGTGCAAAATTCTAGAGATATATATTTTAGAAAAATTCTAGTTATGTCACCTTGGATGGAACATGTCTCTTTCCAAATCACTCGTATATAATATCTTAGATAATTATAAGATTTTTTTAGTACCGTCATAACCGTTATTCATCTCAATACAAGAGTGGGCCAGATACCCAGGCGAAGCCACCTGTCGCACGTAGGAGGCACACATATGTGCATTTATTCCCACTAGCAAATGGGTAGTAAAATCTAAGATAGTTAGGCATCCTGAGGCCCACTCTCACATTGGGCCACCTCCCTGTATAAGATATGAACATATAAGTAGTCCATTATGATTATAAAGTGTATTTGCATGCAATAGCATTGGGCAAAGGTAGGGAAGTTCGTCACTATCAAATGTTATCTACATAGAGTAACAGTTTCATTGTTGCATGTTTTTTGTTTTTGAGCATGATTCACAAACACATTATATATCATTCATTGTATACTCGGGTTCAGAAATTCGGTTAAGACCTGGTGACGCGGAAGGTCACATATAACATCTTGAACATGCAGGCTTTCTTCATGAGTCTAAGGCCCTATCAGTTTATAGTAGCACACAGTATGATGCTGTTTGGAAATCACTGAACAAGCTAGAAAACTAGGTTAAGATCTTTATAATATTTCCTTCTGAGAGCGCAGAATGGAGTTTTCATAATAAAGTTCAATATCTTTACAATATCGAATACATGTACTTAAGATTTGGAGCTCCTAGCTGCCTGTATACAATATTAATATAGAGGACTGCTATTCATCGGGGCCATCAGGATTGCTAACGCAATCCGGAGCACAAGTAGTGCATCAAGATGCACTATATATAGTCTTGATTGTATCAGAGCTATCAGAGTCCTCTGAAGAAGGGTATTTCTATTAATATTACTGTACAAGCAAAATCTATTTCCTTTTCAGGGGAAGAGCTGGACATAACCAGTCAGTATAGCAATAGCAAGTATGAGAACTGGAGGAACAATGACGAAAGCCGCTATTGTTGCAAAGAAAACAGAGTCATTTCGACGGCCTACTTCATTCAGGTATGCTTGTCGCTTGATGTTTCTTCTCTGAGACACGGTTAAATTTTTCATGCTTGCCTTTAGCTTCTTACCCAAGGGAATAGTGAAGTCCCCGAATCTACCTCCTATTATCTGAGAAAGTTGTTCGCGAACTGTAGGCTTGCTGATGCTTCCATCACCCTCATAAGCTTTGATTTGATGCAAGTTGATAAATAGTGTTAGGAGTGTTTACGATGTGCAAAAAGAGAATAGTAGTATTTTGAAGAATAGAGATGCATACTGTTTTCTGAAGAAGTGGATGTTCGGAGTTGTTCCAATAGACTCAATTGGGTTCGTGCAGAAGAACCTGCATAACTTTGTCCATGTAAGCATAATCTCAAGTCGCAATTGTTCTAAGTCTAAAATTAGCGGGTGGATACAAACGAAACTCTTAGAAAATCATGAGTTCAATAGAATTGGAAAATATGAGGCACAAGCATTTAGAGCAAATAATTTAGAATTTGATGTTTATAAATGAACTATCCTAAGGAGGAAGAAGCAACATTTCTATCATATAGGTAATGCATTACCAGGTTGAATATATATATATATATATATATATATATATATATATATATTATATGGGGAAACTATGCCCGTAACCGGCCCATTTTATGCGACCGTCGTAGCATGTAAGCTCTCGAGTGGCGCTCACCCTGGTTTGACCATTGGACTTTCGTATCCTACTTGCGCGCTCTAGCAACGCTCAGACATCGTTTTGGAGATTGTGCACCCTACCAATGCTTGGACCTTCTGCAGAAAGACCCACTGGCATGCACTATGCAAAATCGCAATTTTGAGGGCGCTGGAACTCGAAGCCACGACTAAGCGCTCGTACCCGAGCGCCGCCACCACTCCGTCTCCCAGCATAGGGTGCCAGGTTGTATATATCAATGTAATTTGTTTCCAACTTCCAGAAACTCATGCAGAGGAGATTTGGATTTTGACGGACATGATGCCGTACTTCCCTGCTCATGAAGTTATAGAATTTATGCATTTCTTCTTCCTGGTTTGGTACAAGATGAGTACAGAATGGTTTCAAGAAGGGAATTTTGCTATTATGGTTCTGTGATCTCTCATAAAGACAGTTACTCTTTGCTTTGAAATCCTTCAGAAGACACTTAGGAATCATGATTTTTCAGAAGTGAAGTGACTGAAGAATTAATGAATTATTGTTGAATGAAAACTGGAACCATGCAGCATAAAATAAGCACAACATGGGTGTATATACCTGACAACACCTCATTTGGTGATCCATTTTTACTTCCTATCACTCAGGTTATACTTTTCTTTTTTTGAGATTATCGTAGAAATGTTCTATCCATAACTAGCTCATTCTTTGTAATCGTTATAACAGATAAATCTACGAATAGCTCTTACAGGTTACACCTGTTTCACCAACCGAAGAATCTTAGTTTTTCAATCAAAACAGGCTCAAAGATCCGTGTTATTCCATATGGAGTTCGGAGACTTCTTCATACTTTTGCAGGTGATTGCAGAAATCGAACCGAGACCTCTACTTCATGAGATAGAAACCCCAGCATTAGAGTGCTAAAAAAGCCCGCGGCCCCTACCGCAGCCCGGATCGCCAGCTGGCCCGCCCCGCGGCCGGCCGTGAAGGCCACGAGCCGGCCCACCTCGCCGGCAGCGCGAACCGAGCTGGGGAAACCAGCCCGCGCGCGTGGGGCGGGCCCGTGGGCATTTACAGTATAACTTTCTTTTTAAATTTCGGCCGGCTCGGCTCGGCGGGCCGCCGGCCGAGCCGAGCTGGCGTAACTAGGGGCGGGCCGAGCCAGCCCGCCCCGCCCCGCCTTAGGTGCCATGCGGGCCGGCTCGGGCCCGCACGGTTTGGAACACTACCTGGCATCTATCCTACACATCTTGGGCTCACAATCCTATTACGAACCGTGTGCATTTAACTTTGTGACAGTGTAGATGAATGGTTTTGCAGACAACAGAAGATCAAATTTATTGAACAAAAATGGTAAGTCCCAAAATCATTATTGGCAAATGCATGTCGAGTCATCATGATCATCTTTGTGTATGCTTGCCATTATCTTTTTTTTTGGTCCTTGTTTTCCTAGTTCGTAGTGCCAATCATTTTTTAAGGCTATGTAACAACTTTTTTTTTGTGGAAAAAGCAAAACTCCAGCATATGGAATATAAGATTATAAATCAAAATATATCCATGGTATATGTACACAACCCAAGAACCATGTTCAGCCTAGTATTCTAGAGAGAGAGAGAAAAAAGAAAACTCATGCCAAAAAACCATGAAGTATGAACTACAACATTCAGAGTTAGGCTTTTTGAACGTTTGGCTTCTTGGGTACTCTAATATTAACTTCAAATATCTAAAAAAAAAAAAAACCAATATCATATGATCCTTAACAGTTCGATTTAAACAGAAGCTAGATAGAGGTAGCATAGTTCTGCTTCTTCAGTTCAGAAGTGTTCCATATATATTACTATTTTATTCATTCTGAGGTTTGGAAATCAATAGGACAAAGCTAATATCTGCTATTTTCTATTAGAAAAAAAAATGATACCACTCTCCTACTAAGCTTTTGACAAGTAAAATCACAAAGAAGAGCTATCTGCCACAACAAGAGCTCCCGCGCATGTATGCACAGGATCGGATACGAGAGGTAACAATTTATTGCCTAATATATGCTACCGTACCCTGCTTTTGTAGGTGGTGATTTTCACACCTGAACCTATGACTTTTTTATTCAAGGAAGAAATTTTACCATCTGCCAGGTTACCCCTCAAAAGGAGTTCCATCCTGTTCACTTTTAAAGCTGAAAATTAGATTGCATCAGAAAATTCATAGATCAGAATGAATTACCTGACAGAATTAGGGATTCCTCTTGCATCCCTTCAGTTTGTGAAGCTTTGCTGCAGCATATCAGATGTCTTTCATTGCTCGAAGTCTTGGCGACTACGCCGCCATGGATCCTCAGCGGCAGCTTCTCAGTCACATTCATTCGAGCAGGTGAAGGCGTTGGAAGAGAAGGTGAAGATGAGAAATTCCAAGCCATGGATCTCTCTCTGAAGTTCTGAGAGAGCATCCATGGATGTTTATGGCTACTCGGCTCCTCCAGACCACAAACTTGGACCTGTAATGGTGCACCACAAACTCTGACACGTCATACGTGCACCACAAGTTCTGATGGCTGGTTTCAGTTTGGACATTTGCAGAATAAGGCTTTGAAAATCATTTGTCTTACAAGGAAGCCCTTCATATCCTTCCTGTTCGACTAGACCTTAACTGTGAAAAAATGACTTTACATCTCTATTCTCAAGTAAAACAAATTCGAGAGTACTGGAACTGGAATACAGAATTGGACGGGCTCCATGCTTTCATGGTAATGAACAAAAGACTACAGAATTGGTGGAGGGCTTCATGCGTTCACGGTAATGAACAATATATTGATTTTAATTCTCGGAATTTGCCTTTTATGTCCCCATAATTTGAAATGATTAATATACTCCTTCAAATCAAAATAATTTTCTTATACCACTCTTAATAATGTGAAATAATAGAGTTGTCCTTATTCTTTTTCTTAAACATGAAGAGAGTTAGTTTGATGAAGATAATTTTGTTATTTCACATATTTAATGGAAAATAAAAAGGTCATTTAACTGATTTAAACTTTTCCGCTGGCTGATTTGAACGATGTTTGAAAATCAAAGGTTTATACTAAGATTTTGAAGGTAAAAAAATGAAAATTTAGAAATATTTTTAAAAAAAAATTCAATGCGTAAGTTTTTTATTTCATCATAATCTATAATTTTTATATTTAAAATTTCTATAAAAATTATCTCTCTCTCTCTCTCTCTCTCTCTCTCTCTATATATATATATATATATATATATATATATATATATATATATATATATATAATATATATATATATTATATATTATTACGTTTGTACATACTTGAATATAATTTTTAAGTCTATTACGACTATAGAATTTCAGAACGTTTATTTATAAATATTTTTTTAAAGAACTTTTAATTATATATATTTGATACGTTCGTATATATCGTAATACAATTTTATTTTCTTTTTAAATTTGTTAATAAGTCAGAGAATTACGATACTATTCGGAAGCTTTTTTTTATTTTTAGAAAACTTGTTTAAATATATTTTTTAATTAACTTTCGATAGAAATTTGTAATTTTTTTCTGATACAATTTTTAAGAAATTTTTAATAATTTTTAATATTAAAATTATATATATTTTTTTTGGATATTATTGGATACACAATGATCTATTTTTAGTCGCTGCAGCGTACAATACAACAGGCTTGAATATATTAAAATTTATAATTTTTATATTAAAATTTTTTTAAAATATATATTTTATATTTTTATAAATATTATTAAATATAATATAATCTATACTTAGCCGCAACACTATGACGTATGCTCAAGGCAACGCGCGGTAACAAATTCTTGTTATCTCTATTTCTATCCGGTGGCCATCGGCATTTTCATACAGAAGAGAGGTGTCATCTTTCAGTCAACGGTTCTCTAACATCACCGAAGCTCGAGGGGAGCTCTGTGAGAGTCAATGGCGTCCCACGACGATCATCACCACCACGACGACCACCACCATTTCCACGAGTAACGGTCCATTTTGTCGTTTCTGAGTTGCTTGATTCCTGGAATTTCTAATTAGTCATGTTATCGATATCTGATCTCTCTCTGGTTCTTTGAATTTAAGGGGAGGAGAGCAGAGATTTGTAGGTCCGGATGGGAGGGTTTATCATTCCCACGACGGCTTGGCGCCGCACTCTCACGACCCAATCTATTCGCCGGGGTACTTTTCCATTCGCGCACCTCCTATCACTTCTCGCAACTTCGGTGATCGTGCCTTCACCATTGGCATTGGTGGACCCGTTGGCACTGGGTATCTCTCTCTCTCTCTCTCTCTCTCTCTCTCTCTCTCTCTCTCTAGCACTAGATAGCAACATAAGAGAAAATCGGTTGAGTTGGTTTGAGCATGTGAAAATCCATTCACGCATCAGTTAGGAGGTGTTAAATGTTGGATGGACCTCTAGTAAAAGAGATACGGAAATTCGCAATAACAGTCCGGTAGAAAACCCTGAGACATTTCTCGTTTTGGTTAACTTGACACTGCAACTTACAAAGATCTATGTAGCCGACCCACCTAGTCTCCCAGTGCAAAAGGCTTTATGGGTGGTACTGTTCTTGATCTTCATGCATCAGAGCTTCCCTAGTAAATCTGGTTGCGCTTTTTATGGGAAACACAGTAGAAAGATTGGAGAAGGTATGATGCTCTTGTACAGTACTGAAGCAGAAGTAGTCTTACTGAAATTTTGAATCTTTTGTTTTTCCAACAGGAATGTGATTGGGTAGGCTTCTTGTTGCATCGAAATAAGGTTTATAAATTAAAATTTAAAAAGAAAGCAATATTTGGTAGCCAACATTGTATAAGTTGCTTTCGTGAATCGTGAGTTCAGTTCAACAATTTGTCCTTTTTATAAGAAATGTCTTTTTTGTTTTTTGAGATGAAGTTATGTCTGCGCTGATAGAAAATGCTTTTTGTAATTTATTTGTTCAGAAGAAAAGAAATTTATTTTCATGATTAACAAATGGATCATAGAGAAGGTCCAACAAATTCATTTGCAATAAGTGATAAGACAGACTATAGAATTTAATCAATTCTTCCAATTGAAAGATCTTATGTTAAATTTGGGGAAAATCTTGTGTTCATAGATAATAGCTTCTTCTGTGAGTGTCATGATTAACCTCCCATCACAAGGAGACACAACCCTATTGAAAAGAAGCAATATGAAGATAAATGACTTCTATATCTTAACTTCTTGCTGGGCGGCAACATGAGAACTCTGAAGGATACCCAAAGGATGAGCAACAAACTTAAGTGACAGAAGAAAGAACAAAGTTGTAAATTTGGGGATTCTATTAGATAATGCACAGGGCAATTGCCGATTACAACCAAATTGATCTCAAACCTCAACAAAAGATCAAAGGGGATTGGCATTTGAAATGTCCCCTCCCAGCTGCCCTCCATCCCTTTTCAGTACCCCTTTTCTCTAGAGTTTGTCTTTTACCTTCTTCTTGGCTACTGTTTGCTGTTTGCACTTTTATTTTAACTGCCTTCAAATGCCAAAAGGCTTTGGCTTGCACCCCCTCCCTTCTGCACCCCCCCAATTTGGAGGTTTTCAGTTCTTTAAGGATGTCATGGGCTAGAATGTATCTATTTAACTGTCTTTCTTGCTGTGCAGGAAAACAGCCTTAATGCTGGCTCTATGCCAATATCTGCGTGACAACTACAGCCTTGCTGCAGTAAGTATTACGTTTACAGATATCATATCCATCTCAATACTTAATTTATCATTATAAATTTTTGAGTAATCTAATGTGTTTTGTATCTCTGCATTATATTAAAGTGTAGTTCAATATGTTTCGTCATTTGAATGTTGTATGTTTAGTTCTAAAAAAAATGTTTAATGCGTAGGCACACTGTATACACATTTGCCTATTTATCATTAAAAAATGCGTTTGTAACAATTTTTTGCTTTTTAATATTACTAACAGCTAAATTACTCATTTGTTAGGTTTCTCTTGGGCTTTCTTTTAGTTTTTGTCCCATCACTTTGGCACTATATCAAGTAATTCTATCAAAATATTTACTTATGCCACTCAATTCTATGACCACTCTAAAGGAAAACCTTAGTACTTTGAGATTCCCTAAAAACAAAGAAACAAACCACTAGCACTGAATAGAATGCATCATGTTTATCTTCGCTGATTCATGGGAGGTATCCTTTGTTATTCACTACTTATCAAACATGATACCATTTGAAATGGAATTGTTAAGTACTAATGGCTGGAGATATCAGTTGATACTGATTAAACTGTAATATTTCAAGTTAGGCGTTAACAAGTATTAAGTGCTTCTCACCAGATTTGTAGCATTATTCAGGTGACAAATGATATATTTACAAAAGAAGATGGGGAATTTTTAGTCAAGCATGGAGCACTTCCTGAAGAAAGAATTCGAGCTGTTGAAACTGGTGGTTGCCCTCATGCTGCAATACGTGAAGATATAAGTATTAATCTCGGGCCGCTTGAAGAGCTGTCCAATTTGTTCAAAGCAGACATACTGCTATGTGAATCTGGAGGAGGTATTTTGCCAACTTGATTATAACTTTATACAAAAATTAATTGTTGTATATTTTTTTCATGAGCAGCTAAATAAGAACATAAGTCAGCAAGGACGGGTCAGCCATTTGTTTGAAAATTAATAAATTTTTTTTTATTACTAGGGTACTCTACCGTTTAGTTGTAGCAGTTGTGCACTCAGATGTGGAAACAACACTTTGATGCATGCCTTTCCCTGCTCGAATTATGATTTCTCACTTTTAGATGGTGATAATGAGGGCTGAAACGAAAAGTTTTCTTGCTTTGTTTATTAGAGTTTAGACAGTTGCTGCGCGAAATGACTTTAATTGACTGCTAAAGAGCTTACAGCTTGTGACTCACCCTTCACGTGTTTGTTCTTTCTCAAAAAGTTGACTCTTGTTGCCTTCTAGGTCAGTAGAAAACACAGCTAAAATGTTTCATGTCCTGACTTCGTTCAATCTTACAGATAATCTGGCTGCAAACTTTAGCAGGGAGCTGGCAGATTATATCATCTACATTATCGATGTTTCCGGCGGTGATAAAATACCAAGAAAAGGTGGCCCAGGAATTACACAAGCAGATCTTCTGGTATTATAGAATAATTGATTCCCCCCCTCTCTTAATATGTCAAAACCATTTAACATACTTCTAAGATTCTGACGAATGGCCCAGGTTTGTTGAGTTTTTCTTTTAACTAATAGCCATCTCAATGGTTGGTGTTTGTAGGTAATAAACAAGACGGATCTTGCACCTGCTGTAGGAGCTGACCTGGCAGTCATGGAAAGGGATGCACTCCGCATGCGTGATGGAGGACCATTTGTCTTTGCTCAGGTTTAAATAAATTTGAGATATACTTTCTCATCTTCCTGAGGTTTTATCAATAGCTAATTGCACCATCATTACTATTAGAAATTACATTTATATCATGTTATTTCTGCATTTTTTTTATTTTTTCATATCTTTTTTAGTAACACAAACTCATAGTTAATATAATTTATTCCTTCACATGCTTACTTGCTGATCTTACCTGCAATCCAGTAGAGACCATTATCCATCTAGCTGGTGAAGTTATCTCGCCTTGTTAACATAGTGTACAGAAGTGTTTTGATGGATACCATATTAAGGAAAACCTTAGTGCAGCTTGTAAAAAGTCTTGTGTAAATCCTAATTGATTGCCATCTTAATTAATAGTTGATCATACAAAACTTTTATATCAATCTCCTCCAATATGTCAACTATTCCCAGATCCCATAGTTTCAGGTGCCAAACGGCATGGCCTTCGCCGGACGGCACGTCTCTGTTCAGCAGTTGTAGATACGTCATATGCTGTAAAACTTTGTATATGGCTTATTAAATTAGTTTTTTTAGTTTTGATTTTGAAAATAACAAATAAATGTGTAGCAGCATGGTCGGCATGTACCCGAACCGAGATTCAGCTCATCTCGGCACTGAAAACCTTGATGGATCCCAGCTAGGTAATCTAACTGTCAACAATCTGTTGAGAACAACATTATGCGCTGAGAAATTTGAAGTTATAACTTCTCTTGTTGATTTTAACCATTTTTACGAACCTTTTTCTTTCCCTAATGCTTTAGCATCTTTTGAACATCATAGTAGTTTATTTCATACGCAGGTGAAGCACGGCGTGGGGGTTGAGGAAATTGTGAACCATATCTTGCAAGCATGGGAAACAGCAACCGGGAGGAAGCGTCGGTAGTGCGGAACATCACCATTTCAACTTTGTTTCCAATTTAAGGGTGATAGTTGAAGGAAAAAAAAAACACTACTAATGGTGGGTTATGTAACCTGTAGCCAACCAGCCCATGCTTACTATTGATGACACTATCTCAAACTCATAAGGTTGGCAGTTGAATACCTAGATGTCCATGTATGGATGGATTAGCAGTATGTCTGAATATTTTCTTTTATTTCTTAAAATTTCAGTTGTATGTAATTGTTTTTAGGGATAATTGCATATCAGCTATTACATTTGAAGCCTCTTGCAAATCAGCTTCTCACTAAAATTCGTTGTAAATTAGCCCATGTTTCATAATTCGTATTAGGAGTATTTTAAATATCAAATAAGGGGCTGTTTGGTTTGGTGCAGTTAAAAATCGGAGTTGTAAATGCAGCAGTTGGAAGTGCTGAGAGTTGTATTTTTCTGTTTTCGTAATGCAGTAGGTGCGTTTGGTTGGGTGCAGTTGAAAAGTTGCTGTTTGGTTTGATGCAGTTGAGTGCTGCAGTTGAAAATCTGGTATTTGGTTTGATGCAGTTCGGCGAATATGGTAACTCGCGGTAAAGTTACCTCCTATACCATTTTTTTTTCTTTTTGAAATATTGTAATTTGTATTGTATGTAATATTATAAAATGTTGTAAATGATATATGTAATAAAAAATTTCAAAATTCCTTCTTAAGCATTATAATATTTTTTATATTTTTATTTATTTTTGTTAGGTTGAATTGATTTATGTAATATTGGAATCCGTTATAATATGATATATATTAAAATATTACGAATTACTAAAAAGTATTGAATATATCTAAAATAGTCAAACATTAATAAACATATTAACAACTTTATTAGAAAAAAAAAAATTTAACATCGTTATTTACAGTTGAACTAGTAACGTACATATATTATAAAATGTACATGATTCATATAAATATATTCGCAAATGAATGTTAAATGAAAAAAATACAGTTGGCTTTTTAAGTCGGCTATTCCACACGCGACGGAGAACTTGCTATATTGCGAACCTGTGCTGCCCCATCCAGTATTCTGCATACGACCAGTACCTTGATGTTGCCAAACTAAGTAATAAGCAGTACTTCCTCCAGCACCCACCCAAGAACATAACCACTAGATCGAAGCATCACATAAAACCAGAATAAAACCAGCACAAAACAGCCTTAACAGCACAGAAAAATGTTGTTAGGTTGATCAGAAACAACCATACAATCTCACAGCACTAGCAACCTCTCAATACATATAAGCACCAATTAACACACAAGTAACAATCAACGCACAAGCACCAAATGCAGTACTGCATAGTACAAGCACCAATAAAAACACAAGCACCTATGCAGTACCGCATAGCACAAGCACCAGTCAACACACAAGCAGCAATTGCACTTCTGGGACTGCACAAGTTCCAAAATTCTACTTTCCAACCATACAACAGTTGCAGCCTAACTCCAGCCAACACATCGCCAGCACAAAAAACCATCGCATAAAACCAAAACGTAAGTTGTGAAAGATATATGAATCGGCATAAGAACTTTCTCAATTTATATTTGGACTTCATCATAGATCCTTCAATGTTTGATAAACCTGCATAACACAAGTCCAAGTACTTAACTGTGACAAAGTTTAACAACTATACATTCGCATATACAAGATAAAGTAAAATAGATATGACAAATACCAATATAGCAAGATAATATCCTTACAGCTTTGTAATTAACTTGTATATAGAATTGATATTAGATGAGGTTAAAAGCACCATCTCTATTACACTCATACTATCACTTTAAAATTCAGCAGTTAGTGATCGTTAGGTTATGTAGTAGTTGGTCTATTTATACAAGCGATTAATAAAAGATGTATCTTTCGAGAAATGAAAAGATGTTTCAATTGAAACAGAAAAAAAATGTCTCTCTTCGTACTGCTACACAGCGTTAAGGAAGCGATTACTAGTGTCGCTTGGCATTGGACAGAGAGTTAAATTTATACTTCATGATATTAAGAATAGATAGATTCTTTTATTTTTGGGGGGGGGATTTACAGAGACAGCAAATACAGCAGCATATTTCCCAAGAGGTCACAACATACAGTTCAAAACTGTTCGATTGTGCTTGTTTGGATGATATACAACATAGTCTAAATGCAAAAATCAAAATGGTACACTCAATAGACTTTCTAGCTTTTGGCAGATGCTGTTCCTAAGAATAGATACATTCAGTTGAGCGTCTAATTAACAATATTTTTTTTCCCTCTAGACTTCATAGTTAACGGATAGATGATCCGTGACAACTGCTTCAATATATAACTTTGTACAGAAATTACAAGATCAATTAGAAGGGAGATACCAGGAGTAAAGGGCAGAGGGGTACTGCAAACGCTTTTCCTGAAGTAAATATCATTGAAATTAACTCCGATAGCCTCGTTCTTCACCCGAATCTCTCCCTCTTTAGGCTCTCCAATCTCCACATCCTCCCACTTCAACATCTACACGAATACAAATTTCCCAATTGATTCCCAATCAAAATGCGATTTACGTACTACTGTATTAAATCTAATAAAATTTGCCTCAAGACCGCCAAGCTCGTGGACTCTGATGGCTTTGACCCTCTCTGCTGCGGCCGGCAAGGCGCTCGCCGAGATTGATCGGACGATGGAGATCCGAGGAGAGATTAGTAGGTTGGAGAGAAGCTTAAGGTGGTAGCGAGAGACGAGAGAGATTAGTAGGTTGCAGAAATTTACCTTCCATCTCGGGAGAGAGACGAGAGAAGGACGAGAATCACGAACATCCAACTTGCAACTGCAGCAAAGGTGTTACCAGAGCGCGTCGCTCGCGCAGGAATTGCAACTGCGGCCTCCGATCTCGCAGTTTCAACCGCTGTATTTCACCCACCAACTGCAGCTTATTTGTGGTGGGGCCCATGAACCACAGCAAACCAAACACAGTATTTCCAACTCCCGTTTTGAAACTACTGCAGATCAACTCCAACTACAGGTATCCAAACAGCCTCTAAGGGGCTGTTTGGTTTGATGCAGTTGAGAGAAGCAGTTTGCAATGCAGCAGTTAGAAGTGCTGGAAGTTGTAATTTTCTGATTTCGTAATGCGGCAGGTGTGTTTGGTTAGGCGCAGTTCAAACTACTGCAGTTGGAACGTTGCTGTTTGGTTTGATGCAGTTGAGTCCTGCAGTTCCAAATCTGGTGTTTGGTTTGATGCAGTTGAGCGGATATGGTAACTCGTGGTATAGTTACCTCCCAAGAATATTTTTTTTAATTATTTTTTTAATTAATTGTATTATATATAATGTTATAAAATGTTAAATGATATATTTAATAAAAAATTCCAAATTACTAGTTAACCTTTATTTCTTTTATTTGATTTATTTTTAATTTTTTATTTTTGTTGGGTGAAGTTGGTTTATGTAATATTTGAAGCTCATAAAATATATATATATATATATATATATATATATATATATAATATATATATATATAATTAATGATATAAATTATTGAATATAGATGTATATATATTCTCATAATATGTAAATATAATAAATGTAAGATGTGCAAAAAAAAAAAAAAAAACTCGAACAAATAATATTGAAAATAATATCATTTACACTGTTATTTTCAATGTCATTGATGTTACACATGTATTTAAAAGAAAAATACGACTTACAAAATGTTTACAAATAAATTCGTAAATAAGAATAATACAAACGATTGGCTTTTCCATTCGGCTATCATGTTGCAAATTCTGTTGTCTCATCTGGTATTCCGCAAGCGCCCTCGTACCTTGAAATGTTGCTATCTTTTGCTCTCAATTGTCCAAAAATATAAGAAGTCTCACATAAATTATCATCGAAAGTACTTATGTGTCACTTGCACGTGGTTAATTTTTAGGTATCTTACGGTATTGCGCCTAGTCTGTAGACGTCACCGAAACCTAATCTATCTATCAGACAGCACCGAATCCAATTATGGAATTGACCCCTGTCCGATGAATAGACGACACGGTTACTGTCACAATACTGACATAATACGAAGATATCTAAAAATAAACCAACTAAAAAGAAGTGTAGTATACAGTTCATGCAGAATATGCAGTTCGATATCAAAACAGACTTGCGAACAGATCTCAAACATGCACAAAACAGGCTTGCACTTGTTGGTGTTTACTTGGTTCCACTGCACAACACTTGTTCAACCTTTAGCAGCACATACACCTCAAACACAGTACCCACTGTTATAAACAATACAGCTGCACATGAAGCAGTGGCGGCAGTTACAATTCCAAGCTGAACAGAACTACACAAACCACCTCCATCTTCATACATTATTAAACATTGCAGCCACAGCACATATAAATCCCAAATAATTGCACATTTCTAGCACTGCAGCAGTCCCAGAATTGCTGCAAATTATCTGAATAATTGCACATTTCCAGCACTGCAGCAGTCCCAGAATTACTGCAGCAGTCCCAGCATATAACCACAACTGCAGTTCCAGCATAATAACCATAACTGCAGTCCCAGCATGTAATTTCCCAGCTCAATAACCACAACTGCAGTCCCAGAATAACCACAACTGCAGTCTCATATTAACCACAAGACATACAACAGTTCCACATGACTGCACAGAGCAGTCAAGCAACATATACCCCACATAACAACACCAAATATATACACAGTAAAAGCCAGCTTCAGCCTGCAAAATCCCAGTACATAGACACATTATATTAACGCATGTAGCAGTCCCAGGATTAGCACATGCACCAAGCACAACTACACAATATATCTCCTGCAGCACCACCCTGCAAAACTGCAAAACTGAACCCCATATCACTACTCAAAAAATCCCAGTACATAGACACATTATATTAACACATGTAGCAGTCCCAGGATTAGCACATGCACCAAGCACAACTACACAATATATCTCCTGCAGCACCACCCTGCAAAACTGAACCCCATATCACTACTCAAAAAATATACCCACATTGCAGTAAAGCAATAGCAGCTATTCTGGGACTGCACAAGCTATTCTGGGACTGTCACAGTACACAGCAGCAGTTCTGGGACCTCACAACCTTGGCACCAGCAGTCAAGCAACAACTAGAACAGATCAGCACTACACAGTGCTATGCATACAACTGCTAACCCACTGCATCACATACAGCCTGCAGTATTCAACGCAGACCAGCAGACCAGAACACATCAGCACTACAGCACAGAAACATGCAGCATTATGAACCAAGCAAACCAGCAAAGACACAGCCCTCATCATATCCCACTATCCATACCATCCCAAGCCACATAAAAATACCATAACATAATTAAGGCAACCAATATGCATCGACATAAGTACTCAAGCTGTCAGCTGCAGTTTGGACTTTCATCATAGAGCATTTTATAATTCATAACCCTGCAAACACCGACGATGTCAATGAGTCATAAGTAGAAAGTCATTAACTACATGTTGTCATATGCAACAAACAGTACAATACAAATGATAATTACGGATATAACAAGATATATTTTAAGGCGCTTGATTTGATCCTTATAAACTTGCACCTCTTCATCCAACTCCTCGTGCTTGGTTGAAGCTATATAGGACAAAAATGTGTCAGCCGCTTCTTCCCTTGTTTCAAATTTCTTGAAACAAGCACGTGAAAAACAAAAGACTTGCTCATGACATTCATGCCATGTGTCATAAATCCCCGGCTTTCGTCCACGATAAACAACATAGTATGGCATGCATCTCAAACCTGATAGCATCATATAACAAGTTTAGCAATAAACTTCAACTACCATGATATACGACATTGTAAACAAGCACAACATCACGTGTTTGAATTTTGTTATGGTTTACATAATATAGATACGAGTCCTCAAGACGTAGATAATATATAAAGTGCCTACTTAATGTCCAGCAAAGAAATCCTCGAGCCATATCTCCCTACATTCTCTATCTTTTGAGAGGAATGATTTTGCAGTGACGGTGTTTCCATCATATGATCATAAGCACGAATCAAGTCACGCAAAGCATATACTTCCTTAAACTCCATTACCGACGCAAAGAGTTTATCTCCAAATACGGTGCTATTGTCGTGACGGAGAGCGTCACACACACTATCGATTTTTGAGCTAAACACTGCGAAGGCCTCAGCAAGCAGGTCATCACTCTCACGGCCACGTTTGCGTCCGCCACTCTGGCTTGAAGAGGCGGGTTGAGCATATTCACTTGGGCATTCGGATAATTGCCAAAAATATTCGCATTTGATTGGGAAGTGGCATCGTTGAGCTCCATGTCCTTGTCCAAATTGACATACGATGGCGGTTCCATACTCATACCAATGTCAGTGTTGAAGTCATTCATATTACACGCAAAGACGCCCGTAGGTTGGTCATTCCCACATATAATACCCAACTCATCAAAATACTCAATGGGCTTGTTTAGGAATGGCTCGTCCTTTGGGTTAGCCTGAAAATATACACATTATCATAAGTATCCATCATGTTTGACAAGTAACAACACTCCTAAAAGTGTCTACTTTGTATACCTGAATATATGCTTGGTATTCCTGATCTCCTAGGATAATCATTTTCCTTTCCTCATCCCATCCAGCTCCGCTCAACTCCCTTAGTTTCTTAATCACTATCCAACGAGCTCTTAACGTCCGTAAGTGATTGATCACATTCGCGGGTTCGACGTGGACATTTGCAAATTTCTCATTAACTGCCCTAGCACATGCCGTATACGCACTATGCTTAAATCCCTTGTCAACCTTTTGCCCCTGAGCAACCTGTTCAACCATAAATTGGATGAAAAAGTGGCTCATTGGCTTCGTCCACCTAAGGCTCTTGGTTCCTTGCCTTGATGTTTGTGCGTTGGCTCCATCCATCTTAAAATAACAATATCAATGAAGAATAAATTGTATAGAAGCAAATACGAATTGGAATAAAGTGCTTAATGTTAAAATTGCATATAAAGAATTCACGATTACATTACAAAACCTACTAGCATATGTTCAAGAACGTCATACAACTGTTTCGTACATCAATACAAATTTTCAAGAATGTCATAGACATGTTGTATAGCTGCTTGCAAATGAAGTCATCCTCTATTAGCCCACATATCAGTCGCAATTCGATCACGTAAAGCGACCCACTCCCTTGCCTCATCCCTTGCATCCCTAACCGAGTGCGATGGATTGTCTTCTGTAGCTTCCCATTCTTCCATAGTTGGGACGAAGGAATCGCCACCGTTACTAATTATGTAGTTGTGAAGCACGCAGCAAGCAACCACAACATCAACTTGGGTTTTGAATGGATGATATGGCCTTGAAATCAACATTTTAAATCTATTTTTTAAAGCTCCAAAGGCACGCTCGACTGTGCTTCTTAAGGATGAATGCCTGTGATTGAACAACTCCTTGGCATTTGTAGGGGATCGATCGGACCACTCCTTCAAGTGGTATCTCACGCCTCGATATGGGGCGATGAAACCCAATCGCGTTGTGTACCCAGCATCAACCAGATAGTACTTACCTAGCCGACAATATTGTATAAAGGTTTAGCTCAATTTGAAAAATTCTAAAGTTAAATTACGGTCATTGTAGCTATACCTTCAGGTACCCTAAGTCCATTCTCTCTCTCCAATGCATCCCGTAGGACCAATGCATCATGGGCAGACCCCTCCCATCCAGCTAGGACATAAGTGAATCTCAAATCAAAATCTACGGCTGCTAAGACATTCTGAGTAGGTAAACCCTTACGACTGCGAAATCGTGCAACAATCCTTGAAGGCACGTTGACAGGAATATGGGTACCGTCAATGGCTCCAATACAATCCTATAGACATAATTACAACACTATTAGTGGAGTTAATATATTTATTTTAAATTGGGGTATGAAAGCTTGTGGAAAGAATGAATAACACACCTTGAAGTATGGCATGTACCTAGAACTTGAACTTATCATTTGATGGATGTTGGTATTAGGTGGCTTCACGAAATCGGGACGGAGCTTGCCGAGAGCCCAAATGACATGTTTGAAATATCTACTAACCGTCTCCCCAGAACGGATAAATGTAAACCCTATAGTTCTATTTCGTTGGTGGTGGCCAACAGTATGCAAAAACATTGCCAACTGCTCCTCTACGGTAAGATGGATCGTATCCCACATCAACTTTCGACTTCTTAATAAATTAGATAATCGAAAAAAGGGTTCTTTCTTCATCCTTAGCATGTGCAAACAATAATTGTCATCGCATTTATAAAGGCGATTCAACATCTCATTCCTTTGACTTGTTCTCAATAGGAGATTATACGGTGCACGTACGATGCGTCTAGCTCTGTGCCTTAACATCATCATTAACAAAGACTGTATCATTAAAAACACAGTGAAAACAATGGCCTTTCTCCGATTCCTATTTTGACGCTCCATCTCATCCATTGTCCTAAGATGTAAACATACAATTCACCGCTTAAATATAATATACATAAATTTTCTATTTTTAACATATAAATACACTCCGAACTTGAATACACATATGAACATTACAGATCTGAAAAATGTAAATATAAGAATAGGAATTTGAGAGAATTTAGTATAGTTGCGTACCTTTATGCAAGCGTGAGATCGGCGAGAAGGACAACACTAGAGGGATCGACAAACACGTTTGTGCAACCACCGACGACGGTGATCCAAGATCGCGTTTATACAACACCTATTAAAAACGAAATGATCAGCAACTGAAATATCATAAAAAACCTACATGAACTAGATCGGAGAGCGAGATCGGTTCTTAACTTACACAAGCGTCACCGCAAGATCGGAGAGCGACAGCCACCCGAGCACGGCAATCACACAGAACTAGAGGAAAGGGAGCACAGGGACAAAATACAAGTGCGGATCAAACGAACTCAGCAATTGCCGCAACCTCCAAGGAAGGCCGTCGCATAATAATGCGTTGAAGGGCAAAATCGATCGAGGGGGGGAGCACGGGGATAAGAGCACGAATCGCAAGCGAAGGCCACAGATTCGCGAGGACTCGGCGATCAGAGCAATCTCCTAGTGGAATCACAGATCAAAGGGCAAGATTGATCGAGAGAAGGAGGAGATCGTGAGCGAATGACGACAATCGCACGCGAACGGCAGAGATTTGCAGTTTCAACTGCAGCTATGGTTACCAACTCGCCGCTCCGCGCACGGGAGTTCCAACCGCGGCCACGCCGATCGCAGTTACAACTACTGCGGCTCGCGTCGCAACTACAGCGCCTCGCGCGCGGGCCCCACCGACTGCGGTGAACCAAACACCGGAGTTGCAACTGCGGATTCCGAACCGCTGCAGTCCGAACGCAAACCAAACACACCCTAATTGTATTGATTTTCTTCGTGTTAGATATAGTAAATATATGATATGAAGATGAGGTTGGAAAGCTGAACGTATAAGAAGATTTACTTTTCTGGGCAAAAACAAAATTGAAAATCATATAAATATCGACTCCGCTGGGGATCGAACCCAGAATCTCTGGTTCCGTAGACCAGCGCCTTATCCATTGGGCCACGGAGTCGTACGTTAACTTTTTGATACATTATTACAATGGTGATATTATATTTATCAACGGCAACATTGTTATTGTAGTGGCACAGTCTCACTTCGTCAGAACACACCACACGAAACCAAACCAAAAAATGCGGTACTCCTCCAGATCTGATCCTGCGCCGTTCAGCACCACCGCTCCTCCACCGCCTCCGACGCCGCTATCAACCACCTCCGGGGATCCCTTCTTCCATCTGATCTCCATCCTCCCCTTCTCGTTCCTCCGTCCTCCTCGCCTCCGTCTCAAGCTTCCCTCTCTCCTGTCCTCCCTCCCCTCCTCCTCCACCGTCCTCTCCCTCGTCCTCCTCGGCTACTTCGCCGCCGTCAGTGGCCTTGTCTATGACGTCATCGTCGAGCCACCCGGCATCGGATCCACTCAGGACCCACACACCCGCGCTGTCAAGCCAGTTGTGTTCCTCCCTGGCCGCGTCAATGGCCAGTACATCATTGAGGGGCTCTCCTCGGGGTTCATGTTCTTGCTCGGCGGGATCGGGATCATCCTCATGGACCTCGCTGTCGATAAGAATCGGCCCATGAGCGTGCGCAATTCTTTCGCGGCCTTTGGGATCTCCGCCGTCGTCATCGCTTATGTTATGTCCATGCTATTCATCCGCATCAAGATCCCCGCATATCTACGTTGATACGGTTCTAGTATTCGAATTTATGTTGTTTAATGGATTTATGTGACATTGTCATCTAAAATCTAAGGAATGTCGTACTTGGATATGATAATCTTACATTAGACTTTGTTTTGCTAATTAATGTGCACTTCTGCTGATTTGTCATATTGTGTGCATCGTATCATCGCGTGGTTGCGGTGTGATTTGAATATATGCTCTACATACTTATTTGTTTGGGTGCTTGTGTGTTGTTATGTTCAGGCCGAGAGTCGTCCCGAAATAGCCTCCTTGTGGATATGTCTGCATATTTCCCACCCTCCCCGACCCGCTCAGATGGGATTTTTGCTGGGCTGCGGCTGTTGCTTTTGTTGTGTTTAGGAGAGGTGTATGTGTGTGTATTATTTTTATATATTGCATAATTTGAATGTGTTTTCTTGTCTATCTACTGAATTTGATTGTATATTGTTTATGTAGTTTTATATGTTACTATATTCCATGTTAGTTTTATACAAAGCATCTTATTGTACTTCATTTCTTGGATGGAGTAATTTGAATCTCAAACTAGATTCACAGAAATGACATTTAAGACAAAGGATAGGTAGCTGACTTTCATGGCATCGTGATTGTGGTTCTGGTGTTTCTACTGATTGTTTCTTACGTATGGGTTGTAGAATCAGAATGTGTAAATCGGTAGTTTGACTTAGGTAAGAAAGCCAGTTTGGGTAAACTCTTTGATCACATCATGTGTTGATGGTGTTATACCTACCTATATATGGTTTTCCATAAGTATTAGCTTCTTTTTGAAAAACCCGAGCGATCGGAATGTGCTTTAGAACAGTCTTTGCTTGTGTTATTGCATCTGTAGGAGCTAATTACAATGTACATATAGAAGCATCTTAACTGGGAGTTGGAAACTTTCATTGCAATCTTTATTGAGGTTCACGGTGCTACTTCTAGTTAATGTAATTGTATCTGAATTAGTATGGCATCTCTAGATGATCAAATTTTGGATTTATTTATAGGTCAAGCGCCACAATTGGTTATTGTATCCTGTGATTTACTGAAATGTTTGTTTTGGTCAAACTTCTTTGTTAATGTTGATTTTTGACCTGCAGTTCTGTTAAATGTTGGTCAGACTTCTTAATTAATTTTTATTTTGGTCAAACTTCATTGTAGCAATTGTTTGATCGAACTAGTCTGATTTTGTTCAGATCAACGGCTGAGATGTTAGCTTATTAAGACTATTCTCAGGTCGAGCTGAGAATAGCCCCCCCCCTCTCTCTCTCTCTCTCTCTCTCTCTATCTATCTATATATATATATATATATATATATATATATATATATATATAGTGGTGATTTTGTTGGACTATTTCCTTAAATATCCATACTAAAAATTGCTAAATAGTTTGTCCTCCATCTATACATGTGACGGGAATGAGTAAACATTTTATATTTGTTTCTCAAGTTAGATTAGATTACTTCTATTCTTCCATTTGATTGTTGTTGATTTTTTCTCTTCAAACGTTGCCAGTTATGCGGTAATATCGTTAAATCTTAGTGTTTAAGATGGCGTAGTTTGTAAAACTTCGCTCATCTCTACCAGTGTCACGAACTTGAACTATTGGAGAATCAGTGTGTTATTTCATAGTTTTCTTGGTCTCTATGTTTGTGTATGTGCTTGTAGTTCTGTAGCAATTCATTCGGATTTGTACTACACATCTAGTGCTGTCTAGTTGCTAATATTTTGGAAGCGTTATGGTTGTGAACAATCGGAAGCACGGGTTTCTATAGTTTTTCTCACTTTAGATGTTGGTATGTTTTTGTAAAACTGACATTTTTTTTAGAAAGACCGAACTAGGAACTAGCTATGGCGAAAGTGTACCTAGTTCACTAATATTAATGTAGTGATATGTTAGACCAACAGTTGTGAGAGGTGCGCCGCAGGCTTTTGTGTCGGCCTTGGTTTGAGGCAGGCACTCCTGTCTTACGCCTAAGCCCGCCCGGGCGTGCATCTTGTAGGACAACAGTTAAAATGTTCTACCGCAGGAGGAGAGAAGAAGAAGATAAGAGGAAGAAGAAAGTAGGGAAGAAAGCTCTTTTTTTAGTGCTACCGTTAAAGAGAAGGAGAATGCTACTGTTGAAGATAAAAGAAGAAGAGAAAGAAGAAAGCCCCGTTCTTTACTAGTTTCTTATCACAAAAAAAAGGATTTCATGCTACAATTATGTTTGATACTTTGCACTATGTTTTCTTTCTTTTTCTTTTTTTTTGCATTTTCTATTTTTTTTTGGGGGATGATCCGAATGTTGGCAGCGATTTTCTATTGGGGGGGGGGATGATCCGAATGTTGGCAGCGTCGAGAGCTTACTAAGACTACTCTTCCTAGTCCAACCCCTACTTTTGCTTCAATATCACTGAAATATTTATGCATACTCTCTACGATTCTCACGAACTCATATGAGTAACTAGTTTTGGATCGGTTTTATATATATATATAATTAAAAAACATAAATTTTATAATTTTAAGTTTATATCAATTAATAATTGTTTATTAAAATATTATAATTTATTAGTCATATGTTATTATATTATATTTAATTTTTTATTTTAGTTTTTTCATATTTTTGCAATTAGTTATACTATTTTTAAATTCTTATAAGTTAATATAAATATTACATGGATTGTTTAGAAAAAAAATAAATATTACATAGCACACTGAAAATTATTTAAAATACCACATGTCAGAAATATTTTTGATCATCTAGTTTTATATGTTTATTATTGTATGATTATTGATTTTCTTCAAATTACATAAATTTTATTTGTGTAACTTTTATTATTTGAATAAACTATAATATAATTATATATAATATAAATTAATTGTTTTTATTAAATATTATATTATATTTAATTTAAATTTTTGATATTTTGTATTTTTTATATAAGTTATTTGAGTTTTTGAATCTATCAATTAATGTAAATGTTATATAATTTTATTAGAGCAAGAAAAAATATCACTCGGCATACATAAAACATATTTAATGTGACAAGGTGTGAAATGACGTTGATATCTAGTTATATATATATATATATATATGTATATATTACTTGCAATCCTGTCGGACGTTGGTTCGATCAGGACCATCAATAATCTTCCCGTTAAACACCAATCTCGAGCCCAAGATCAATTTTACCAGAATAAATACTTCATAACAACTTATTAAAGGCTCCTTTAGTTTTAAGTATTGTAAAATCACTAGAAATGTTTTCAAAATGTGATTAAGTATTGTAAAATCAGTACAAATGTCCTAATAAAATTTTAAATTCCAAATAACTTGTAAAATTTTTGCTTCCTACACTTGTTATCCAATACTACAAACTAAAACTACGCAAATTGGTCCACATTAGTAAGGTGATTTTTTTATTGTATTTGATGCCGTCAGCATTATTTTTTAAAAATATGAAAGAATCAGTCACAACACTGGCTTAAGAATCACGATCAGCCATCCGAAAGAAAACGTTAATATTATGTCGCGACCCTAAAATGAGTATCATGGTGCTCAAACTCGAGTCATTTTATTATTGAGTTTGAATTTATATTCGAACTTAGTAAAACCAGCCTAAATCGAGCTTAAATAAGCTTGGGTCAAACTACTCATGAGCGGTTCAACTCATTTTCACTCAAGTTAGGATGGAGCCTACATCTGTACGAAATTGAGGTGCATGCAAATGGTAGACTCTCCGCTAGGAAAAAAAAAATGTTTACAGTGCTTCAAACACAAGTTTCGTTATTTATACCAAACTTATTAAAACTTATATTTTAAGATATTTAATTTTAATTATAAAGTTATTTGAAAAATAAAATACATAACTTATAATTTAAACTATTTTTAAAATAAGTTAAATAGTATATCAAATAAAAAGGTAAAAATACTATCTACAAATAAATTAATATATTTATACTAATATTTTGCTAACTATTTTAAGATATTTTAAAAGTAATTTGAACTAAAAACTTAAATATTATATTTTTACGGTTAAAAAATTTAGTAAAGTAAATGTCCCTCTACTATCAATTTTTGGGCACTCATATCCCTATACTAATTTTCGTGACTTTCATGCTCCTTTACTATTAATTTGGGAACGCGATACCCTTAATGACGATTTACGAATTAATATGCTGATGTGGTACTAATTAAACTTTTCAAAATATTTTTTAATATTTTTAAAATAACCTATTTATATTAAAAAAAATTAAATAATACTTAATTGGTGCCACATTAAACACCTAAATTCTCTTCAGGAGTATTACTTTCTCAAATTAATATTAGAGGCATTAAAGTTACAAAGATAAGTATAGGGAATATGAGTGCCCAAATATACATAATAGAGGAGTACTTACTAAATTTTGGTCTATTTTTAATAAGTTTGTTGTTTAAATTTTATTTTAAAAATATTTTCAAAAATAAAATTTAGTGAATTTGATACATGCAGACTTGTAAAATTTGCAAGCGCTAGGCCCTTTTGTTCGCTGTTTTGGGCTTGATATTTAAACATATTCTTTCCTTCACAAAGAATAAATAATCGTACTTCCTTTTCCCGCTTTCCTCTATTTCACCCAATTATCAGACAATCTGGGAGAAGTCAAGTGAAGTCCATCATCGTCTCGAATGGAGTCGTCGCAGGAGCAGATCGTGGACATGTCTACGCCGCCTTCGGCGCAGGACCCAAGAAAGATCGCGCGACAGTAAGTTCTCCAGCAATTTAGTTGTTGATTCAAATTCGACTTGGAATGTTGCTCTATTGCAGTTCATCGGCGTGGTTAATCGAATTAGTTTTGTAGGTACCAGCTGGATCTGTGCAAAAGGGCGGTGAAGGAGAATATAATCGTCTACCTCGGCACCGGCTGCGGTAAAACCCACATCGCAGTGTTGCTGATGTACGAGCTCGCTCATCTCATTCGCAAGCCTAGCAGAGACATCTTCGTCTTCCTTGCTCCCACCGTTCCCCTTGTTCGCCAGGTTGGCTACAATTCTTTTGTGGGTTAAATGTTTGTGTCCGTCTTAGGGTCATCTTAGGACCACTCCTCCATCGACATCCTCATCTCTGAACACCTATCCCGAGAGGTTGATCTCCAACTTCTATGGGGGAAACGCGAATTACACTGTTCAACTGGCACGCATGACTGCATTAGGAGCTATCTCGGAAAGCTTATATGTTCTGGACCTATGAATGTGGGCCTTATAGGGCGGGGTTTGCTATCATTAATCTCAAATTAAAAAAATACTTCCCAACTTAATGTTATATATGGGATTGGACAAAACTGAGCGCGACTGAGCATTCAATGGATTGACTTGGAACAATACAAACAGATCCAATCTATTGGCTCGGTCAGCTCGCTACTGCTGCCCTGATGGTCCTCCTTGTTGTGGTAAAGGTGCTTGTGAAACCGAAAACTCTCACCCGTTTTTGTTATTGTGCAGCAAGCTGAGGTTGTTAAGAACTCGACCAATTTTAAAGTGAACAGCTACTTTGGCAATAGTCATCCTAAAACCCATGATGATTGGGACAAGGAGATGCAGGAGTTCGAGGTTGGTGTCTTTGTTTACTCTGCGTATATAATTACGAGGATCTACCTTGTGGGGTTTGTATGTTAATGGCATTGGAAATGAATCCCACATGTATAAGCTGGTTATTTAAAAAGCTTTTGCTACGAGATGGTTCAAAGCTGTCCTACAGAAGCAGCCTCCTTTGGAGCATGGCTGGATACGTCTACTCTCTCCAGATCCGGCCACGCCGGAACTCATGACTGGATATTGTTGTTGTTGTATGGTTCAAGGCTATTTCGCCTTTTATTTTACATTATAAACTGAAGAGTCATATTAATGTGGCACAAGAGAACTATTCATCTCATCTATTAATAGAAAAAAAATGTCTTCATTAAAAACTTAGTCCTAAGCTTATTCTAGCTTTATTACGGAAAAGAGCGCGAACAGTGATTTGATTTTGATTTTTGAGACGTTACGAATGCACCTGAGTGCAATGGTATTTTATACTTGGATAGCCATGTAACTGATTGTACATTATTAAAAATAATGGATGTATGAGTATATAACATCTGAAAGTTATTCAATATCCTAGGTTCTTGTTATGACGCCTCAGATACTCCTTCAAACTTTACATCACTGCTTTATCAAGATGGAGTTCATTGCGCTTCTAATTTTTGATGAATGTCATCATGCGCAAGGAAATAGTAGGCATCCGTATGCAGAAATTATGAAGGTTTTTAATCTCATCCCTGCACTATGTGTGCCTATGATTTCATTTATGCTATTTCTTTTTGTTATTATTTTTATTCTTGTAGGAGTTCTATGAAACCGACTCCTTAAAATACCCTCGGATATTTGGTATGACTGCTTCGCCTACTATTGGCAAAGGTATTACCACTTCCCTCAGGTTCTGAACGCTGTATCTGCTGGATCTGTATTGTATAGTGTGCTTCTAGCTGGGGCCATCTTCAATCATGTTAATTTCTGATCCTTATTGAAAATACTAGAGTTTCTATAATTCCTAGGTTAGGATTCTCAGAAATTCCAGCTTTCAGCCTGGGAACAGTCAGCTTTTCTGGATAAAATGACAATTTCTTCAAATCTTCTTTATTTCCTTTAAACTGTTGCGTTAGAGAAGTAATCATATCACGAATTACAACTATTCATAATCTCATCCTTTTCTTGTATTCAGCTGTATTTTAGTTATATCCTTTTCCAGCTTCTTTCTGCATATTATTTTCAGCATAACATGTTGCTTTTGCATGGCGATCTGATATAGAAGCATCAATTTCAGGTGGGTCCGATTATGCAAACTACACAAGATGCATCAATAGCCTTGAGAAGTTGCTTCATGCGAAGGTGTCTTAGATCATTATAAAACAAATTCTGTGTGTGCAAGTGTCCATATATATATATATATATATATATATATATATATATATATATATATATATATATAATATATATGCCTCATCAAAATCAGAAATTGCAAAAATGTGTCCCTCTAATTCGATTTGGCGCTTTTATACCTACCGAGCCATGTGATATGACGAAACTGCCCTTTGCAATAAAATTGTCATCATCTTTCAATAAAAAAGAGGGCATTTTCGTCATTTCATTGGGTTCAGGGGGATCATGAAAGCGTCAACTCGAATTAGGGGAGGGGCATAAAATTGCAATTTCTGATTCTGGGGGTGGCATATATATGCAAATCCTCTTATATATATATATATATATATATATATATATATATATATATATATTCTAGTTAATTCTCTATAGATCTGTATGTATATCATTTCTAATAAATACTCTCCAGATGTTTATCTGTATCTCATTGCTACTCAATACTTGATACTGCAGGTCTGTTCAGTTAACAATGATCTTGAACTCGTTAAGATCTGTCCTTTACCAGATGTGAAAGTGTATTCTTATGCTCCAGCTGATGGTAATTCTTCAGCAATTACCCTAACTTACTCTGCGGAGCTCGGGAAGATTAATGATGAGGTAGAGAGATTTTATACGCCTAGGTGATTTGTTTTCTTCTACAAAAATCAGCCCAGCATTCTTTTTGCCTTGCCCCATTCTTTATTGTTTTTTTTTAATGAGCAGGTCTTATGTTTGATGAGAGATAAATCTTGTGATAGCAAAGACATTCACAAGATTATGAAGTCTCTTTCAAAAATCCATGAGAATTTGATATATTGTTTGGAGAATCTCGGGCTCTATGGTGCAAATCAAGTGAGTATGAGATGTGTTGTTGAATGCTACCTGTCATTAAAAGAGTTTTCTTCCGGATAAAGCACATGTTTTGTAGCTGTTAAGGTATTAGTTACAAGATTTATTACCGTATTCTAGAGTTTCAATATTAGTTAGATTTCATATTATCTGATGCTCGTATTAGCCAGACTATTTGTTCTTTTCTTTTACTTTTCTTTCTCTTTATTAATCTATAAAGGAGCATAGATCTATCAATGATAATATACGAATTCTAATCTTCTAACATGATAGTGGGAGCAGTTTAAAAAAAATCCTTTTTTTTTCCTCTCCCTGCCACCAAACCCTTCTATCCAACCTCAGGATATAGAATCTCCGATACCGCTGCCGCCTACAAACGCGCCTCCGCAACTGTTGTGGTTATGTTCACGTGATACTGTTTACCACAAAATTATAATTTTTTTTAAATTACTGTAGGCTGCAAGTATCTTTTTAGATCCTGACGGTCTGGGAGCATCAGACATTGTTGCAGATGAAATGGTCAATAAGAACAACTGCAACAGCTACTTGACGCAGTATTTGAACAAGGCTACTTCAATTCTGAGTTGTAACTTTGATGGTATGTATTGTGGGTAGCCAGCGGTTCTTATAGAAGAACTAGTTATTTGAAAATTTCAAGTTTCTATTATAGTTGGATCTAGTTTCAAACAATTTTTAAGCATATTATCGAACTCTAAGAGACCTGATGTGCACCAATATTGTATTTGATGCTCTTTCCAATTTTCTATGTGATGTGCATCAATATTTACTGAAGCATTATTAAAAAATCAAGTTAAAGAACTTCGTGGTTGAAAGTTTTCTCCCACTTCTTAATTTATGCATGCAAGGATAGCATACATGTTTTGTAGCTCTGCCAATTTGCAAATCAAGTTTCTCTATCGGTCAAAAGCTGTCAGAAGCATATTCTTCATACCTGCCTTTGTCCAGAAGAAAAACAAACTATTTTGCAAATTAAACTTGGTAATTCATTCCACAAGAGCCATTCATATTTTTCATAACGTGCACCACTAGGAGCCATCATTACACCTGCTATCTCATTAGTGTGGTACCATCATATCATTTTGTACCAGTAACAGAAATTTACAATTACTCATGATCAGTTTTTTTATTTTTATAATTACATGATTAGTTCTATAACTGTAATTGGTCAATTTGCAATTCAAGTTACTCTATTGGTCAAAGGCTGTTAGAAGCATGTTTTTCATACCGGCCCTTCGTCCAGAAAAAAAACTATCTTGGAAATGAAACAATCAAATCATTTTGTATGGAAGCATCATTATACCTGCTATGTGAATAGCATGGAACAATCAAATCGTTTTGTACCAGTAACAGAAATTTACAATTACTTATGATTATTTTATTTTACTTTATAATTACATGATTAGTTCTTTAACTGTAATCGACTATCATGAGTGGAAAGTTTCACTGAAAGGAATGCCGTCAACAATAGCAGCTAGAGTTAACATCCTGCTCAAATTATGTGCATGAGCAACGTAATACCTATAGATTTGGACAACTATATGCAGTCGCTTGTTCAATGCCAAGGTGCAAATGGAATCATGCTAAGCACTCTGTGAGAATCACAATGGCCCAATGATTAGTGAAAGCATTGACGAAGGAAAAGTGTACATGCATCTCCACCCATGTAGTTGACCACATGGAGAAATGCACTTATCCTGAGAACAAAAGCCCCAATAACATTCAGGAATGTTTCAGCAGGGTCCCTGAAAATCTTCATTGTTGTATTAGTTAAGGTGTTTAAGAATATATAATATATATATATATATATATATATATATATATATAAAATATGTCGATTTTAGTTTAAGGAATTATCCAGATAATCTCGTATTGATTGTAAATTTCTAGACTATTCATAAGTGAACCATCTTATGCAATGGCTATTCATCTCAGAATTTTATAGACTACATAAATTTTGGTCAAAAGCTTGTGAAATGTATGGCATGCTGATGGGTCTTCAGGATTATGAAGTAGTGCTAATCATTAAAGAGCAACATAATTAAAGTTCTAATGCTTTTGCAGGATCAATTGCTTTTACTTCGGACAACTTGGTTGAACCCTCTTTTTCAAAGAAGCTGTTGGCTCTTGTTGAGTTTTTGTCAAATTGCAGGTCAGGCTTCTTTCCAATGAATTGTTTCTTCAGAAATTCTTGTTGATAGTTAAGATATGGTGAAAATGATGAAGTTGGGGGCACCTAATGTCAAAATTGATTGCCTTGTCCTTTTATTTTCTGTATGCTTTTTTATCTTCCTCTAGATAACAATTGGTTTCTTCAAGAGGTTCGAAATAGAACACATGTTCTTAGTTATTTCTTCTTTGTGATTTATTAGTTTAAGAATAGGAAAAAATCATTGTTAAGCTCTTCGACACATTTTTCTCATGTTTTTCTTCTTCTAGTTGTTTTCGTGGATGTTGAAATAACATTTATCACATCATGTTTGCGCTCTCCTGTGTCGATCACCTGGTCCTTGGGGCCAATCTTGAGGAAGAATGAGCATATGAATGATGGACAATTCCTGGCCTTGTAACCGATGCTTGGTCTTGCCATTGACCCGATGATGGAAATCATGACGAGTGCCACCAGAGGGCCAATCTTGAACAAACTTCTTACTAACCATTTTGCTTGTATTTATTACCATCAAATTACACCGAGGCCTAACGTGTGGTAATATCAAGTTTTAAGGTGTTGTCTCGAGCCGTGTTTTGGTAATCTCAAAATCAAGACGTGCCGATTGTGTCGTGGCGACCGTGCTGATCCGTACACTTTTTTTAAAAATATTATAAGTATTAGATTAATATAAAAAAGATTAATGAAATATAAAGTACAAGTGTCTCATTACATATCAACATACATAGTACATAAATCGCTATTACATAGTGTCATTGTGGCTTATATAAGAGAATTATGCAAGATATTAGAGTGCTTCAATGAGAAGACTTTATGTGGTTGGAGACAAGCGAATCAAGAGGTACTGTAGAGGATGTGAAAATTGTGATTTTTGGGAAAATTCCACTAAGAAATACCTCCATGCAAGATATTAGAGCGCATCAACAAAAATACTTTACATGGTGGGGGACAAAAGAAGCAAGAGATGCTGCGGTGGGGATGTAAAAGTTGTGATTTCTCAGACAAAATCTAGTAATTCATTGGAAACAGTCTCCTTCAGGACATGGCTGTGACATCTTTACCTTCCTAGACCCCATTCAGATAGGATTTTACTGATTTGTTGTCGTTGCCAGCTGAGGGTGTACTGGCCTTTTGGATGTCAACAAAGTGTCCCCTCTAAGGTTACATTATCCTTATCGGTATAAACAAAAAGTTCTATATCATATTATGTTGATCATTCTTTACTGGGAAAAGAGGTACTGCAGAGATGTGAAATTATGATTACTGGGAAAAGATCCACTAAGAAATACCTCCATGCAAGATATTAGAGCACAACAACAAAAATACTTTACATGGTGGGGGACAAAAGAAGCAAGAGGTGCTGCAGTTGGGGATGTAAAAGTTGTGATTACTCGGACAAGATCTAGTAACTCATTGGAAACAGCCTCCTTCAGGACATGGCTGCGACATCTTTACCTTCCCAGACCCCATTCAGATAGGACTTTGCTGAGTTGTTGTCGTTGCCACCTGAGGGTGTACTGGCCTTTTGGATGTCGACAAAGTGTCCCCTTTAAGGTTACATTAACCTTATTGGTATAAACAAAAAAGTTTTATATCATATTATGTTGATCATTCTTTCTTCTAAAAAGAATAATACATATTTGAGGAAGTGTAGATAGAGATTATGCTGCTTTCATAAGTTGCTTCGTTTCTTTTCTGCATCAAGTAGAAGATTCACTTCAGTTGCTTGCCTTTATGAATAATTTTCCCTTTGGCCTCCATTTATGCTATCTTTAGTATGTTTTTTGGGTTGGCCTAATTTGTGGATATGTGATAAACAAGTAGCTGCTACAATTTGTCAGTTATAGATCTAACGTTTACTCAAATCATGTGCCCAAAGGTTATCCAACCTTGATGCTGAAATTTGAACTGGATGTTTTCCATATATAGCAACGTAGGGAGGATCTTATTCCACTTATTGTTAGAAATCGGTAAATTCACTTGATCCCAGTTGGTCAGATAGTTGTGGCAAAATTGTTCCTGTATGTAATCAGCAAGAGAGAATTTTATGGTGCCTAGAGCTTTTTTATTTTGGTCAAGTATGTTTAATTGGTTTTCTTATTGGCTGATCACTGATGTAGGATTTATCATGTTCTTTGATATGATTCTAATTAGAAACTGATTTTGGTTCCTTTGTTTAGGTTAAGACCAGATTTTAGATGTATAATCTTTGTGAAGAGGGTCATTGTAGCAAGATGTTTAAAACATATTTTTGAGAGATTGAAATGTCTGGATGTTTGGAAGTGTGAGTACCTTGTGGGATATCACTCTGGATTGCGGGACATGTCTAGAAAGAAAATGGATACCATTATTGAGAAGTTCTCCTCTGGGCAGGTATAACATTTATGCTATTTAATTTTTGGTTCGCAACAATAGTAAGTATTATTGTCATTTGGTATGTATAAATCAATCCAATGATTTCAATTTTTCTTGTAATCCACTACTATGAGCAGCAGATGTGATGCATGTATAATGTTTTATTTTTTGTTTTCTGGTAAACTGCCTTCAAGCTTATTTAAGATTTGCTAGAATGTCTAGTAGTTAAGGTTTGCATTGAAACGAGCTCTGTCATCTCATTTTGCAAAATATAGGAACTGGCTGCTTATTTAGATGATAAGTATTAGTTGGATTCTGGTGCCTTTTTTTTTTAATTTTTTTTAATAATTTATTTAATTCTGTATAATAATTCGAGCAAAAGTTGCTATCTATTGTAGACCCAAATCATCTTGTTGAGTCAATCAGGCAGAATCCATGTTTAAGTGGGTGTCAGTGAATTCGAGAGAGGAGAGACGTGAAGGTGATTTCTGCTAGGTGCAGCAGCCAGCTGCATTAGATGCAAGCAGTAACTGGGAGAAAAATAGCTGAAACAGCAGCCAGGTTGGAGTAAGAGGCAGGGGAATTGTATTGGAATCCATATTGACGGTATCGGTATCTCGTTTCGGTATTGCCAATACCGTGAACAGCGTGAACCATGATGGTGGCTATTAAACTTTTTTTTATTTGTAGAATAATTTTAGCAACTTTATTTAAACTTTTCATTTCCAGTTCAGTATATATATCTAAAGATTCTAAACATCCAATAACTAGGCAAACATGCAAGAATAGTTCTTGCCCAGGTATACTTATGTGTAATTCATTCCAAGACATTGTTCTTGCTGAGTTATTCCTAATAATTTTGCTAAATAGGTTCTCTGGTTAATACTTTTAATCAGTCTAGCATGCATAATAATTTCTTGCCCGCTCTGCCTTCAAAAAGCATATATACTTGGTGTTTCAAATTCCAACTTCATTCTAATTTCACGCATAAAACATCATCACCAATATGCTTGCAGATGTGGTGGCTTTTCTCTTAAAGAGTATGTTGTCTTCACATTCAGTTATTTTTGTTTGAAACAAAATTTTCTTCTCTTCTTATTGACATGGTTGCAATTGTCAGGTGAATCTCCTGGTTGCTACTAATGTTGCTGAAGAAGGACTTGATATTCAAACCTGCTGCCTTGTTGTAAGGTTTGATCTCCCTGATACTGTTGCTAGTTACATACAGTCTAGAGGCCGTGCCCGAACATCTGACTCAGAGTACATCTTTCTGATAGAGAGGTTTGTTCATAATGTAAATACTGAGAGATTGCTTATGAAGTGAACTTGTAGTTTCTTTGCTTGTAGCTTATACATTGTAATGTGTTGCCGCAGGGGAAATCAGCAACACGAGAAGTTAATGAATGACTTTATGGTTGGTGAGAAGATTATGAATGAAGAAGTACATTGCAGAACATCCAAGGAGACATTTGACACTTTAGAAGAGAAAATCTACAAAGTTGATACCACTGGTGCCTCCATCAGTACTGGTTGTAGCGTTTCACTACTCCACGTTTATTGTGCAAAACTTCCTCGAGATGTGTATGGAATCGTTTAGAGACCTCTTTTATTTTTGTTTGTCAAATTTCTCTTATCTTACTTGAAATCATTCTTCTGCAGATATTTTACACCTTCACCAAAGTTCTTCTACATTGATGACCCGGATGGAACTATTTGTAGAGTATCTCTACCCCCTAATGCTCCATTTCGCCAGATTGAAAGTGTTCCTTGTTCATCTAAAGATGAAGCAAAGAGACTTGCATGTCTGAATGCGTGTATGCAATTGCATAAAAGGGGTGCTTTGTCCGATTATCTTTTGCCAGGTGTTGCCAGTGAACAGATAAAAGAACCTTCAACAAGCTCTCCTATATGTGACGGCAATGAAGGTTTACTTTCAAATCTTCATTTATATCCAATTCTAATGTATAAAAATATTGTAGGTAATTATATGTTGCAACTTTTTGTCTTGATATAAATTTTCTTTTCAGATGTCTGTCTAAGTGAAGAACTTTACGAAATGTTAGTGCCCAATGCCCTTAGAGTTGCATGGGATAAGTCTGACGAAGGCATCCTAATGCATTCTTACTACATAAACTTGGTTCCTATCCCTAAAGATAGGGAATATCGACCTTTTGCTCTATTTGTCAAGGCTCCTCTTCCAAAAGAAGCAGATGCAATGAAAGTTGATCTACATCTGCGTCACCATAGGATTGTTAAGGCGGGCCTTGAATCCTCTGATATATTACGATTTACTCAGGAGGAGGTAACAAGCTAAATAAAGCTATATACCTGTATTTCACTTCACATTTTGACAGTCTATCTTATATTTTTTGGGTGGGCTGGTGGTTGGTTTAGATTATGCTTGCAGAAAGCTTCCAGGAGATGTGTCTCAAGATCATCCTTGACAGATCGGAATTTTTCTCCGACTATGTTTGTTTGGGAGAGAACGGTCAATCTCAAGAGAAGTTATCGACATTTTATTTACTGCTTCCGGTTTTTCGTGATGAGGCACTTAATTTGTCTGTTGATTGGTCCACTGTGAGACGGTGTTTATCATCTCCAATTTTTGGCAACATTACAAGCTTCCCTTGGAGAGATAATTATTTGGACGGAGAGACTTTGGAACTTATAAATGGTCCTATCAGTAAATCTGATATTATCGGCAGTCTTATCTTTACTCCACATAATAAATCATTTTACTTTGTCGATAGTATTCTTGAAGATTTTAATGCTTATGCCGAAAATGGAGTGTCTAGTTCTGCAAGCTATGCCGAAGACGACAGTCAGAGGTGCGTAACTGCAACTGAGAATAGATGCTTTGTTATGGTCGTTTACATAAAATAATTGCATTAATGCAGCCAAATTTAACGAACTTCTGTTCTTTTTCTGTTGAAATGCATTTTTAGCATATTGGCATGCACGCTGATGCTACAGTATTACTAGTTATGTCCTTTTCTGCAAGCAAGACCTAAACATTTTGTCATAAGTTGGGTGGAAAACTAGAAGTTTCTCTTTGATGTTTTATTCCATGCCGTTTTGACATGTCATACCCTTTTTTGGCCTTGGATTCCCTCATCTATGATTTTACCTTACATGCTTTGCATCATACATGTGTTTCCTCATTTCTTACTTGGTGCTACTACGGTTTTTCTTTTTCCTTGAACTCAATACTGATTTTGCATATGGTCATATATTATAACTTCTTTTCTTTAGTATGCATAGGTTTTCTACATGATTACGCAGATTCCTAATCTATAAATGTGTATGCCTTATAAAAGAGAAAAATTTGTAATATACCTTGTTAAGGCTTTTTCTGCTATGAATTCTTGGCTGCTAAAACAAGCTCTAGATAAAAAACATTGATTTATTATATGCAGTGATCTCTAGAATTGATATCCTTGGGATGTTGTTGTTGATCTCTAAGATATGCGATACACTTTAGGATAGAAGAGAATGAGTGTAGTCACTACCAAGGTTTTACGTGCCGGGCGGCACGCGCGGTGCCGCCCGGCACGTGCCGGAGCCGCCGGAGCTCGGCACCGGAGTCGAATATCGCAAGTTCAACATATCCCCATACTCACCAAAATTCGGCACGAAATAAATTATAGTATCTATTTTTTATATATAATTGGATTTTTATATTTATTTTAATAATTTTCTTTTATTAATATTTTTTATTTTATTTAAATAATATTTAAATTTAAATTGTACGGATCGGCACGGCACGGCCGGCACGTGCCGAGTTTCGGAATTACCGATATTCGACTCGGCACGGCACGGAAAACCTTGGTCACTACAATATAAGTAAAGCAGAGGAAGATCACAGTCATGTGCGGCAATCATAGAACTCTAAGCTATATACCATGAGTCAAGTATTTAATCTAGGTAATTAATATTGTGCGTGCATCTTCATATACTTTATTACTTATACATAAAAATTATTACTACTGCGAGCATCTCTTCACCTATTTCAGTTCGAACTTAATAAAATTGTGGAAAATAAACAATTTTAAACAAAAAAAAAGATATCTCTAAAATAAAATCTATTTTTAAGTTCAATCTTTTATAAGCTCGGATCATAATTATTATATATTTTTCTGAACATTTGATTACCATGCCTTTACAACAAAAGATTATATATATATATATATATATATATATATAGAGTATTTTAAGACTTTATATAGTATTTTGTCTGATTCATTTTAAAACTTTATACTGTAATATAATTAACTATATCAAATTTATAATCACATAGCATTGCTTAAGCACTAGTTTTTATAATTCTAATGCTAATGATGGTGACTAGCTGAGGATTATAAAGGGTTTACTTTCGTAAAGCCAGAGTTTTCAAAAACTAAAACACGTCTCGCTATATTCTCTAATTGATGAGTATTTCTGCGATGTTTCTAGCGCACACATATCTTAAAAGACTTTTTCAAGATAAATTGTCTGAGAAGAAAGCATGTTTCTAAAGAAAATGTGGAGCTATGTTAGTCAAGATGTGTTGACTAGCTGAGGTTTCTAAAGGGTCTATTATCCTAAAGTCAAAGATTTCAAAAACTAAAACAAGTCTTACTAGACTCTCTAATTAATGTTGTATTTACTGGGATGCTTCTAATGCATAAAAATAACTTCAACTACAACTTCAAAATAAACTGTTTGGGACGATAAAAAGTTTCTTAAGAAAATTGTAACTATGTTAGTGAAGTCGTGTTTTTGGATGTCTGAAGGAGGAAGTTAGTTTACACTGAAAAACAACTTTATCTAATGGAATTTAGGTGCTTGGATTGCTAAGCAAAATGCAAAATCACAGATAACGTTGATAAGGTTGATCACTTAAACCACCCTGAAAGTTTGAATTGAAGAAAATACAAGAAATTTCCCCTTGATGATTGAGGAAACTCATTTTATGCCCTGAAGGCTGCCAACTCATATGTTCATCAATTCCTAGGAACTTAGTGCTATTGCTAAGTGAAAAAGAGCAAATATGGGAGTTGTTTATAACATACATTTTCGTTTGCCTGCAGATACTAGTATTTGTTTGTGCAATTTGTCTTGCGCTATCTAGTGGTCTTGTCAGAAAGTTGTGTTTTTCTTTAAGGTAATTAACATTTGATTGTGTAAATACTATAGGCATGACATTCAGCTATTGTATCCAGAACAACCATTTCTGAAAGCAAAGCACCTCTTTACCTTGCGCAATTTGCTTTGCAATCGTCTACTAGCAAAGAAAGGTACTGTTTTTGTTCTGAATATTGTCTTCTATTTGTAAACTTTTCTGGTCTAAATCCTGGCGTGTCCTTCGTAAAATCAGGGATAGCTTACAAGATTCATCGTTTGATGACTTGTATTTGCTGTTATACCTAAGGTATAAATTAATCTATAATCAAAATATCAGATCTGTTTGGGAGTGTTTGAATAGGTGGCTGTGAAGTACTTTTGCCTCCACCTGTGCATCTTTTTATGAATTTGCCAAATCTTCATTGTTTTTGGTGAAATGATGAAGTGATGTCTGACTTGATTGGATGTATTAATTACATAATCCGTAAACTGAGTACTCATGTGATCCAGGTTAGTTGTGACTAGAGAATAATAAAATGTCACAAAAAAGGGTTTTACAGTCGCAAATATCTCTTCCCCAAGTTGCTGTGGCATAGTTGGATTTTCACACTGTTCTTTCTAGAGCGTTCTTTCCGTAACGTATATGCACAACCTATGCACTATCACACATACAAAAGCACCTCGATGCTCTATTATTATTCCTGTAATGCTATTTTATATTAACTTTCTTACCCAAAACCAGAAGTTCGTGATTGGAAGGAGCATTTCTTGGAGTTGCCTCCTGAACGGTGTTCCTTAAAGATCATAGGTTTTTCGAAAGACATAGGGAGTTCGCTTTCGCTCCTGCCTTCTTTTATGCATCACCTGGAAAAGTTGCTAGTTGCTATCGAGTTGAAGGATATGCTATCAGCTTCCATTCCTGAGGCAACTGAAATAAAAGCTGAGCGTGTGAGCATCCATACTTGAACCTAAACTTGAAGCAAATATGTAAGTCGTATGTTTTCTTTTCATTATTTTTACACTGATTATGCAAATGCTTCCCCCCCAGATTCTAGAAGCGCTTACTACTGAAAAATGCTTGGGACGTTTCTCCCTTGAGAGGCTAGAAGTTCTTGGAGATGCTTTCCTGAAGTATGTTGTTAGTCGACATAGTTTCCTTTCCTATGAAGCTCTAGATGAAGGGCAACTGACCAAAAAGCGATCTGATATCATAAATAATGCACACCTTTATGAGCTTGCGATCAGAAAAAATTTACAGGTAAGCACTATTCTTTTGGTATGCCTTATTCATGTATATTGACCTCTGATGATTTTGTCCTGATAAGTAGGTCATGTGTGGTTCATGACCCGTTGTGCGTGTGCTGTGCATGAAGTTTGTTTTGTCACGATATCCCTAATGCCTTCAACTTCCACGGATTCTTTTTAGATCTTGATGATGCCTGCTAAACTATAATTGAGATGACAGGTCAAATATGCAACATTGCTGCTTGAATCTCTCTTCTATGTGAACTTGTAGCATGTGCTAATATTGTTTTCTTTGAGATGCTTGAAAATAGTTTTGAAAGTATTTCCTTTGCTATTTAGAATCCTGTGACTTCCTTGACGTGGAAGCACTTTTCAATAACTTCATAATGCATTCGCTACGTGCTCTTTCTTCTCCAATTTTCAATTTTGAACAAAATGTTATTCCAATAATTCTTATTTTATCTAGTTATCCTTTTTTAAAGTTCTGGGAATTCTCAATCTGATTTCTTATGCTTCTTTGCAAGCTGGTGTACTTTAATAGCTATGTTTTCAGTTAGGACTTTGTGGCCCAGTTATATTGTTAAAAGAGATTTGATTTCTTATGTATGATTAGTATGTTTATAACATATCTTATTTCCTAATTCAGGTGTATGTATGTGATGAACCATTTTATCCATCACAATTCTTTGCTTTAGGCCGACCATGCAAGGTTGTCTGCAATATGGCTACGGAATCGGTAATACATAGTAAGGAAGATGAGCCAGAAGTGGGTAGAAAAAGAGAAACCAACATCAAATGCACTAAATCTCATCGTTGGTTACATAAGAAGACTATTGCTGATGTTGTAGAGGCCATGATTGGTGTATTCCTTGTCGAGAATGGTTTCAAGGCTGCGAAAGCATTTCTTGAGTGGATTGGGATACAAGTCAAGTTTGAGCGTTCTGATGTGGATAGAGCATGCAAAGAAAGTGTTAATAATCTGACACTGATTGATATGATAGATATTACAGCACTAGAGAACTTGATAGGGTATGAATTTCGATTCAAGGGCCTTCTTTTGCAGGCATTTATACATCCTTCCTACAATAAGCATCTTGGTGGGTGCTATCAGGTTAGTATTTGTTTGTAACTGAAACATAAAATTAATAATGTAAGGGAAGACGATAACCTTTTTCCTCTTACCAACAGAAACTGGAGTTCGTTGGAGATGCGGTTCTGGATTTCTTAATCACTTCGTACATGTATTCAGCTTATCCTGATTTGAAACCTGGTCAACTAACTGATTTGAAGTCACTTGTCGTCAATAATAATTCCTTTGCACGCCTAGCTGTTTTAAGATCCTTCCATACCTATATTATAAAAGATTCCAATGATCTCACTGAGGCAATAAGCAAATTTGCTAGTTTTGTGCAATTATCTAACTCTCTCGAGGAACCGCCCTGTCCAAAGGTACATACTAGTGTTCTTGTAACGCTACCGATCAATTTTTTCCTTATACTTATTTTTTATATTTAGAAAAAATGCGATCCGTATGGGTAGCTGGCTGATTGTCCTTTATGACATTGTTGTTATAGGTGCTTGGTGACATAATTGAATCTTGTTTGGTGCTGTACTTTTAGACACTGGATTCCAAATGAATATCGTGTGGAAGATAATTCTTAAACTATTGAGTCCAATTCTAGTGTTTCCAAGCTTCCAGGTCAATCCTCTCAGAGAACTTCGAGAGCTTTGTCAAAGTTGTAATATTGACTTGAATCTTCCAAAACCTGAGAGTGTAAAAGAAGGTTTCCATGTCAAAGTCGAATTCGATTTGGAAGGCCGACGTCTGAGTTTTGGTGCGACAAACAACAACTCAAAAGTTGCTAGAATAATGGCAGCACAAAAGGCACTCTCCATGCTTAAGGTGAGATTTACTAGGCAGTCTTTAATTAATATAGACTTATCTTATTGATTCTCTTAACTGGTAAGTTCATATCACTTTTTAGGTAGAAGTCTTAGATTCTAGTTTACAAGAGAAAAACTTTTTAGCGAACATGAAGGTCCTTTATCTTTTGGACGATTTTTTCCTATCTTCATGTGATGCCATAACCAATTATTAGGGCCTTCCGGACCTATTAATAGAAGCCATGGGATTATTTGTGGTATATATGAAGCTAGGGGTGTAAACGAGTCGAGCGGCTCATGAGCAGTTCGAGCTCGGCTCGCTAAACGCTTGATCGAATTTGGCATAAACGAACAGAGTGATACTCGCACTCGACTCGATAAGTTTGTGAGTCGACAAAATAGGCTCAAAGATCATCATAGTAGATTGAAAGAATATTTTGTTCTTCTTTATATCAATTTCTAACATCAAAATAGATGGATAAAATATACATAACAATATAAATTGCGAGAAATGAATTTTGAACGTACAAGTGCAATAGAACTTGTATAATAAGATCAAAAAAGAAAAAAAATAGCAGCATACGTCACGACTTGTCTATTCCCGAGATCGGCTCGAGCCACAAACTCGTCTCGAACTTGAACTTATTTTTAAAACAAGCTGAGCTGAGTAAAGTACTACTCGACTCGATGTGACTCTTTTTCACCACTGGATGAAGCCTCCACTTTTGATTTTATTAAACTGTATCTTGCCTTATTAGATCAGTATTTACTACATCATTTTAATTCCTTGTACGGATATGCTCATATGTACTGTCTAATCAAATACCAGTCAACATTTACTTTTTTTTTTTAATATAATGTGAAGAATGTGGTTTGATATTTGACTTCATTTTTCTAAATCAACCGTTGCTTAATTATTACCGAGTTTTTATATGCGCATTTGCAGGCATCTGGTTTCAGGCACAAGAACAGGTCATTGGAGGAGATTGTGTCTTCCATGCAGAAGCAGCAGCCAAAATTAATAGGCTACGACGAAGATCCCGGAATAGATTGCAATACAGACTTGGTTCTGTTAGAATCCGATAAGACTTCATCCATGTTGACTAAAGGTATGCAGACCTCGAAAAGCATAATTTTCATGAAATAGCAGATTATTTCCCGATACTTGTGGTTTCAATATTCACGATCTTCACCTATTTGCAGGTGTTATCACCATTAAGTCAGCAATATCACAGTTACATGAGATATGCACTGCTAACCGCTGGAGTCCGCCGTGTTTTATCTTGTGTAAAGAAGCAGGACCAAGCCATCTTAGAACGTAAGTCTCTGTCCTTATTACTTGCATCTGCTCTATTCGCGTGCACAGCTACTGTTTTTTGATATGCGGTTGATTCGTAATGCATCAATCTGCATACAACGTATCTTTTTTTTTGAGAAAATCTGCATACAACTTATTTAGAGCACCGGTCTTGCGTAATATCGTGCTCGCACAATTAATGCAAGATTTTCGTTGCCGAGCTGAGCCGAATTTTGGTAAAATAGATTCCGGCACGTATCGACTGTATCGATCATGTTATGCTGACCGTGCCGAGATATATTTGTGTTACTTTTTTTCAAAAATAAAGTAACGAATATAAAATTAATTTAGTAAGTTATATATAAGGTAAGTTATATATCAGGTTTCTTCAGCACGTGCTTTGCCTGGTTCGTGTCATACCGATAACTGTCGGAATAGAGACGTGCTGTCCGGCACAGGTTGTGTCGACGGCTCGTAAAACTACGGTTAGAGGCTTAGTTGAGATGCTCTTCAGCATGCTGGAGCAGACGATTGATAAACCTTCACACCGTCTTTTTGAGTTTTCTATCTTATTAGGAGATCTCGAATCGTCTATAACAATAATCTAAACATTGTACAGGTTTACATATAAGGTGATTGTAAAGATTCCTAGACCCTTGGAGTGCTACAGCGAACCTAAGCCTCAAAAGCAAGCAGCAAAAGAGCATGCATCACAAGGAGCATTATGGTACCTCAGGCATCGTGGTTATGCCTGAAATTGGAAAGCTATCAAATATCAGCTTGTACAGGTGATCTCAGTCTTGAATTGCTGCCAACATCTTGCTTTGAGCTGTGTAACGTTCTCTACAGAGACCAGCCACTGAGTCAGAAAGTTTAATTCATTTTTATTTTTCAAATATTCTCTCAGCTGCTGTAATATTTCTGCATTCGAAATATGTTAGATTAGTAAATTATATATAGCATGGCATTAAATGTTTGCCAAGGCTGTCACACTAAAGACAGTGATTTCCTGTGAACTTTACATTATATATAGCATGTCATTAAATATTTCTTTATTCTTTAGGCTGTCACACTAAAGAATAGTATTCTAATGCCAGTATGGCAGCGCACAGATATGGACATCTTGCATAGCAGTGTGCAGATATGGACTGTCAGCATGATAGAAGTCGCCTTAATGAATGCTGGCAGAATCAACCTCGCTGTTTTTTTAAAAAAAAAATTATTAATAATTAATTAAATCATTGTGGGGGCAACTCTTAAGGCAGGAATGGAAAAAAAAAAAGTCAAATTTGTGGAAGGAACAGGGAAAGATGAAAAATCATTTATTTGGGACAGACAAAGGCGAGAAAATGAAAATTCAAATGTTGGCGATATTCGGATGGAGGGAAAGAAAAAAAAAAAAACTATATGTTGTTTTTAGATGATAATTATAGTTATCAACAATTTAGAATAACATCAGTTATCAGAAAATAATAAAAAAAAATGTTGTTTCAAAGGCCAAGTATAGAATGTGAGAAATTTTAGGAAACAGAAATTGGATGCCACATGAAGAACCATTTTGCGCTATCTAGAGAAAACTAAAATTGGGTTTGGAGATTTAGAAGTTTGAAAATTGAGTTTTTGAAATTTAAAAATTGAGTTTGACTTTAAAGGGTGGGAAAGAATGTGTAGATGGGGGAAGAGAGGGAAAGAAGGGAGAGAGAATTGTGAATATTAATTTGAGTTTGAAATTTGAATTTAGAGTTGTAGATTTTTAGAGGTGTTATTATTTTTTTGAGATTTCTAAATTTGTTAAGAATTAAATTTGAAATAAATTACTATTTATTTAGTTTGGATTGTCTTCAAGGTTTAGAAATTTGAAATTGAATTCAAAATATATATAGGGGAAGGAAGAGAGGCTGCTAATATATATAATATTATATAGTATTTTTAAACTGGTTGAAGAGAAGCATAACAAATTTTAGTATGCTTTATAATTTTTTATTTAAGTTCTTTCAAAAGAGCTATTTCTAATAAATATTTTGATATTTCAAAATTTTTACTGTTAAACTTGACATCATGGTCACGGATCACCACCATCAGTATCTACCAAGTAAGGTACAAATAGTGGAACCTGACTCAAGGGAATATGAACAGACTCTTGTTAGGCTGGACTTGACGCCAACCATTAGAAAAACTGCCCAACAGCACAGTGGTTGAAATTATACCTCACCACGGCACCAATACAGGTTCTAATTCTACCAAGGCATGATAAAAATAATATTTGCTAGTAGTGGAAATGGACACATATACCATCTCCCAGAGCTCGGAAAAAAAAAAACCCTCGAACGATAGTGAGGGCCAAAAGTGGCCTCGTGTCATAAATTCATTTTGACAATTATATCAGATATATTACCTGGTAAAGCGTCGGAGCTTCAACAGTACCACATAAAAAGAAAAATAAATAACAAAATGGAAACAAAAATCCAAACAACGCACAGATATATGATGTGGGCTCTTACAAAACAAAATAAGCGGATTTTGGAGAAAAAAAAAAGGAAAATCATGCATGTAACAACATATCATATCAACCTAACACATTATACTACTCCTTCTCAAGTTTAATAACGGCCATAAATGCCTCCTGCGGTACATCAACTTTTCCAATAGCTTTCATCCTTTTCTTCCCTTCAGCCTGCACAGTTTTAATAGCAAACTGTAACAAAAGTTCGTACAAAATTTTTTTTGGCTATTATATAAATATTCTTTTAAGAAGCTTTGTATACAAAAAAAAAGGTTCCGATTTGATCAACAAATTTCATATTCAGAATATTTTTTAAAAAAAAATAATTCTAAATAGGTGTTTTTAGTCTTCAGAAACAGTGTGTTTAAGATTTAATCAGCTAAACCACTAAAACTTTAGAATTTCAAAACATCTATTTAGAAGTACTTTGTTTTGAAAAATTTAAATACAAAAATATAGATTTTGATATGATCTACAACTTTTGTATTCAAAGTTTTTTTCAAAAAAATGTTTCTAAAACAGGTGTTTTGGGACGTTGAAGTTAACAAGGTTATAAAAGAGGAGTTTATTCATAGACAATATTTAAGTGAGAAACTGATACGCAAGTTTCCCAAGGTTTGATGGCAGCATAATGACATTCTGGTTGGTTGGTTTGTTTCTTAACCATATCTTATGCATAGATTTAACTTCATCGTCACTTTTAAATATTCTTATTTCTAGATCATGTTAGATTACTTAAGACGGAAGCTAAATTTTGCTACGACGGTTATTGTGAATGGTTAATGTTTCACAAGTGATAAAGAATCCAATGCCTAAAAGGATTAATTCATAAGTCTTGCTTTTCCACGAGTTTGTGTAACTCATGGACATGAATTTTTCAAATATTATATAATTTTCCGCACGGCAGTCCGTTTGACAATTCTTAAGCATTCACAATAATCATTGATGATGGATCTGCTTTCAGCAGCATATACTATCAGCTTCTAAAATGATACACCGGGTTGCGCTACCATAACATTATCAACAACTTAGCTCACCGCCGGGTTGAGCTACCATAACATTATCAAAGACTTTAGCTTGCGTGGCCATTAATTGTTAATTGCTTTGAATAAGCTATGTCTTGTCTTGACATTTATGAAGAATGTAACTAATTGGGAATATGGATGACAAACCTTGCAAATGACAAACTCCTATGGTTAACATAGTTGTTATTGTGACATTTGATCCAAAATTTCAAGGATCAACCAAACTAAACTGCTAGATGACCTAAAAGCTTGATGCAATATAGCCGAAAAAGACTTTTGTCAGATACGATCATACAAAGCAATGTTAAGACCAAGTTTTGGTTGCCTAAATTACCTAGATTCGATCATACAAAGCAATGCGTCGATTTTGTTTGCCCAAAAAATACATATATCCTTTGTAATTTGGTAATGAATTAGCCTAAAATTACATCCAAAAGCACCTAGGGATGCATGCAAAAATAAAACAGGATTTGGATTATTGCTTGGGATATTCTTTCGAATTATTATTACGGATCATGATTTTTGGGTAATATGTACCAGTTGTCAACGAAATAAAATTGGCAATTCCTATATGAATACAGGGATTCACCTGCTTCTTCAGCAACTTCTTTTTCCGTGAAATATCCCCTCCTGAAAGTGTTCAAACCAATTCAACCAAGAGGAGAAGGATAGGCAGTAAAAATGGAACAAAGAACTTTGAACTATCACTTGATTTAGTTTCTACACTGAGATTTAAGAGAGATATACTAAACAAATTTATATAGCATAGATACCATAGCATTTAGCCAGGACATCCTTCCTAATTGCTGATAGTGCTTCACTAGCAATCACCTTCGAACCAATGCATGCCTGTAAAAAGGACATTGTTATACACCAAAGTCACTTCAACAAGCCTGGGAAACATTCACTTTTGCAGCCCATTTCAAATACAAATGACAAGATGGGGCGTAAAAGACATGGATCAATTTTGACATTTATGGAAAAACTTCAGGAACAAGATTCATGTAATTGTGGAAGATTTAAGTTTAAATAATGCATCGGCCAGGCCAAGACATCTAGCCCCACATTGTTCGGTCCTACCTTAAATATTTGACTACCTTATATAAATATAATAACAAGAAACAAAGAGTCCCTTTGGAAAACTGAATCCTTCCATTAGTATACATGACCGCATCTATTTATTACCACGCCATGTCTCACTAGCCATTTCCTAAGCCTAGACAAACTTTGTAATGTTCTATTTTAGAAGTGAGAAAGGAAATAAATAAACAGTACCTTACCTTATGCATTTTAACCTCAGTTTATTAATTTTAATCTTACATTGGATGGCCTAGCATAGCTTATAATTCCCTTCAACCTGCCGAATATGCCCAAACAGGGCTATACCTTCACAATAGGTGTCAGACATTCGGTCTGTACCTTGTACCTTGAACAACAGCAAGCGACATCAATGAACGGTGAAACAATGGCGTAGACAAATTAATGAACAAGCAGAAATCCTGTTGGAATGGCGATGATATGCCCAATCTTATGCTAATAGTCCAAAACCAAACCATGGGGCAGGCCCTGCCGGATTGAACTCGATCGAGAGAGATTCAGACAGACCCAAGCAACCTTGGCTCCTGCTGGAGCAATCCACCATATCCTGGCCCAACTTTGGGCCAATTTCATTTACTTCCATCTAGAATCATTTTGTTTATTTTAAAGGATTTAATTGATGATTCTCTATGATATCAACCTATAAAAAAATTTTAACCTTGTTTTCCTCCAATGGTGGAATTACATCCTAAGATGATATGTTCTGACATTGACATATCTAATATTTCGTCACATTCTTAATTATATCCTTTACACCCTTACATGCCATTCTTTTTATCCTTATCCTTACGTACACCCTTATATCTGTTTTTTTTCTCTTTTGCATCTACATTCATAGATTTATATGAAATGTAGTCAACGTAAGGATGACTGGAGTTGTAGCATTCCACGAGGATTTCTGCCATGTTAGGATATGAAAGGGCCGAACCACATACATATTTTCACCCTTTTAGAAGTCCTTGCCTAGCTACACATCATATGCATATTACCATGCTCCGTTCCTCTTAGAGTTTTAGTCCATTCACATAAGGCAGAGGTACGAGGAATGAGAAATAGCGAAAACTACTCTCCACCAAAGCTCTTGCTTTACGATTTCTTATATCCTTATTGTTGCCTGATCTTTCTTTTGTTTCCTTGATGAACAATAACCTGGTGATGGTAATTATCATCTGGTGAGGCTTTAGAGTAGTTGATTAACCAAAAGAACTTCTTAAAATTCTATAATAAATTTTGCCAATTTGCAGTAGAATTGATCTAGGCGAATCTTGGGTCAAGGCGGACGTAGTGGACATGACTTGGATGTGCAAGGCATGGGCGCGGGGTGGGTGCACCACAGGCGAGGCGCAGCACAAGCACGGCCTAGGCGTGGGCGTGCGCGGAAGTCCAAGGGACTCGGAAGCATGGAAGGCCAAGAGGCGCGGGCGTGTGCGGAAGGCCAGCTGGCGCGAAGCTGCGCGGAAGCAAGGTTTTCCGTGCCAAGCAGCACGCGCGGTGCCGCCCGGCACGTGCCGGAGCCGCCGGAGCTCGGCACCGGCACGGTGCTGAGCCGGTCGGCTCCGGCACTCGTCTCTCTCTCTCTCTCTCTCTCTCTCTCTCTCTATCTCTGTATTTTTTTTTGGTTAAGTCATCGTCTTCCTGCGCGTGTTTAACTTTTTTTTTCTTTAAATATAATAATATTTAAAAAATATTAAAAATTTAATTTTTTTTATCGCAAGTTCAGCATATCCCCAATATTCAGCGAAATTTGGCACGAAATAAATTCGTAATATCTATTTTTTATATATAATTGAATTTTTATATTTATTTTAATATTTTCTTTTATTAATATATTAATTTTATTTAGATAATTTTAATATTTAAATATAATAAATTGTATGAATCGGCACGGTCGGCATGATCAGCACGTGCCGAGTTTCGGATTTACCGATACTCGACTCGGCACGGTACGGAAAACCTTGCGCGGAAGGCCAAAGGACGTGGGCGCCCGGAAGGCCAAGAGGCGCGGGCGTGTGCGGAAGAGCCAGCAGGCGGGCATGCCGGCGGTTCTAAAGGCAAGGCATGCAAGACCGAGGTGATAAGGCTCATGCCGAGGTGGCGAGGTAGGTCAGGACCAAGGTAGGCCGAGTTGACAAGACCATGCCGGGATGGTAACGTAGATCAAGACCGAGGTAAGGCTGAGGTAGACAAGACCTTTTGCCGAAGTGGCAAAGTAGATCACGACCGAGATAAACATGACCAAAGCCGAGGTGGCAAGGCATAGGCCACTCAAAGAGTGTCAACGTCAGGTATCGGTGGACGTTTGAAGGGACGTCGGGCGGAGAGGAAGTCAGGGAGACATCAGGCATGCGAGAAGCTGAAGCAATGTCGGGAGCGCAGAAGCCGAAAAGGCATCAGGAGTGTGGAAGCTGAGCGGTCCCAGAAGTCCAAGAGTCCATGTTGTCCCACCACTAAGTATTGATTGCATGTAATTATTTCTTTGATCGGGAAGGCAAAGGGACTCGGGAATGTCTGAGTATTATTCATTGTTTGTATTTATTGTCCTTTGACCGGGAAGGCAAAGGGACTCGGGGTTGTCCGAGTATATATACCTGTTTAGCTTGGTCGGTGAGGCTAGGGAGGCTAGACGTGAGAATTGTGTAAATCTTGGTTAAGGAAAAACACAAGGGAGTAGGCACTTTGGTCGACTCGTACCACAACCAAAAAAAAGCCTTGTCTCCGCTACAGTGTCTTGTTGATTCTCTACTTCCCTAGATCCTAAATATTCATCCTAGTTGTTCTCCAGATTAAATCAACCGCAGGAGCAAGTACAGATCAAGAATAGTTGATGATTAATATGTTGTTTTAACGGTTATTAAATTGCTTGTGTTTTTTGGTGGGATAGCTTATCAGATACTCATCTATCATCTCTGGAACATGTGTGATAAATTCGTCCTTTCTTATTTATCCTTTGCCACTCAATCTATCCTAGCTCCAATGTAGTTTCGTGCTATTTGTTATTATTAAAGTTGTTGATGGCATATACTTGGAAAATGCAGCTTAGGAAAACTTGCTACAATGAAAAACAAATTTTGTAAAAAAAATGTTTCTTTACCTGGATAGGCACTCTAAACATTTGTCGAGGTATAAGCTCCTTTAGCTTTTGAGTTAGAGCCCTGCCAACAGCATATGCCTGTAATAATAGCCATATAACGAGCTTCTCAAACTTAGAAATATCTAAGTTAATAATGGCAAGATACCTAAACTTACATGGAAACTAAGTAGTTTCTAATAAACTTTGTAGGGTTACACTACTGATGCAGAACTACATAGAACAGCAAAATACAAGCATTTAATAGAAGTGTCTTTCCAAAGATAATATTTACTTCTGAAAAGACGATTGAAAAATGCAACAAGTAGACACTTTTGGTGCAGTAGAAAATCGAAACTATTGATTAATCGGTCCTAAACATTGCCTCCATGAAAATGGCAGCAATGTAGCATTTCAAGCACGGACTTTTTTAATAAATCACCATGGATTTCTTCAAAAGAAACATATAAGTAGTATAGTGATGTCTTTTGATGTTGGAACAAAGTGGATATGGAAGAAGAGCTGAATTGAAAGGTAAAAAAAAGGTAGAAATTTAGAGGAAAGAGAGCATCCAAACTAAATTGTGAGGATATCAATAACTTAAACTGAGCATCCAAACTAAATTGTGACCTCTGGCTTCCTTTTCAGTCTTCTGTCTATAAATTCATTTCATTTGTCCAATTACGGTCTGTCAAACAGCTATATCAAACATTAAAATTCACGCATGAGTTGGCATCTATGTCCAGTTGTGTGAGGACCATGCTAACATCTATTGAAATCCTTGTTTATTTGTGTGTCGGGCCATGTTTACATGGGCTTTATGAATATGTCATGTGAGTTAAAAGTACATCTTGCAGGAGCCGATGTTGACATGGATTTCAAGTAGTAGGAGGTCTGTTGGTTGGCGGAAGTCTGTAAAAACGTTTCTGATGAATGTTCCATATGCTTCATCTACACGAGCACACATAGCGTGCTTCATCTACACGAGCACGCTTAAGGTTGCAAGACCATCTATGTAAAAAATACAAATTGCGTATGTGTGCATGCATGTGTTTGTGTGTGTCGCCATTCTAGACTTGAGGTTGAACGGGCATCAAGATCTCCTAAATGACTATTTTAGATTAAAATATACTTGCTGTAGCATCATGGAAAATGTTTGAGCCTTCATCAAAGTGCTTCTAAGTTCATTGCACCACTGAATGCAAAGAACAATTTATTTACTATTGCTTGGAGCACTTAGAATAGGAATGAATGAGGTACAAAAAAGGCCAGACAGAAGAGACAAAATTGTCCATATATATATATATATATATATATATATATATATATATATATATATAATCCAGTACCTTATCTTATGGACTATTGTTGCTAATGGCTCCACAGGATCACCATTAATCTGGATGTCAAGCTTTACCAAATCACTCTCCCTATACCTAAGCAGATGCAAAATACTCATATTATACATAAGAAAGCAACTTCGTAAACAGTTGAACCTTACGTAATAAAATAGATTGGGTTTTTCGTTCCTACATCAGTTTGAAGTCCGAAGTGCTAATAGCAACTTTAACACAGTTAGTACAAGGGTAGAGGCATAATGAACAACTTACATGTTAGTTGCAACGGCCATTTTGAATATAAACTAGTCTGAGAAATTACAAGCCTACTAAGTTCCAGAACAGGTATTTCCCTTATAGTGTCTTCATATGAGGCCTTATCTGTAAAGCATTTACCCTTAATTTAACGTAACGTTTCAGATATAATAATACCAAAATGTAAGTTCATTTCCTTAACTTGGTATTGCATGTAAACAAAGATGTCTTTCTAGATATTCATACCCCACAAAAGTGTACTCCATGCTAGCATAGCCTTTGCTTCTAGATTTGAGTTGATCAAAGAAGTCTCCGACCATCTATAGAAAAAAAAAAAAGAAGCAAACTATAATTAACCAAATTGGAAACTGCAAAGAACAAAACACAACGAGGTTGTATTGATATAAAGCAAAACAAGCAATCCATCACTATTTAAGATTTTACTTATCCACTGTGTTTCAACACAGCCTAGCATCAGGACACCTCAACAGGCGGCAAGGAAGAAACAGATTCCACCACAGATATCGCATATTACTGAATGCTTACCTACTCTCCTAAAGAATTTTTATGGAACCTTAGAAGAATTGAAAAAATGCGGTGACATTAGACTTATTTTTTAATTGTTGTCCTACTGCTAATTCAAACAATACCATATTTTTATCTCATTCCAAATCTTTCATCCTACTTTTGAAGAAAGATAATTAATTTGGGCTTCCTCATTATGTTTATTTTTGCTCTACATTCCCTACTCGTACAAAATTGATATGGCAAAACAATCTTTTTAACCCCTAAACCTATTATAACATGGACAATTATAACCCTGACCTTTCAATTGCTACCGCAATAATACTGAACTTTTAGAAATCCTCCCTAACCTCGCCACCATATTTGTTATTTGCACCATTTGAGCTAATGACATGGACCTCACTTGTCCTAAACACAATGTCCACATCAATTGCCATGTAGAACAAGTGATGACTAGTCAGCAATCACATAGGATAAGTGACTGCTACGTCAACAGCTCGAAGTACAAACGGCAAAACCCTATGGATAGCAAAAGACTTTTTTAGATAAGATTATCCCATCACATTAAAAACTGAATTATTGCGAATAAACATTTAGTAAAAATTCAGGGGTCAAATATTTAAATTTGCCATTTAATATTGGGTCCCTTGTTCTGTTTGACCTTAATCTGGGGTTTCCCTTTCCAAAAGTATATTTCTTTCTAAAAGAAGCATACCTCAATTTCAAAGCTCGATTCACACTCCTAATATAGGGCGCGATTGGGGCACAAGTCCAGGTGAATAGAATTGTGTATGGAGCTTTCAAGAGAAGGAGAAGAAAATTGTAACGCTACAGCTTGCGCAGGATGCGCAGTATCGGTCTATCGAAAGTTGCTGGAGGTGCATGCTTTAGGCCAGTTACTGGACCTATGCACGAGCTCGGAATTAGTCCCATATCCTTTATACAGGCTGAGAAGTTGAGCTCATATACTAGGAGGTCCTAAGAGCTTGCACCTTCTAGTGGATCCACCATTTTCAAAGGACTTAGTCGTGTGGTGCAGCTGGAGCTTGGGCAGTACGGCTGGCGAGACTAAGGCGGGGCATGACAGAATGGTATCAGAGCAACCATGTTAGCTGTACGCTAGGTGCGGAGGTCAGACGGAGACAAGACTAGTCCACGTGTGATAGTAGCGGCCTCGCCATGCTGGACCAAGGCTCTAAATATACACCAACGAAGGGAGAGCCTGGGTACAACTTCCACTTGCGACCCGTTCCGTACGACCAGAACATCGTGTACTATGATGGGGTGAATGTAATGCCTGGCTTGCACATGATGTGTAGGTTTCGGTCGGCCGAAAGCGAGTATTGGTCGATCGACGTGTTGCAGGTGCACAGGCCGGTCATTAGGCCTGTGCACGAGCTCTGGATTTTGATTGTCTTTGAAATCATTCATAATTATTGACTGTAGTTAGATAAATCTGAGTGACTTGCCTGAATATTGTTGTGCACACATTCAAGAATTTTAAATGTTTGTTATGGTGATTTGAATTATATTCTCATGATTAGCAATTGATTGAAATGTTTGGCTTTCCTTAGTATGCCTAATGGGATGGATATGATGATTCATTCAATTTGATAGACAACCAACTAATTCGCTCATATTTAAGTTTTATTTTTGGTTAGCTTGAGGACAAGCAAAATGCTAAGGGTCTCAGTTCGTTTGTTCTTGATCAAAGAATTAAGGAGTTTGAAGATCATCCATTAGAGCTGAAGCAAAAATGAATATTAATGCAGACTTGTAGACGTTTATGTGTCTAATTTAGTTATTATATAAAAAAGGGTTCTATGGGGACAATGAATAGTTCTTCCATGACAGTCATCGTAAGGCCAAAATTGCACTTGCCCTCTTCATAGATGAAAAATGCACTTAATAAAACGTATTTTCACATAATTGGTTATTTCATGGAACTGATACTATTGCAAGTTGAAGAAATCATAACTACATTAACAATTCGAAAGAGATATTAGGGAAGTTGTAGGAGTTATTTTAGGAGATATTTAGGAGTTATTTTAGGAAGATTTTTAGGAGAAGAATTTGGTAGGATCTTAGAGGGCTCCCCTTTATAAATACTCGATGTATTCCTTATTTTCATTAAAGAAAATTAGTCTTTTTACATATCTTAATTTGTAGAATTAGATTGTAGAGCCGCCACCGGGCCGCTGGTGTCTTATCTTTGCCGCGTCCGGACCGCCGACGTGAGCCGATCAGAGTCGGTTCATAACACACGAGTCAAGATCAATGGCTAAAAGCAAGAAATTTGTGGAGGACAACGTCGATTTGGTAGATAGGAAAGAGACCACGGTCCCTACACCTACACCTGTTGTCGCTAGGGCTGCCCCATTGCCTCCTATAAGCCACCGCCTTGAAGTGATGCTCGGGGCACATGCTGGCACAAATCCAGGCCATGCAACAGCAGCAGCAATTCATAGCAGCTTTGACAGATCTTTTTCACTACCCTATAAATCCACCGTCACAGCGCCTTCATCATCCTTTGCCACCGATGCTCATTAACCTTTATTGTTCACTCCACAATATCTGCATGTTCCTTATGAATCCCATCACAAAAAATACTCATCGCACAGGTCACACGGGTCCGTCCTCCAATAGCGACCTAAGCGAATGGGTGTTTCAATTGGATAATATTTCCGCTACGACCATACTTTGGTGAAGGATAAGCTTTACATTGCAGCTATGCATTTCACACAAGAAGTAAATTGCGAGTAACAAGGATATGAGCACGAGAATTTTAATCATTATTGGGAGGAGTTCAAATCTGCCCTTTTCCAACGTTTCGTTCCGTTAGCCTTCATAGATGCGGTCATTTCATTGAAGGAGCTTCGGTTAGTTCCTATCTAGCGGCATTCGAGAACTTAAAAGCACGTGTGCCGAAGTGTTCAGAGACCATCCTCATTGGGTCATTCCTCGATGGTTTACAACCCAAGATCAAGCTACAGGTCCAAGTGTTGCGTCATTCAAAGCTCTAGGATTCCTACTCCCTTGCTAGAAGATGGTCCAACTAGAAGATGCGTCACAACCGATCCCTAGCCACAGCCAAGAACACGCCTTGAATTGGATGGCTTCTCTATTTATGACCAGGATCGTCATCCCCCACCTTGGCGGTCCTCACCATCACACACTGTGAGCACTATACTAGCAGCAACGTTGGGTGTTAAACACAGTTTTGAGCCTCAAGTGCCCCTACTACGTGAAGAGGGTTCTCGTTGGCATTGCAAAGAAAAGTAGACTCCAGACCGCCGCTGTAATTAAAACTCTATTATTTGGCCGGTCACGAGTAGACTCCAGAACCCCGCCCAAATTTCGACCTTGAGGGCAAGGTCGATCCCCATTAGCAAACGAAATTATACGATTGCAAGTTAGGAAACCAGAATGACATTAATTATCAGAAAGAGTACCAGGAAATATTGTAATCCATATTAGTATGAATGCATCTATTTATAGACATGAGTGGAGTCAAAAATATTATGAAGAAATAAATCAATAATTCCCTTATCTATCCCTCTAGTTGTTTGTCTTTCTCTCTTTACCTTCCTCTTCTCTTTCATTCTACCACCTCTTTATTGCTAAGATGAACTAAATGGCATTATAATCACGTCTATGAGATTAAGAATCTTCTATCATCAAAAATTTTTGTTCCAAGTGAACACCGTTCTATACTCACTACGAAGACCAAAATGAACATAAGTGCATCAAGTGACAATCTCTAAGAACTAGGTTTGTCCTCATGGCCCTGGATGTAGTCATAAGACCCATAACTCCAAGCACAGAAGTTCTGAAAAAGTTTTAGATGGTAAGTTACAATTATTAATACTGTCAATGAATAGATATGATCCTACCCAAATTATAAATTATTGCATTGAGCATTATCTCCAACATGTTTGACTGTCCGCATGTGTTCATGGTTAACAGCTTCTAAGCTATAATTGTCACCAAACTATACAGCTAGAAAACACTCGATAGTCATATCAGTTATATATATGATAGCAACATAGTACACGCAAAAGATGTAAGACTACCTCCGCCAGTGGAAGCTCATATATAATCGATGCCCTATTCTGACTGATGTAATTCATTTCTTTAAACACACCTCTTCTATCTTGAGCAAGCTCCATGAGGGAGCCAATGTATTCCTTAGGTGTGAGCATCTCGATCTACAACAGTATCCTTCAGATAACTATTGAATACTTAAAGAAAACACTTTGAAAGAATATCAAACGGATACCTTAACATATGGTTCTTCGATGGACCTTCTTTTGTCGAGCTCTGGAAGCAAAGATGGATTTGAACACTCAACCTAGGTTGCAATGAAAAAGGGTTAAATACATGTTTCGTCCTCTAGTTGACAATCAAAATTGCAATATAGCTTTGGAGTTATAAAAAGAGCACTTTAGCACTATGCACAAGAAAGAGTAAGTTTAGTCCCTCAAGTATTGAAGTACCACAATAATCCAACTGTGAGGGAGAATAATCATGTTGTTAGTCACTTACATGTCGTTTATGCACATTTTATTACTACTTAGGTATGTGACAGTAAAAGGAAGACATTTCTGGTCACAGCTCAATTAATGTTGCATATGAGTGGAAATGTTGACTGCGGGACTAAAATTGCAGTTAGATGCCCTCTTCACAATTTGACGTGCTGGTCAGCACAGCCTGTGCTAGGGCAGCATATCTCTATCGGCACAGCACGTGCTGAATAAACTTATACATAAATTATTTATTTAATTTTAAAGTTTTAGTTTTCCTTTGCAATAACAAATGGTCGGGACGGCACCATCGGCACAATCGGCACGTGTCTGGATCTGAGTTTACGAAACTCGACTCGGCTCAGCGCTAAAACCTTGGTCCTCTTGAAGGATTAAAATATTTCCACACCTCAAGGGGCTAAAAATACAGTTTGGGGTCGACTTAAAAAACAAAATCTGCATATGACCCTTTCAAAATCATTAAACCAAAGTACATAGGTAATTAAACTCCATACTAATATTGCGCAATTGTTAGCAAGCAAGATATAATACTGTATCAACATACGGATTTCAACATTAGGATAGTTTTACATCATATATTACAAAAGAAGTGGTTATCTTTGCAACCTAAATATCTACCAGCTTAAACTTTGAGGTTTGGAAATGGCCCAAGGCCGTATTGTCAACTCAATTGGTTCCCTCCTATTTTCTGCTTTCCATCAAGTTTTACCAGTGCCAATGTTTCTATTGCTCTAGGCTGTGAGACCACACTTGATTACAAGATATAGCAAGTTCAAAGAACGTAACTTCTATTTATCAACCTCACAGCATGATTGTGCCTGCCACATGTCATGTGATAGAGCAAAGTTTAAGACCAGGTGAATGGGCTCATGGTGGATGCGTGTCAAATTTTAAGGTTGATTTCAGTGCTACATTAGTAGAACAATACCTGAAGTAATAATTGTTAAGAATTTCACATATGAGAATAGACCGAATATCATGTATATCCATTGAAAGGGTATTAGATTAGAACAAAACAATACAAGGACTTAAGTTATTAGGCTAGGAACTGGTCCAGCTGACACCGGCCTTAAACTAGAAGTTGGTGGATCCACCGATTATAGTTTTACACTTTTACTATAGTAATTACTTTAAAGTTACTTACTTGTTTGTGATTATCTGGCCATAGCTAGATGCCTTTATCAGACAAAGCTGCATGAATGTTTGTTTCTGTAATAGGATTTGCATGCATTATGTCTAATATATTTAACATATACGCTCTTTTTAGTTAAAATTGTCTCATTAGATAAACCTCTTACTTTCTGCGGCTAGTCTAAATTTCAGCCAGCAAATTGATCAGGCCTAGATAGCAATACTTGGGAGAGCAACTTTTCTGGCTCTATACATCCGTTGGCATTCTTACATTAACCAAGTAAGCCTGCCTTCATAACAACATCGTCTATGTCATACATGCACGATTCTGCAAGCCCACAGAAAAGTTACGCTTACTGCAGTTCTCTTGCAGGCTGTATGAGCAACCAGATCAAGTGATTGGTTCTGTACCGATGACACCAGAGTCCTTTGGCTCATATGATGTACAAAGCTGCAATCATGTTTGTAAAAGAACTTGTCACTGATCAAAAGAGATTGGGTCACTAATATGCATATGATCACTGATCGAGTGCGACCTCTGTCGATTAATAAATATTCAAAAGCTGAATTGGATTAACAAGAGCGATGCAGGAAATATAGATAAACACGGAGATTTTACGTGGAAATCCTTGAGGAAGACAAGAAAAACCATGAGCAATCACGTAAGCCAACGTAGAATTTGCACTAGAGTTATAAAAGTTACAAGATCTCTCCCATCACTCTCACAGCCAGGATCTATAACACATCCGATTACAATATCCTCCAAAAACACCACTAGACTTAACAAAATCTGCTGAAATTAGTTCTCTTAAGATTCTCACGAGCGTGTGAACTTAGGGCCCCCTCAACAGTGCCCTGGGAGGTCTTTTTTGGGTGTTGCCAGGCGCAAGCCTGGATCATGACTGTCGCGAAAGTAGTGGATCTGACGAAAATCATGGGTTAACCAGTCTTCTTTACTCTATTTACGCCACGTAGGCTCCCACGTTCAATGGTTAGAGCCCAACGTATAACTGATTCATCCACGTTCTTGTGGCGATTGCACGGCTGACTTGGTCTTTTCTTATTTCAATCGAGCGAGCTTGGCCGGTATGCCGAAGTCTACGTAGGGTCTGGGATGATCCGGCCTCAATCCGACGTCGATCTTGGCTGGCCAATGCTGAATAAGGAACAAACTATGGATGGTCTGCTGGAACCTCAGTTCGGTTTGCAGTGCCGGCAGAACGTCGAGTCGAGGTCGTTTTCGGCGTGGCGATCCCGATGTATACAAATGAATGCCTCGAAAAACGTGCACGCCTTGGTTAAGTGTGGTACTTCGACTCTCCATCCTCTTTAGTGGCTAGCTCATCTGCTGACACGTGGCAGCCTAAATCTATACAACATTGCCCCTTGACAGGCAAGCTGACGTGTCGGCTCATCCAGCGAACTCTCTTCGTGTCTGCCTCGCTCGCGCGTTACCCATCACCCTTCTTGGCGCGTGGCACCAAGCTGGGATTGGGCTGCGCCATGTCTAGGTTCGTTGCCCGATTCACCAAACCCTTCCATCATTTGGCGCCGTCTGTGGGAAAGAAGAAATTGAGACGATGGTTGGACAAAGATGTGGAGCACAAAACGGCTGGCAATGAATGGCATTCCGGCAATCAATGAGGGACAAAAACCACGCACCTTAGCCAGAGCACCCGTGATAAAAAAAACAGCAACAGGAACAGCCGACAAGAGCAGCGGCCAGTTCCAATGGGCTAACTCGTGCATGGCAGACGCCGACGCCCATAACGAGGGAACATCTCGATTATTTCCGTAGCGAAATCTGAGCGATGCTGACTACCGCCCCGGTTAATCCAACAGTTGCACGGCCTGAACAACTAGCGGATAACCAAAACCGTATCAACGTCTGGGACAAGCTGGGAGCACGTTGGGACTCGCGTTCCGCAGGCCAGGTGTCACAAGAGAAATGCGAGAACAGGACAAGCTCAGAAATAAGGGGATCACCTCCCCCACAAAGCAAAGCAACTGGCAGGCGCAAAGCCCAGATCACGGCAGGAAAAGACACAGGCCTGGAAGCAGGAATCAACACACCCTCTGGCAAAGGAGGAAGAACAGTGATCGTTCAACATTTACCCGTCTACACCGGCGACGAGCGTTCCCCCTTAACGAAGAGGGTCCAAGACACCAAGATCACTTCTGATTTCGATTTAGTAAAACTCAAATATTTTGATGGCACCGAATAACCAGAATCTCATTTGGAAACATTTCGTATTGCCATGCAATTCAAATGGGCGTCAGACAAACTTTAATGTCTAGCGTTCGACACAGCAAAAACATGGTGGAAGAACTCTTCACAATCATCCATCGACAGCTTTGCACAGTCGGAGAAGGCTTTTATCTCCAACTTCTACTCCAAGACACTAATCTAACAGGATAGTAAAATCCTACTATCGGCAATCCAAGAAGAAGAAGAGAGCCCCGCGGACTACTTCAAAAGATTCAATGAGGAGCGAGGGGAAGTACGGAATGCAGAACCAGCAATTATCATGGCAGCACTCCAAATCGGGATCCAACACCAAAAACTAAGGGAACAGATATTTAAAAACCCTCCCTCAGATTTGCAGGATACGTACGTTAGGATCAATGCGAGAATCAAGCTTGACCGTGCTCCATGGATGACGGACAAGGACAAGAAGAAAGATACCAATAAAACCTAAGAATCAAAAGCGACGAACGCGAAAAATGAGGAGAAAGGGTATGCCCACCGATTCACCTTCAAGGCCCCGCTGTCGAACACTCCAATCGTGGTGTTAACCATCAACCAGGGACCAAACCGAAGGCAGGCACGAAGCCTCGCGGCAAAGATAAAGTATTCTGTGAAATTTACAGATCCAGCACTCATTCACTTTGGAATTTGGATACACCTGAGAACTATGGAAGGGACGACAAAGAAGTCGGTGGTCAATCTCAGAGCAAAGAATGCGTCCTAGAATAACACATCCACCGCGCTGCAGCTGTCGACCAAGACGTGTTGTCTGCCATTTATTACAGAAATGAGCAATGCATCTTCGTGAGGCAGAGAGATACCTACCAAGTTTTCTGGGTTGACAAAATTTTTGCTTCAGTTAGGTCCTCTACTCTCTTCTTCTTCTTCTTTTGGATCTGGCAAACTTCTTTGCCGAATGCCTTATTCTCCCGCCGACTCATATCGGCGTAAGTAGGTCCTCCTAAGCAAGGTTTTCCGTGCCGTGCCGAGTCGAGTATCGGTAAATCTGAAATTGGGCACGTGCCGACCGTGCCTATCCGTACAATTTATTATATTTAATATTAAAATTATTTAAATAATAATTAAAAAAAAAAATAGAAATATTAAAATAAAATATAAAAATTTAATTATATATCCAAAATAACTAGTATAAATTTATTTCGTGTCAAATTTCGATAAATTTTAAATTCAGAATGTGCCGAATTTGTTATAATAAAGTTTTATTTTTATATTTTTTTATATATTAATATATTTTTTTAAAAGAAAAGAAAGAAAGAAAGGAAAAAAAAAAAAAGAAAAGAAAGTGCGCAGGCGCGCGACCGGCAGTGCCGGTCGAGCGCCTGCGCGTTAGAACTGTTGCCCGCACGCGGGCGACCGACAGCTGTCGGTCGTCCGCGTGGGCGACCCGACTGGTCGCAGGCGCTTGACCGGCAGCTGCCGGTCGCGCGCCTGCGCGTTGCCCAATAAAAAAAAAAAAAAAAAACGCCCGCACGCCGGCAACCGGCAGTCGCCCGCGTGCGGGCGTTCGTTAGAGAGAGGGAGAGAGGGGGAGGGAGGGAGAGAGAGTATGCCGGTGCCGAGCTCCGGCGGCTCCGGCACCGCAAACCTTGCTCCTAAGATACAATGAACTCTCCGCATCGCCAATAAGGGTTGGGGGGAGCGCTCCTCTGCAATAAGCTTCTCCTTCTCATATTGCATTTACTCTTTTGGAGGGGGAGAACGCCGTCTCCTGACTTTTCTACCCGCTTGGGTGATCTCCTTGGGCTCCTGGTACGCGGTCTTCTGGTGCTACGCGATCTCCGCCTCGAAGAACTTCGTGATCTCCTCTAAGAGCGATGGTGACTCGAGGATTGGCGTCTCCCTCAAATGCTCTCATTTGTTGCCCCTTCCATAATTCTCAGGTGATTATATAGCTCTCCACATTCCAAAGTGGAATGAGTGTTGGATCTGTGAATTTCACAGAATACTTTATCTTTGCCGTGGGGCTTCGTGCCTGCCTTCAGTTTGGTCCTCTGGATGATAACTAACATCACGATTAGAGTGTTCGACAGCGTTGCCTTGAACGAGAATCGGTGGGCGTCGCCTTTCTTCTCCTCCTTTTTAGCGTTCGCGGTTTTCGATTCTGAGGTCTTCTTGGTATCTTTCTTCTTGTCCTTGTCCGTAATCGATAGAGCACGGTCAAGTTTGATCCTCACATTGATCCTCGCATACATATCCTGCAAATATGAAGGAGGATTTTCGAAGATCCGTTCCCTTAGTTTTTAGTGTCGGATCCCGACCTGGAGTGTGCTATGATGACCGGTTCTGCATTCCGTACTTTCCCTCGCTCCTCATTGAATCTTTTGAAGTAGTCCGCCGGGCTCTCTCCTTCTTTTTTTGATTGCCGATAGTAGGATTCTACTATCCTGGTAGATTATTGTGTTGTAGTAGAAGTTGGCGTTGAAAGCCTTCTCCAACTGCGAAAATTGATTAAGCCATAGTTCGTGATGAAGCCGGTCTTCACTTCGTCCTCCGGGTGCATCTTCACCTGATTGTAGCCTGAGAACGCGTCCATGAAGCTTAGTAACTCGTGTTCCTGCTATAGCATCCACTAATTGATCGATCCGAAGGTAGGCGGTTGCTATCCTTCAGCGACCCTTGTTCAGGTTAGAGAATTCGATGCATATCCTCCATTTTCGCTTGCCTTTTTCACTAGGATGACGTGAACGAGCCATTCGGAGTATTGAATTTCGCGGATGAACCCAGCTTTCATAACTTAGCAAGCTCAGCCTTAATGGCTCGACTTTGCTTGGGAGAGAAGTTCCTCTTCTTTTGCTTCACATGCTTGTAATCGAGGTCGAAGTGAAGCTTGTGGCTGACTATTGTCGGGTCGAGCCCCGGCATATCTGACAGGGTCCATGCAAAGAGTGCATTGTTCTATAAACACCCGACCACGTCAGCGAACTCCTAATCTTTGAGCTTGGAGCCAACCTGTAACCGTTTTTTCTCCCCTCGACGAGGGGTATCTTTAATGTGGGCTCAACGTGTCTGCCCTTCTTTTAGTCTTCCTGCAATCAGCATGTCGATTGGGAGTGTCTACTTTTACCAAAGGCTATTTCTATAGCAACGCTTCGCATCTTCGAGATTGCCTTATACCTCACCGACACCGCAAGTTGTTTTGAATTTGGCTCACTTGTATGGGAGAAAGACTACCAATTGTAGAGCCTTGATCCCAGGTCAACCGAAGACAATGTTATACGCCGACGAGATATTCAGCACCAAGAAGGTCATCATCGTCGTCGTCTGCTTTGGTTTTGTCCCCACGATCACCAGCATGTCAATCGTGCCTAGAGATATGACGTCGATCCATCGAGACCGTACACGATGGTGTCGTTGGGCGACAGATCTTCCTCCATCAATTCAATCCTGATTAGTGCGTCTTAGAACAGCACGTTGGATGATGCCCCAATGTCGATGAAACCCTTTTTCACCTCGTGGTTTGCCAAGATCATTGACACGATGAGGGCATCTCCATTTATGCCTACACTTGAACTTACTGGAGTACCTCTTGTGGAATGGAGCGACTCCCCTCTTCCTGCATGGCTTTCCCAAACCGGTACCCCCGACTATGAAGTGTACAGGCTCGACATGCACACACTTCTTGGTGCCGAGGTTCTGTGTCCAGCAGGGCTTCAGCCTTTTGCCCATGCGCAGCATCGGGTTCGCTTGCGCGATGAACTCTGACAACTCTCCATTCCTTGCCAAGTGTCCAAAAATACCCCGGCGCTGCATGAAGCAATTGGTTGTGTGTCCATAGGTCCGGTAGAAACTGCAATACTTCAACCGATCTCGCTTATTCGTCGGAGTCGCGATTGGGTGCGGCTCTGGCAATCGGCATCGCTGTTATACAACAGCCAGAATCTCTCGGTGAGGTGGGTTGAGCTGGGTGTAGTTTTTGTACTATGGCAAGTATCCTCCACCGACTTCTTCCTTATTCTTTTCCCGCCAGCTGCCTCTCTGGTCATCCTCTACGCTCATCACATTGTCTATGGTTGTTACTATTAAGTTCAACTTCACGCTCTTCAACCTCTATCATGAGCCAAACCCTCTCATATGCCTTCACGAGCATTTCCAACGCGTTGGTGGGGAAGTCGTATAAGAGTCGTCTGTGGAGAACCCCCCACTTCAACGCCGTGAGTGCGAACATGGGGACCACATCCTGCATATTCTGTTGCTCCACAATAGAACCTCTTAAAAACAACTTCAAGCTTTGTCCCTCCTACTGTACAACATTCAGATAGGGATGGCAATGGGTCGGGTCGGGTCGGGTTCCAGGTCACCCAAACCCCACCCGATCATATTCGGGTTCGGGTTGTAAAATTCGGATTCAGATTCGGGTTATCTTTTCTGGGGTTCGGCTTCGGATTTATTTGTCTCGGGTCGGGTTAGGATTCGGGTTCGGATTTTCTTTATAACATTTGTAATATATTTCTTAGATAAAAACTATTACATGGAGGACCTTATATAGACAAAAGACCCTAAATTCAGAAGGCTTTTTGCGTCCTTTGGGAAATCCGAGCTCACAAAAATCTCATCTGGAAGGCATCGAAGAGCTCGGACCAGCTGTTGATAGACTCCGGCCTCAATCCAGTAAACCAAATCTGAGCAGGTCCCACCAACGTCATTGGAAATGCTTGGTTGTACGCCGCCTCGTCGTACCCAGTTAACTTCATGGCCATCATGAAGCAAGACATGTGGGCCTTCAGCACCGTCTTCCTATTGTATTTTGAGATTTTTGGCGAGCTTGCAGTCCGGTGGCAACGGCGCATCTTATGTCGTCTGAGAAAAGGGAGAGTTTCGTTCCTTGGCGACCCATACCATCTTCCCAATTGCGGATTGAGTGGGGCTGCCCATCATGGACTTTCCACGCAGCCCCGACACCGACTCAGCCCCTTTGTCAGTCTCCCTGGTTGACTCATCCAGGGAGATCATCTCGTCAGCTTGCTTGCAACTGCGTCAGGTTGAAAGCGCCCGATCTTCGGATCGCGCCAATTCTCACTCCCTCTCCCTCGCCGGTTGAGCTCCGCGACTTCCCAGGCGTTCTTGGATCTGAGATGGTCCAAGTATGCTGAACACCGAACCTCGGCCTTGACCGAGAGAGTTTGCTTCAGTGCGATGTCTCGATCCTCTAGTCTACACGGAAAGTCCCACCCGTACTAGTACTCGTTCGGGTGCAGCTGGTGCAGGCAACTGTAAGTAGGAATGTTCAACCTGTCCGGAGGGAGACTGAATAGCATCAATATTGTGGACTAAAAATCGGACTGAAATTTAACTGTTTCAGTCCAGATCGGATCGCAAAATAATTGCACCGAACCAGAACGGACCAATTGGACCGCAAATTGCAGTCGTACAATGTTTGGGCCACGAATTGGTTTGGGCCGCGAATTTCTGACTTTTGGCCACGAATTGCTTATTAGTTTGATTCCCAAATTTATTTGGCTAGACTCTTAACAGGTCCTTGGTCCAGTCCACCGGTTTTTCAGTCTTGGACCGGGCCGGACCGAAGACCAATTAACTTTTAACGGAACTACGGACCGGACCAAGCCGACCGACCCTTTTTTCGGTCCGAACCTGCATATGAACACCCCTAGCCGTAGCAGGTTAAGCAGTTCTTCGTGTTGGTACGCCGAAGCCTAGATCGGGTATGGGATGACGTTAGGCCTCAATCCGACGTCAGTCTCAGCTGGCCAATGCTGAGTAAGGAACAAACTTTAGGCGGTCTGCTGGGACCTCGGTTCTGTCCGTAGTATCGGACGGACGTCAAGCCGAGGTCGGTCTCGGCCAAGCGATCCCGAGGTGTGCGGATGGATGCCTCGGGCTATGTACGCACCTTGGTCAAGCGTGATACTTAGACTCTCTGTCTCCTCTAGTGGCCAGCTCATCTGGACACGTGGCAACCCAAATACACGCTCTATCAACTACTTTTGCCTTATCTACTCTTTCAGGGAAGTAGTAAAAATTCCAAAACAGGGGATTCATGTGCAAGTAAGGGACAATATTAAAAAAACAACTAAAAGTGTAAGAGAGCTTACGACATCGCCATTTGGGTAGTGGACTTTATAAACAACACTTGGAGCTGTTGTGATCAGGGTCAAGTTGTACTCTCGCTCAAGTCTTTCCTGAAAAGGAAAACCATCAACCTTCTAAAAGTTCAGAAAGAAAGATCATCATATATGAGCAAATGGTAAACGTCAGACAACCTGAACAATTTCCATATGGAGGAGGCCTAGAAATCCACAACGAAAGCCAAAACCCATTGCACTTGAAGTCTCCGGTTCGAACTGCAACACACCAATTAAACAACTACATAGTAGAAAATACTTGTACAAAATTCAAAGCATCCGTTGAATTGGATTGATTCGAGGAATATCCAAATGCAAATGGGGCTCCTACAAAATTGAACATTAGTATTGCTGGATGACTATGAAGAACTATGTAGTGGAGTCAGTTCAATAACAGATAGTATTATCTGAAGAAAATAAACGGTTCTTAACACATTCAAGGCGATGTTCTTAGCGCCAAAACATCATTCTAACTTGAATAAAAAAAATAGTAAGTTATCCAACATGACTAATGGATCTGGAGATACTTGAACCAATATGCCGCAGCACTGGATGCGTCCCTATGTTTGGATTGGTGATAATTTGATGGATAAGCAATAAAATTTCTTAGTTGCCAAATAAAAAGTAAAAATAAAAAAGGAAAACTACTCTCAGTCCCTCGTAGAGCATCAAATTAGTATGAGGTCCCTCATATCTTTCCAATTAATATAAGGTGTCTGGTTTGAATCAAATACTTCCCTGTTTCAGGACAAATGAAATTGCTCGTGACTATGAAGAACTATGTAGAGTCAATTCAGAAGAAGTCAGTCTTATCTGAAGAGGAAGGAATGATTCTTACTGTATTCGAATACAGACCATGTTCTGTAGAGCAAGATATGGTTGTTAATTTGAGCAATGAAAAAAAGGAATACTGAGGTCCCTCATTAAGCATCAAATTAGTGTAAGGTCTGTCATAACTTTCCACTTAATATAAGGTCCCTGGTTCCAATAATATATACTTCCCTGTTTTGATATGATCCTATAATTGAAGTATATTTTTCTAGTTGAGAATAACACTTTCCTCAGATTGTACTGTCTCCAAAAATTATACTGCCATAAGGTATACTTTGAAACAATGTATACTTCATTAACTTGAAACCGTAATGTTTTTGTCCAACTATCTTTGTTTCAGAAAAAAAGTACTTGAAAAGAGGGACCTCAGAATGAACACAAAACATAGCTTCGGACCCGGATTAAATTGATTCTACTAGGAAACCCAGAGTAAAAATAAAGACAATGAGACACCATATTAATCACCCTACAAAACAAGCTAAAGTCGTCCTTCCTGTTCTACTTATTCATATACAAAAAACATCTTTCAGTGGAGCCTCGTTCATACACCTAACATATCTGTAAAAGGCTCACTTGTTCCTGTGGTACAGATAATATGTTGTGTAATCATTCAGTGGATATTAACTCCCAACTAGAGTCACTGTGAGAATTAGGTCTAAACTGTCAATATCTGGATTCTGCTGGTTACCTACAAAAAAATACACAATGAATATAACTAATTGGCAAAAATATTGTTTAGTCCCATTCAAGGTTTTACGTGCCGGGCGGCACGCGCGGTGCCGCCCAGCACGTGCCAGAGCCGCCGGAGCTCGGCACCGGCATGGTGCCGAGCCGGCCGGCTCCGGCACTCATCTCTCTCTCTCTCTCTCTCTCTCTCTCTCTCTCTATTTTTTTTTTGGTTAAGTGAGGAAGACGATGTCGCCCACACGCGGGCGACAATTTTCATTTTTTTTTTACACGCGCAGGCGGCACTTCTTTTTAAACACGCACAGGCGCCACGCCTGTGCGTGTTTAACACTTTTTCTTTTTTAAATAAAAAATATAATAATATTCAAAAATATTAAAAAATTATTTTTTTATTTATCGCAAGTTCAGCACATCTCCGATACTCAGTGAAATTCGGTACGAAATAAATTCGTAATATCTATTTTTTATATATAATTGAATTTTAATATTTTTTTTAATATTTTTTTCTTTTATTAATATTTTTTATTTTATTTAAATATAAATTATACTGATTGGCACGGTCGGCACGACCGAGTTTCAGATTTACCGATACTCGACTCGGCAAGGTCCTATTGCATAACCTTATAGTTCAACAATATCTGACACTAAATCAGGTATGACAAACACCAGCTACAAAGTAATTTCAAATCACCAAAGAAACCTTTGAATTTTGATGTTCGTTGCAGTATGAAGTTCATCTTCTTTTTATACTTGTCAAGAAAGACTATGGTAAATTTACCAATTATTTTACAATGGACTTCCTATAATTTGAATTGACAACATATATGACGACCAAAATGCTTATAAGTTAACCATAACATTCACAGAAACAATTAGTAAAGCCAAGTACATAGATATAGCTCTGCATTACCTTTAAAGCTGAATCATTGAGCTGAAGCTTTTCCAAAGCATCACGAAGTTCAGGAAACCTATTCACAAAATGCTTAGGCATTAAAAAGGTTAGGAGATGTAGAAAATAAAGATTAAAACTATTGAAGAGTAAATACTTGTCAGCATCAACAGGAAATAGTCCGCAGAAAACCATAGGAGTAGCTTCTTCATATCCTGGCAAAGCGTTAGTTGCCCTCCTTCCAAAGTGCGTAATTGTGTCACCAACTCTTGCATCTGCTACTGATCGTATTGAAGCTGAAAGATAGCCAACCTAAATGCATGCAAACAAGAAAAAGAAAGATAGCCAACATATTTATCAGTAACACTACTGTAAACAGAAAATTTTGCCAAGCAAAGGAATAAAATTATGGAATAAACGAGGAAATCCTCACACAAGTACAGAGAAGTAAATAAGTCTTGGAATAAATCAATAAAAAGTAGAGAACAAATGTTAGGATAGTCGTGAACGTCTAAGTGTACGTCACTTTCTTTGAATATAACAACTGAAACATTATAAGCGTTGCACATGCATATCATCATGAACTCAACTCCAGGACCAAAATAAGCATTGGAAAAGATCGGGGACCATCCTGGGACTTTGCCTGTCACTGGTGCAAGATTGCATATACAGTTAAAAGGAAATCATCATATCTGCATGATTTTTGGTGCGTGCAGGATAGAGAAAATAGTGTATGAGCTAAAGGTGCTTCGGTTGTCAAAGAAGTTTTTATGGGAACTTGGGATGACGAAAACCAAATTACCTATTCAAAAACAGATTGATCTCATTAATAAGCATGCATGTTACTCTAACATTAATCCTTTCTGGGATTTGCACTTCTATTTCCACTACATAGTCAGCAAGCATATTGGGATGTAACTATAATTTTCCATGAGCATGCGCAGTTACATCAGGCAGATGCACCAACAATTTTAGGATCATATAGTCTCTAAAGGTCAAAGGTAACAACACAAGTTTTGACATATACCTCGCCAGCATAGAGTTCATCAACTTGCAATTGATTCGGTGACAGGACACCAACCTCATCAGCCACATAGTCCTGATTATGATAAAGAATGAAAAAACTCAAAGACAAGACCATTTAACTTTGTATAAACAGTAACTACATCAAGATGCAAATGATAATGACAGCAGGTGATCCATAGCAACAACTTCTCAGCTCGATGATCTAATTGGCCTAGTAATATAGTAAAAGAATCAACTAAATAGCTACGGTGTTTATGACAATCACACATGCACATACTATGTAGCACGGACATGGCACGGTGACACGATATGGACATGACATAATACAAACACGGCAACATGACAATTCTCAAAAAAATCTCGGATACAACATAGGATCGCCACAACAAATAAAATATACTATTATGTACTAATCTATAAAGTAATTTAAATATAAATTTTTTAAAAAAGTAAACTTAATAATTTGAATTTTAAGCAACACTAAAATATAATATCAATCAGAATTCAATATCTTAATGGAAAAATGTCATTAGAACTTCACCATGAGATCATTTTTCTTATTCAAAATTATTATGTATACAAAAGATGAGCCTTTTTTCACATTGCAAGTTATTATATAACAAGTATAATTACTAGTTATTTGCTTTAAAGGAACCTTAGCCTTGGATTAGATACATATAACAATATATTGTTATATTACCTATTTTAATTTGTTATGTAAGACCAAAAAAAAATCTACCAAAGCTTTCTAATTATCCAACACATGAATATAAAAAGCATAAGAATTGTTCAATTGCGAACAAGACAATAGATGTATCAGACATCGTCCTACGAGTGCCCGGCAAAAAGTCTTCTCTGATACATGTCCACGGCACCTTCAGTAAAGTGTCTGTGCTTTTGTGCGTGGTGTGTGTGTGTGTGTGTGTGTGTGTGCGTGTAGGTGTGTGTATATATCAAAGTTTGACTTCTCGGTCGGCACGAGTGTGTGTATATATCATCGTTTGACTTCTCGGCGCCGTGTGGCAGCACCGGAACGGCCGGTCGGCACTAGGGTGTGTATATATCATAGTTTGACTTCTCGGCGCCGCGTGGCAGCACCGGAACTGGCGTCTCAGACCGAGCCGACCGATGTACGATGACCGATGTACGATCGTGCCGACCAATTTGTGCCGACTGTGCCGCCCGTTTCGATCGGCACGGTCCGCACAAATTGTTTATATTTTTTTTAATTTTTTTTGGCTGGCTGGCCATCCTTTTTATATAATAAATCTTATAAAATTTTATTATTTTTTAACATTTTTTTTGGTAAATTGTACGATTCTGCACGGTCGGCACGTCTCGAGATCTGAGTTTACCGAAACTCGAAACGGCACGGCAAATGAAAATCTTGGTGTATATATATATATATATATATATATATATATATCCGCGGCACTGCACTTCTTGATTTAGGATCCTACAACTATTTCAACACCAAAGCACTATAATTCATATGTTTAATTGGATACCAATGGTTTAGACTCTAAACATTAACCAAAATGCAAGGTTTATAACAAAGTTTGAAAAACCAAATTACTTTGATGATTACACAAGAAACCGAATTAGTGATGTTAATTGACCTTACAGCTATCAGTATTTATATGATCATTTATCTTTACAGGTAATCATGTAAATTAAGATAAAACAATTAATTCTATTACTAGAAAATATCAGGGGCAATCTATTCTAAATGCATATGCTAATAGTTACTGCACTCTATCTTCCTTTAAATTGGAAAAGAAAACATTTATTGAACATTTTTACCATCAAATATTTACGAAGGAAGATACGAAAATAGAAAAAAACAAGGGCCTACACATATCAGCCCTTTCTTTTCCCCCAAGTTTCAAAGCAGCTCCCTGATTTGCTTTTATAAATACAGTAGTCATCCCAAAGTGCATACATAATTATTTTCTAGAAAAGATTTGAAAAGGAGAAATTTTTTTTTTTCTAATATTTTTAAATTCAAATTTTTTTCTAAAATCACTCTAATAGGTGTTTTGAGGCTCCAAAAATCATAGCAGGCTTAAAAAAATTTAAAGAATCAAAATACCTACTTAGAAGTATTACATGTGCTTTGTGCGCTGATATCACATTTGCAAAATTAAATCAGGCGCTAAATTGGGATGAGGGAACAAACGAAGGGCTAATGCATACTTATCTCATAAATAATTACCTTCTCACTAGCCATAAAATATATTCTCTCTCCTTTCTTCACAGTTCCATCAATAACTCTAAAGTAAACAATCACACCTCTGTATGGATCATAGTAGCTACACATAGTAACACAAAATGTAAGAATACACACTACAAACAATAATTTCTGAAAACCTACAAGAACTTTCTCAACATACCATTGTCCTAATGACATTAATTTAACAACAATATTGGGTTCAAGATAATGCAGTACATCTCTTGTCTGACAAGCACAGCTTCTTGAGGTTTCACAATTCCAGAAAATTAAAAGCAGGATCTAGTTTTCATATTCAATAGAATCAATACATACTCCAATTAGATAAGATCCATCTTGCTTTTTCGAGGTTAATAATTGCTTAATTCAAAGATACACCTTGATCCAGGCAGTGGATGAATCAATTTTGTCAACAACAGTTACATCTGAAAATGAATATCAAGGGATAAAATGAAGAAACTTATAAAAAAAAAGGGGGCCTTGAATATCGGGTTTTTGAGTTCTTTACAGTTTTACACTGTAGGGATAAATGTATCAAAATGAATATAAAACTTTAGTATTTGTGATGAGCATGTGTATTTTGTTGTATTATAGAGGTTGTAAGTGGCATTTTTAACCAATTAATTGGTTTAAGTGATCTGAGCATATATGTTTTTAATATTTAAGATTTTCTACAGATTTAGGTCGACCGATATACCAAAATGGACGATCAATATATCAAATGACATCTACAGACGGTTTTCTATGAGGTGTCGGTCAACTGATACATAAATTTGGTTGACCAGTTCTATTACCATAATTTCATTCTGACAAGCTAGCGTCGACTGATATATTTTTAGGTCGACCAGCCCAAATGCATTTTGTTGTTAGATTAGATTTCGGTCGACCGATCTAACTTTTGTCGAACGATTCCAACAAGGACCGAGACAATTTTGCTAAGTATCGGCTGACCGATTTTTTAAATGGCATACCTATAACCCCTCTGGTTATAAGTTTTTTTAAAAGAAAAGTTATAACTATTTTTCAAAGTTGAGAACATGGTTTAACCATGCTTTGTTTATTTTTTAAAAAAAAAATGACGTTTCCATCTTAGCAAAATTGAACCTTTGCTTAATTCCTAAGCTCCGATAGTTTTCGTGAATATTTATATTCAAGTTTTCTTGGCTATTAAAAATATCAAGGCAATATAACATGCAAGTCAATAAGTTTACCAATCAGAGGGTTTGAATTGTACCTAAAAGCTCTATAAAGGTTCTTGACATAGGTCGAAAAACAATTGGCAGCAAAAGTAAGATGATTAGAAGGCCTCAATGACCTATTAAAAGTTAAAACACAGCCTGTTCTTGTAACTAACGAAATAGAACATCTCATTTATGACCTCAATAACCCAAGTTCATACCATTTCTGCATGCCAAGATCTCCATCCCTCCTCAACCGCCGCCTTTTAGTCATTTAGACCGCATATGAAGTGGAAATTTTGGGTTCCTCCAGGAGACAACCACAAGAGGTCTAATTCAATTTTGGCGGTAACGTGATGGGGAGAACACGAGAAAGAGGAGCTCACATGTATGGGGATTGATAAACAACGGAAATACATGTTTCCAGATTGTTCTAACATGCCGATAGAATGTTTTAGCATCACAAGAACAGGGTAAAGAAGGTGTTTTGTAACATACTACTCGCACAATGTTGTGACATTTTAAAGCGAAGTGCTTGAACCGGGCAATATTAAGAAGAGCAAGTGAAACAAATCCGATGCTACTTGGAGATCGAATTGTTCAAAGCTACGAAAAAAGGAACTAGATGCTTGCCATGGGCGAGGATGTCCAAGACAGGCATGCTCCTGACAGACTCTTAGAATGTTCAGGAATTTTCTCATGTGTAGATCACAATTCCCATATATTCATCTCTTCTCTAAGGTTCCAATTGCTTGTGTGCATAGACAAATGGAAATAAATATTTTGAGTAACATAGACTGAATGTAAGAGAAGAAAATGATAATTTCCAACAAACTAATGGTATGGCAACAAAAGTATTTTCAGATGCTGATATTAGCTTTTGTACCTATCAAATATAAGAGCCCTTAATGGATCTGCAGCAGTATCCTTAGGGGGTGGAATCCTTTTAACAACAGCATTCAGAATATCCTGAATACCTATCCCTTCCTGCAAAATGAAACTATAATAAATTTGCTTACATATTTTTACTAATGTTTAAAGCAACTGATAGATGTAGCTTATTGCATTAATAAATAAATAAATAAAAAAGAGAACGAGAAACTGACCTTAGCTGAACAAAGGATTACATCGGAACAATCCAACCCAATGATCTGCATGTAAAGGTGCCAATTTGCTTAGTATCAAAGCATCTAAATAAATGGTATTTCATTTCTAAGGAACATTCCCACAATGTCATGCAAAGCATCCACAGTCCAATGATGTTTTTTATTTACTAATAAGCATTCAATACAAATCAATGACATTAACTGCCATATACTAGGGATAAGAACTATTGATGGAACCTCTTCAATCTCTTGGGACACACGCTCTGGATCAGCACCTGGCAGGTCTATTTTGTTTAAGACCTGCAAAAGAAGGGGGAAATCATGAACCTATAAGACACTAGTTTCGGGACGTGTCATTTTAAATGCAACAGCTCAAACTGCAACACTCCATCAACATAAATTAGTATCAGCCGAATTAGTATCTCTAGATATTATAAGAAAACACGTATCTTCCAAAAGAAAATTTTTGTATAAAATTAGTAAGACCAGTAAGTTTATCATGTTCATCTTTTAACTAACCTGGCATCCCTTTTCTTCCAATCCATTCTACCAGTTATGTAACCATATGAAGATAGTTTACAGTTTTTGGTTGAAAACCACAACCATTGACTTAAATCTACATCATCTACTACTAGTCATAACAGCCTTGCTTAACTATGATTACCGATCCTATATTAGATCGGATTAATGTCTTAATGCACCCTTTTTTTTTGCTTGATCAGCATATTACAACACTAAAAGACCAAAGATATGGACTACAAGCATTTAAGTTGCAAGCATCTTGAAAATGGGAAGCGCTAATTTGGCGATTTTGATATTTCACTCCATAACTTATCAAGCAAATAACCCGTCACAGGGATTCTAAGCTGTATCAGTACTACATTGAGCTCCATAGTAAATAACGTATATTGCTGCATACTATAACAGTTTACATACATGCATTTAGGCAGATAAAAAGAACATCACAAGATCGATAAACATCGAAGTTTGAAGTAATAACATAAAGAATATCACCGTACTATTAGTTGTTCCAACTTTGACAATAAGCCTCTATATCCATGGGGGAAAGTCTCTCACACAACCAAACCCTGATAGAAGGGACCACTGCACTTATAGTAGAAAGGGATACAGCTTAGGATATAGTCATTAGCTCTAATAGGACCCATGCCACTAAATATGTTTTCAATAACCACCAGTTTAAAAATCGCGCTTGAGGCACGCCTAGGCACATCTACATGGCTATCTAAGTCGCAATCGAGGAGTTCACCACTTGTTTATGCCAGGGGAAGCAATTTTACTGGAGCTCATGGAAGGCGCAAAAGGCGCTCAATGTGGAGCCCAGAGCTAACTTATGGATAGGTTGCTATAGCTATTCGGAGTGGTGAAGAAAGATTCTATTTAAGAACAAGAGGGAAGGAAGCAAATTGAAGTTATAGATGTAGGAAACAACCTTTAAGACTATAAATGAAGAAGATAATGAAAGATTCCAGTCAGCCAATGGAGATGAGAGTGATATTGCCGCTTTCCTACAAGATGAGATGATGATCATCTTTGAAGATTGTATCTGACAAATGTTCTATAAATAATCATCAGAATACATGTTTATTGGTATATTATATGCCTCATGTTGCTCAGGCGCACCTTCGCCTTGCAACTAGCCTCTAGGATTCCCTGCACCATGGTGTGCCTTGCTTTTTAGAAATTGTTGACTGTGTCCGTTGACAAAGATGACTTTAACATTACAAAACAAACTATTTCTAGCATGGAGATCCCATGTGATTGCATTCTTCTCATTTTCCCTCACTTGTAGGTAGTTTGTTATAGCTCGTGTCTCTTAAATCCGCAAAAGAGGAATGCTAATGACACATCATGTGATTTGCCATCCATACAGCTTTCAAATTGTTAGATGCATCTCGAGATATACGCAACTAACACACAAACTGAATATCACAAAATTTGAGATTGACATAATGGTTTTGAAGCATGTCATGAGAAGACGCATATAGGTTCCATCGCTGGCCCGAAAGCAACAAACTAAACACCAGCGACTCAGAGGAGGCAGTACACTATTTCACCTCAGCGGCATAAATAAAAGATAACTAATACACTATATTATATTCGTCCATAATAAAACAACAATAACCTCTTTACATAGAGGACAATCTTAAGATTAGATAGAGGACAACTATTTACACAAACTATATGATTTGTTAAGAACCAATGCAGATCGGCTCGTATGATTACTATACCTCTACTTCTTAGATAAAAGAGAACTAAAAAATTATGTTTTATTCATCATAACATTATGATATTAATAAACTTCTTTATATAGAGGACCTTCTTACCTAATCTAGAGCTTCTACTAAATAGAAAGTCTTTCCTAATACAACTCTCACAAAATAGAAACGTGTTCCTAATAAAATTTTTATTAAAATAGACTCAAACTTGAGTAGTCAACCACAAAACAGATCCAATCAAGCTCGTTCATATGCATTCTCCTGTCCATTACAAAGCCATGTCGATGAATCAAAGATGTATGTCATGTACAAAATAATTTGCTCTATCGAAAGAATACGTATATTATTTGTGTTCAAATAAAGCTGAATATATACAAAAACCAAAGGTAGAGATCCAATTTGCAGATAAAACAAAACGATTTCCAGGAACAAAAATGAAATGGTAATCACTTGAAGCAGAATAGTACTTTGTCCAGTTGCAGGACCTCATTTGAAACAAAAATAGGTTTCAAACAAGTTCTCTTTATTCTTAGTGATTATATATGCCAGATAGACCATTTAGAATTCTATGCATCTCCTAGAAACGAAGTGTGTAGCATAAAAATTGTATATTTGTAAAGTTTCTCAAGAACATTGCCGTATGTACAAGAATATTAAACTTGTATTTATTTTAAATGCATCACCATAATCTATTGAAAGGTGGATAACATATAGAATAAGCTAAAAAGAGCATATCTCACTGTAAAAAATAAACCTTGTGGAGAATGTTTACTACATGAACTGTCAACGCATGGAGAAAACACTTACAGGGATGATTTCAAGGTTGTTTTCTAGTGCCAAATAAACATTTGCCAATGTCTGAGCTTCCACACCCTGAATCATATATGTTTAGTGAGATTAGTTTGCTTTCTTTTAAGTTCTACATGCAAACTATTGGCGCCAAAAAAAATTCAAATATCGGCAATTATGTCAAACATGAACATTAAAATATTCAACATTTTCGTTGCTGAGCCGACCCCGGTTTCGACAAATCCAAATCTCAGCACGTGCTAACCGTGTCGAGCCACCATGCAGATATGTGGTGATATCTAATCATTTATTTTGTATTAAAAACTAAAAAATAAAAATTACGTATTAACGTCACGCTGCATGACCTTTTAGGCCACTATACGTGACCCATATTTAAAAATAGTAATAATACTCATGCCCTCAGCCGCATGACATTCATCTTTCTTCATGTCTATGCCTCTGCGCAGGGAGGCGCAGCCTTCATCTTTCTTCCTCTCTACGCCTTCACACAAGGAGGAATGAAGACACTTTAAAAAAATAAAAATAAATTTAGAGCGACGAGCTCAGCGGCGAAGAGGTTCAAGGTACACAAGACATCCTTCTCCTCCAACTTTATTTTTTATTCTTTTTTAAACATCTCCAATCGTGCACCACGGATACTTTTTTGTAGCGCAAGCCCATGTCGGTGCCGGTATCTAGCGGGTCCGGCACGTGCCGGGTAGAACGCCTTGAAGATATCAATGAAAGAAATATATATAATACATTTTACTTAAGAAAAAACATCTTACATGCTTCATACAGTTGTACTAACAAACGAATATGAGAAACAATAAAGTAGCATGAACCTGAGAAGCATCAACAACAAGAAGTGCACCTTCACAAGCTGCAAGTGAACGAGAGACCTAGATATCAAACGATTTTCATTGTGAGAATAAATACGACAAAAGACAATGTCGACATAGATTTAGAAAGCAAAGCAACCAATTCGAACAATGCAAGTGAGGTCGAGTGTGCAACTACAAGTTGTGTACATACTAGTTCACTGTGACCATGCCCCATTGGCAACATCAGGCACTGGCCCAACCAATCAACCATGGAACAGGGGTCAGTTGGTCTGGCCATACCTTCACACAGAGCACCTTCTTCAGAATCATTCTAGTTAGCATATAACTGCAATATCTTCCCTTTTCTTGTTTGATCTGAACGTGTTTTTATTCACTAGCTAATAGCATGTGTATTGGGAGAATAGCAATGAACAAATCGAGTAGGAGTTGCAGTGGCAACTATTGTGTTGAATGTATCTCTTTCATTGAGTTGTGCTATCTCAAATTGTGTTTCCTCATTAAGTATTGAACTTCATTCCTAGACAAAGGTCACAAAGCAGGAATAGATTAACTGTCCTCAAACCCAATCAAGCAAGTTACACCAATTAGAACTAAACAATAAAGGTTTGGTACACTTTGAAATGAGTTCTATAAGATCAACTACATTTTTGTCAAGTTCAAGACTTCAACATTATAAAATGATGCAACCTACCCAGCTCTGACCAATATATTAACATTTGTCTAAGTAAGAAGCCTCTTAGATTCATAGTTATTAAAGGCGCGCCTCGCCTCGCGCCTAGGCGTGCCTTGCGCCCGCCTAGTCTTGAGGCGGGTGCTGTATTAAAGGCGCGCCCGAGGCGCACCTTTTGTACACCTACAGCCCCCTCGCCCAAAAAAAAAAGAAAAACTTTAAACAACCCGTTGGGCCCGTGGTCTCTGACCCTTAAAAGAAAAAAGAAGTTTGAGATGAACTTTATTTGATGTATGTGTGATATTTGATATTTGAAGTTGTTAATTAATTATTGCTAGCTCGCTATTACTGCTAATATATTTTAAACTAATTATATACGAATAATTCTTGATATGAACTATATTTGACAAAAGAATGAGAGGTACACTTCACATATTTCTTTTTTGTTGCATTCATTGTGCTACTGCACTAAGTACTGCGTTCTTTTATAACTTTCAAAACTACGTCACACACATCAACAAATTATATATATATGTCATTTATTAACAAAACATAAATGTATAATATATTATATTCATTGTCAAAGGAAAAATAAAGTCGCTTTAGTGACTATTTTATTTACAAAGACTTGAATATACACTTATTTTGAATACAGAACATTTTTTGTATCTCATAGGAACAAGTGCACCTCATGTGCATAAGGCGCGCGCCTCGCCTCGCCTCGCGCCTAGGCTCCAGAAAGACCTTTGCGCCTTGGTGCGCCTTGGGCCTTTAATAACACTGCTTAGATTACATCATGAGTTCACTTACACCAGTCAAATGTTTTTAGTAGCCGAGCTGATTTTCAGTGAACTCAGATCCTGACACATGCCGACCATATCAGTGATGCCATTCCAACCGCGTCGATATATTTTATTTGCTATTTTTAAAAAAAATAAAAGTAAAAAATTTAAAATTAAATTAATAAATCATAAATAAAGTTTTCAGCAAACACCATGCGGCCGATACGATAACTGTCAACAAAGAAACTGGTACATACAACTATGCTCCAGTCTAGGAAAGACAATATGTTTAATTGGTTATCTAAACAAACTACACATGGACGGAAAACATCTTTACATATCACACATCAATAACTAGCATTAATCTGATCCTATTAAAACAAACAAGTCAATGAGATCTACCTACATTTTAAGTCAAAACCGTCAAATGCATATACCTTCCATCAAGGTCTCGTGCCGAGTCTAAGTAAACTTGGATTTCGTCATGTGATGACCATTGCCCAAAAACTACGGTCATCTAGTGCGAACCACGCCGCATGACTTTTAGGTAATACGATAGTATATATAATAAAAAGCATGGTCTTAGGTGCCGGTCGGTACAACCCGTACCGGACAGCACGTGCCTGTTCAGACATGGACCTAACTGGGCTGATTTCGACCGAATTAGTATAATAAAAACCAATTGGAACATATTGTCAATGAATAATTCAAACTGAAAATATGAATGATATTTAAACTATTAATTTTTATTCGTTATTAACAATAAGTATATGATAACTACTTTTAAAACAATCCAAAAATGTAAGAACTATGACATGCTTGTTTTTTCTACATGTCTTTAAACTCTTGTGAGATAACTCATCCTTGCTGGAGTCCGTGCTCACCGAAGATTGGTTCCTTCCAACACCCTATATCACTACTTTTCCTAGATATGTTGAAACTTATGCTCAACTTTTCCTGCCTAAACTGAATTGATACCGTGTCATCACAAAAATAGAAATCCATCTAACTAATTTGGAACTTAGAGAATTCAAACTAATACTACCAGGACATTGATGTGCCAGTGCATCAGAATTCAGTAAGGATGTCAAAGTTAATAGATCAAGCCTGAAACAAGATACTCGAAGCATACCTCATATGAGAAATCAACGTGCCCAGGAGTATCAATAAGATTAAGACAATAGGGCTCACCATCTAATATGAAACGCATCCGAGCTGCCTAAGAAAATTGATTTTTCAAGAAACAAGAAGATTGCATTTTTGAAAGTTGAAACTGAGATATAATAGAAATCAGACACTAGGCATATGCAGCATGATGTATCATATGATATGGAAAAGAAGAAAATTGCTTTGGTATTGTTTTATATGATGTACCATGCAGGTAAGTTGTAAAACATACACCTTTGGCTAGCACTACCGCATAAAGAGCTATCATATTTTCTAGTCACCAAACAGGACACTTCAATATACAGACAATTGGACCATTCAACCTACAAAAGTATATGTGAGGGTGATTAGATGCTCCAGATAATGAGAAAAAGACACGAAGTTAATAGAATTCTTATAATTATGAAAACAAAGACAAGCGACTAGAAAATGCGTTATTTTCATTAAGACTCTTCATATCCAGTTTCTGCATGGCACCCTATCCAATTTGTCAATGACTTATGAGAAAACACACAGATTGTCATCGTGTTCCAATTGTTGCAGAAGTTTGTCATATCTACAACTGCCTATTTATCCAAAGTAATGAGTCTAGATATTTCAGTATTAAGTAATGGTGCCTGAGCTCGTCAATGCTAGAACTGCCAAAATGATGCATGTTACTTGATATGTAGTAGAGGGAACTAGTTGTCATCAACACAGTATTCAAGCTCTTTTCAGCTTGGGATAGATAGAATTACATCAATAGCAATACTAGCCTCAGTGAACCTCAGCAAAAGAAGAGAACTATGTAGGATACAATAGTATTGAAGAGAATTCATATATAAAGACATGCCATTGCTCTAGGACTACCATGCACATGGGTGTGGTCTGAATAGTGAAGAACGCCATGGAAGTACACTCATAGCAAAATTAACTTCACAAGGAATACGATGACGACTGACCGCACAACGTTTTTTTTTATCAACAACAAGATAAGGAAAAGTATTTGGAGGTCATTGTACAAGAGTGCCACAGATAGTAAGATTTACGAAGTATAAAGCAAGTAAGATAACATAAAGAAGCCGAAGGCTAACTCCACCCTCGGCCATATTGTCCGTCACGTCCTAACTAGTAACTTGATACTACAGTAGGTTACGAATTTGGCTGTGGGGAATATAAGAAAACATTTCTTAACAGAAATTGATTATTATGATAAGGCACATAAATCTGTATATACCAACTTAGGGTCTACCCAAAAATAGACTGCTAACTAGCTATTTAAATATGCAATATCAAAGCAATTCTCAAAGTTTTGTCCAGGGAAATTGAGACCATGTCCTCCCAACCACATAATCAAATTTCTCTTTTAGGTGATAACCCACCCCCCCCCCCCCCCCCCCCCTTTCTCACAATTGTATCCCAACAATTTTCTAGTCATTCATATCTTGTGATATTCGTTTGTTGTTTTGTATTGCCAAATTTATGAATCACTAGAGTTTAAGTCCCAATGTTCTTAATTATACAAATAATCTTAACCAAAAAATTGATAAAAAAAAGAGTAACAAGACGGTAGATAAAATGGCCAAAGGCATTCTGTTAATTGGTGCAGCCATCACTTTCCAATTTCTATCTTAGGTTTTGTTTCAAATGTTGGGAGCAACTCCAAAGAGACTCTTAACATATGAAGTGGATTATAAATAATGTTAAGTACATAGATTAATCCTTTATATAAGTAGTGAATAATAACATTGGTAACAACAAAGACTGATACAAGCAAAAAAGTTAAATCAAAGCTATAAAGGAAAGTACACGCACCTGTAACTTAATTGTGATACCTCTTTCTCTTTCCAAATCCATGTTATCAAGAAATTGGTCTTTCATCTCCCTCTTCTGTACTGTTCCAGTCAACTCAAGCAGCTTATCTGCTAAGGTTGACTTCCCATGATCAATGTGAGCAATAATACAGAAATTTCGTATATTTGAGATGGGAACCTGGCTGGTACATTAACAGCACAAGAAGAAGTTATTTAATAATGGAATAGTTTATTTGTCACAAACTCCATCAAATTCATTATAAATAAGAACAAAGAACTCAATCATCTTTAAGTTTCTTAATTCTGCACCTATTACTATTAGATGCTTCGTACCTCCCAAAAAATCCTATAAAAAATATGCAATTTAATATATGTAACGGAAGTTACAAATTATTACAGGATTCTAATTCTTTTACTTTCTTTCAAGCCAAAACATAGCGAAAATGAAATTCAGAAACAAGAGAGGCAGATGGAGTTTGTACCTTCTGTAGCCGATCCTTGCCGGATAGAACTATGTCCGGCCGTGCTTCTGCGGCCGTGCATCGAACAGTGGTTTTCCCTAGTCTTACGCGCCGCCAGGAGTGGGGAGGAGAAGGAATTCCGCCGCTAATATTTACATGAACAGTAGAAAGACAACGACAATGAAGACTCGTTGGTCTCTGGTGAAGCTTGAGGCAAAGGGGCTTGGACAAACCGCCGGCAAGAGGGACGATGTGGGCGGCCATGGATCGACGGTGAGAGAGCTTTGTTTTTTTTTAAAGAAAAGAAAGAGGACGAGAGAATGAAAAGATATAGTTGGAGCCCTGAATGGATGGGTTTCCCTTCCCTTACAACCTTATCCACCGCCAAAAATGAACCGTTTTTAAGAGAATACTTGCTTACAACCTTTCTCGTCCATGTTATACATATAAATTAGTATAAGTCCCGTGCAATGCACGGACTATTTTTATAAATTTTTATTTATTTTTAAATAATTTATTATAATTATTTTATTTTATAATAGAATGATAAACTTTATTTAAAGCAGTTGAAATGCTAAATATTTGACACTTATAATAAAAATTTTATTTTATAAATGATGATTATATATTTGTAATTTACATTAAAAGAAAATTATTTGTAGGTCTTCAAGCCGTAGATGATATGATGATGTAATATTTATTGTGTCGCTGCAAATTCTTCAGTTCTTCATCTTATCCACAATCATGAATAACTCATATATTATCTTGCAGCTTTTGGAAAACTTTATGGTACACAATATTTTTTGTATATCTTTGAAATCTATTGTCGTAATTCTCAATAAGTATTTTTAATCCTTTTTGTGATTTGACCCGTGAAACGGCAACATACAAAAAGTTGGAGTAAATATTTTATAAGACATAAGATATACATGAACTTGAATATATGTTGATAACATACCTGGACAACCGAACGATCACTGCAACTTAACAATTATTATGTTGCATCCTTTCATGAACATATGCATCCTTTCATGAGGTGAATGGTTGCATCCTTTTATGAACATATGCATCATTTCATGAACATATGCATCCCTTGGAGATTAGACACATCATTTTATAGCACCGCTTTAGGATGGACACGTGAAATAGCAACGCTTTAGGATGGACACGTGGCATAGCAACGCTTTAGAATGGACACGTGGCAGCAAAACAGGGATATAGCTCTGCTTTACATTATTGTAGATAGATTTCCTTTTTATTAATTGAAACCCATTAGTTTCGTTGATCAAAAAAAATTATTTTTTACATTCCAAAATATTTATTTAAAATTATTTAAAAATAAAATATATATATTATATCAAAATCTATATTTTTTTTTTGTATTCGAAGTTTTTCAAAATATACATTTAAATAGATATTGTGAGATCCAAAGTCTTAGCAATTTAGCGGATTAGTGGATTAGTTTTTAAACAGCTAAAATTTTTGAGCCTCAAATATCTTTTTAGAAATATTTTTTTTAAATAATTTGTATATAAAAATTATAGATCACATTGAATTTTTTTATATTCAAATCTTCTCTATAAAAATACTTTTATAATAGTGAAAATATTATTAGCATAAATTTTGATATAGAACTTATTTGTAATGATTTTGAATTCATAAGCTGATTTAAATAATTTTGAAATCAGCAGCTAATGCGTAATTATCTCTACAATTTTTTAGTTTTATGCTATGCTGAATTTTAATTAAAACATAAACATAATAAATTAGGGTTAATCCCCTAAACCAGCTTGATTTTTTATTTTAATTAAAAATTTATAGTTTTTAGATTATTTAGAAAAGCTATGTTCATCGTCGGACCAGTTTTTTTATGATTGTCATAATATATATATATATATATCACACGGATAGCACTAACTCATATAAAACCAATCAATACGTCCCAGCATCTTGGTCTAGGTATGCCCAAGGCCATATGACCCCTTCATATAGTATAGAAGACCCCAAATTCTTATGAGTAACACTTACGTGAATCTTAAAAAATATGTATTTTATAAGTCTTCTATACCCACTTAAGATGCTATAGTATGAGCTGAGTTGAGTAATACTCCAGGTCGAGATCATCGTCTTCCAGCAAAGAAAATGTTGGTGGAGCGATAGAAGGTCGGCTGGTTGACGGAGTATAACGTCGGTTGTATATTTTAACAATAGACGAGTGGTATTCTTGTCATTTTATGTGGCTAAGGGACATTAAATAGCCAACTCTTATATGGAGGCACTGTGTGGCAAAAAGTGATTTTTAGGCATCTCTTGCAAAATGCCCAAGAAAGGTCAAAGAATAACTTGAGCCAAGTCAATTCCGTAGATTAGGTTATTCTATTCTGGTTAATTTAAGGATTCCACGGTATTAGTCCCAAAAGAATTTTAAGCGATTTTTTAGAATTATTTAAATTCTAAAAAATTCAGAATTGGAGTGATATTACACATCAATCAATTTTTATATATTTATTATTAAATATGTAAAAAATGATTATTTTTTATATAAAATTTTGACAAACAAAATGTAGTTCTTTTCAAAATATTAAAAATAAAGTCTTTTTTTTTTCAAAAGTTGTAATAAATATTTAGAATATCGTAAATAATATTATGTTAAAATTTTAAATTTTTAATATTAAAATAATTTTAATGAAAAGCATTTATTAACTATTCATGACTTGAAAAATATAGGGATAATTACATATCAGTCCCTCTAAAATTTATGTCTTATATTTTAGTATCAGAAAATACGTTTTGCCGCAACGTCGCGCGTTTTCGTATTTTTGTAAACTAAAACGTACAACTGTTATTTTAGGTGAGGCTGATATACAATTATCCTAAAAATATATGTTTTGTGCTGGGTACGGAGAAGATTCTCTTCTATGATTGCACTTAAGATTGATTTGGATATCAAAGTGTATTGTACGATGTTAGGTTACATCATAGTATCATACACAGCATTATGTTTTGGACAAGACCAATGCTAGTCCTACCAAAAGATTCACCAACTTTTTCACCAAATCTCATATGGTTCAAGAAAATGATTAAATTTAGTATTTGGTGCGATGAATGGAAGGTTAGTGGGAAGAAAGTTGTGAGAGATGTGAGTATGGAGAAATCATTTGGTGTGATTTTTTGGGGGTGCACAGTATTTTTTTCCGGACAAATATTGTCATTCTTTCAAATTTTTCAATTTATACAAATCAATTTTTATATTATAGATTTACATTTATAATTAGAAATAAGCTTCTATCACATTTATTTTAACCACTATATAAAATATTTTTTTAAAAAATATTAATATAAATTTATAGATTTTGATAAGATTTACTATTTTTATGTCTAACGTTTCTTTAAAAAAAAGCTTCTCAATAGATATTTTTGGACTTCAAAATCTTAATGCGTTTCAAAATTAATTTGTCGATCCGTTAAATATTGGAGTCTCAAAATATTTATTTAGAAATATTTTTAGAAAAAAATAACTTTCAATACAAAATTATAAATCTCATTAAATTTTATAAATTTCATTATGAACGTTTTTTCAAACAATACTTCTAAATAAGTATTTTTTTAGTGTCAAAATAATAGATAAAGCGAAGGAATGATTTGCGTAAAGTTTCGGACGGAGGGGTTGATACTACTCATGCTTATGTTTTAGAGCCTTGCTATTAAGAGCAATGCTCCAGGATTTACTAGAAAAATACGGTGGAATAAAAAATAGAAGAATTGTATTTCAGCTCCCCTTATCGTACAGTTTGTGTTTAAGCCCTCCAAAAAGTATTTTTACATTTTGGGGGCTGAAATGCGAGATTGTTTAAATAGGTAGGGCTGAAATGCACTTCTCTCTAAAATAAAAATGAAGAGATTATATATAAACTTTCGTCTATTTATTTGTTAAAAATAGGCCAAATAAATATACGAAAATTTATATAAAATCTCGTGTGATTGGTGCGTGACGGATTGAATCTCGGTCGTTCAAAACTGTAATTCCTTATTCTCTTAAATCAGGATAACCGCGCCCGAGGATACTAGTGTTGTAGTTGATGAATACACAGAGAAAATGCAGTAGAGGAGCATTAAAAGTAAAAACTTGTGAAGAAAATGACCACGATGATGTTATGGTATGCTAAAAAGATAATTATATATATAATTATTTTTTTGGCATACCATTTAATATTTTTTTCAAAAAATTTTCAACTACAAAGTTGTAGATCACATCAAAATATACAATTTTGTAGTTCAAAATTTTTTCTAAAAATTTATAAAAATAGGTCAAATAAGCGAACGAAAATTTTATCTAATATTTCGTGATCCGTGCACGCTGACATGGCGTGATCTCAACCACCCGTCTTCCTACACCAGGAGAGCCGGCTCCTTCTAAAGTAGCGGAAGAGTATAGTAGAATAATTATTTTTATTGATTGAAAGAGTGCATTATAATAAGAGCATAGCCTCATATTTATTGACTTAAAAATATGCAAATCAAAAAATTAAACTTATTAAATAAAAAAAATCTTATTACTACAAGATCTGATGTCAAATTAACCTCATATAAACATATATTTTCAACGCAAAAAAAAAAAAAAAGTTTATTTAACTGTTACCATTCAATCTTTTAGCCTATGAACAGTTAATAAAAACTGAATAATTGATCATTCATTTGTATATTTTTTTCCCTCAAATAAGCCATTCATCTGCACCGTAGCAACACTGATCTCACCTTGCATCTCTTTAGAATGCTATATTTCGCATTCTCTTGCTACGCCATGATGTACCACCAAAAACACTAAATTATGGCATCCAAAATATGAGAAATTTTATAATGCTTCGTACATAAGTTTTATAATTTTATACCAAACTCACTAAAAAGATTTATATTTAAATATATTTTGTAAAAAATAATTTTAACTAAAAAATGTTTTAAAAAATAAATATATAATTATTTAGTATAATTTTTCAAAAATTAAATAATTAATCAAGTAAATAGATAAAAAAATATCTATAAATAATATAATATTTATACTAATATTTTGTATAATATTTTGAAATATTTTATACTAATTTTTTAAATAATTTCATCCATAATTATGTATTTATATTTTTAATAACTTTATAGTTCATCTTTTTATTAGCGAAGAATATCTGACAATCCCACTTTGATAACCTTTACTAAATTGCAATCTTAACTTTCGCCATCCAAAATAATAATAAATTAAGAAACAGGGGTTGATTTCAATGCCAAAGCATCCAAATATTATTTTTGGGATTTCCTCGTATCAGTCACCTTCGAAAAGGGCTGATATGAGATTAACCGATCATTTTATCATGGATTTCTAGTCAACTTTTTATCGTATTCCTTAAAATGCCGAACGTATAAGATCTTAGCGCAAGCGCCGGCGGCGACCTCGCGGGCGAGCGCCGGTGTACTGATGGTGTAGTCCACGGTGACGGCTCCGAAGGGAAAGACGGGAGAGCGACGAAGGCGGCGGAGCGGACATCAGAGGAGTGGCCGGCGGTGACGAAGAAGACGTCACTGGAGCGAGTCATGGCGAAGAAACCGCCGCCATGGCGGAGATTCAGGGCTTTGGAGGGAGTCGCGCGTGGATAATCAGCGTGTATCCCTCGAGCAAAACGCATGACGCCATGGCGGCGTCCATGACGACGCCGCCGATCCAGCCGAACCGAGTTCGACCCCGCTGGATCTCGGATCCTTCTAACAATTGACTCCGCGCTCACTGTCCATGATAATACGCAAGCAGCAAACATATGGAACGGTAATACATTTACGAAGAAATATGGAAATTTTATTGAAGCTGAGAATCGATGGTAAAAGAATAAATTCAACATAAATTGACGTTTAATTTTTAACATCTTTCTAAATGTTGCAGCCGCAGCAGAGGAAGAAGAAGCAGAAGGTGCCGACGAGAACGACGGCCTCGACGACGGAGAGAAGCCGAAAACCCATCTCGTGAGGAGGGAGAAGCGGAGATTGAGGCGGCGCCACCGCCACGCGCCGGGCTTCAACCACGGTAAGACATACTTCTTGTTCCGTATTGCCCGCCTTAGCCACCCGCCGCCGCCATTACGACCACCACCACCGTCGCCGCCGCCGCGCTTGACGCCCATGGCGATTAACAAACGACGGAGAAATCCGAGACTCTGCGTTCACGGCGTTGTGATTTACGAAGTCGTGAGAGAGACGTGGTGGTGGTGTTTTATACAAGTTGGGAAAAGTGGGAGGGCGGCTTCGCGGTAGGACGCGGTTGTAGGTCTGACTAGTCGAGGGACAGGCAGCATACATCACAGCAATTTCAGGGATAATTTTATTTTTTTTAATTATTGGATTACCACAGAAAATTTAATTTTAGTAGACTCATTTTCTAGGATGCCGAAATAGATAAATATTATATTACACCGACATGTTCAATCAAGATGTTCTAGTCTTTGATTTTGCATACTCTGAATGATCCGTGTGAGATAAATCTTTTACATATTTACAGCTAATGTTTGAATGGATATATATATATATATATATATATATATTATTTTATTAGGAGAAAAATTTACTATCTATATTTATATATATATATATATTTTATTTTATTAGGAGAAATTTTTACTATCTATCCTAAATATCACAGTATAGAGAATTGTATCATTTAAAGGCTGTTTATGGTAGAGAAGTGACAATATACATAACAGCAAAAAGATTGGAAAGTGATGGTAAAGTGTATTTTTTTTTTTAATTTAAAAATAGGATGAGATTGAAGTAGTTTGAAAATTTTATTTCGTTGATATAACGTATTTCAAAAAATAATATTTATCTAATAAAAATATTTATATTCATATTTGTTTATATAATATAATTTAACAAAATAATATTTATTTAGCAGAAATTCATAAAAAAACTTTTTTCTTTTAACAAAGTATGAGTCTTTTGGGCAAAAAAGTCTTATGTTTGGTGCTTTCCAAAGCACCCAGTACTAAATTATCATGTAAGATCCTAAAAGAAGTAATCGGATAATATCATATCAGCCCCCATTTTTAAAGGTTGGCCGGATCAGCCCTTAAAAACGTATTTTTAAGGGCTGATCCGGACAAATAAAAAAAATAAAAGCTGATATGGAATTTGCCCAAAAGTAATTGCAAGTTGTTAGAGTGACATGTCAATATATATATATATATATATATATATATATATATCATTCATGGCAGCTCAACCCCTCAAGGGATAGATTCAAAACAGCTTGCTTTTGCCTCATATGGATGGAGCCGGCTCCCCTAGTGCTAACACACCAGGGTGTAGGATAACCGGTGGTGGAGATCGCACCAAGTCAGCGAGCACGTATCATAAAACATTAGATAAAATTTTCGTTCATTTATTTGATCTATTTTTAGACATTTTTAGAAAAAATTTTGAACTATAAAATTGTAAATTTTAATGTAAACTACAACTTTATAGTTGAAATTTTTCGAAAAAATACCAAACGGTATGCCAAAAAAATAATTATAAATATAATTATCTTTTTCGCAATACCGTTTGATATTTTTTCGAAAAAATTTTAATTATAAAGTTATAAATCACATCAAAATTTACAATTTTGTAGTTCAAATTTTTTTTCTAAAAATAAATTAAATAAATAAATAAAAATTGTATAATATCTCGTAATTCGTGCTCGCTGACTTGGCGCGATCTAAACCTGTATTTTCCTACACCCCGTCACCACGGAGCCGGCTCCCATATGGACAAAAATTATGCCCCGTCCTCTGCCCCACTCCATATCTCACATTCCAATAAAATATCTATATATAATTTTGTTAAAAAAAATTAATTTAAAATTTTTATAGATTTTAGTGAAATATATAATTTTTATAGTAAATTTTTTTCTAAAACACACATGGGGCTCCAAACTATTTATTTAAAAATATTTTTTTAAAAAAAATTAATATTAAAGCTGTAAATTTTATTAAAATTTATAATTTGCTAATTTTTTTAAAAATAAATATGTGGGTAAATTTTTTATATGAGACCGAGAACGGGAGCAGAGGAAGTTGGTTCTATATAATACATTCCCACTGGGTGTTATAAATCAACCCCATTTAAACTCCATTATTTTTTTCGTCTCAAATACCTTTAGAATTTTTTTAAAAAAACAATAAATTGTATTAATATATTTTTTATTAGCTTTTTTTTTAAAAAAAAATTTTAAATAAGTGTTTTGATATATCAAAATCTTAGCAGGTTAATGATTAGTTAAATCCTCTAAAATGTTGAAGTATCAAAATATTTATTTAGAAATATATTTAAAAAAAAGCTGAATACGAAAGTTGTAAATTACAACAAAAATTAGTTTTTTATACTCAAATTTTTAATAAAAAATCTGTATATATAAAAGTAAAAATGTATGTAGTATAAATTTCGAGACAAGCTGATTTATAAGTGTTTTGAATCCATTAGCTTATTGCTAAAAAGTTTTGAAATCGGCAGTGAGATGCAATAATTCCATATAAAGACGTCTTTTTACTTTTGTTTGACAAATAAATGGGCATTTATAAGAAAAATCTATTTTTTTTTTGCTGCAGTTGTTCGGTGCAAGGAAATTGAAAGTTTTTTTTTTTTAATTTTCTTTTTTAAATATAGATAATTTTTTGGGATAACGGAGGCAAGAAACAAGGGTGGAGTATGCTAGTCTATATATTATATATATATATACATATAGAAAACTCTATATTAAAATAGTTGAACACCATATATCACATCTTATAATTTACAATATACCACATGATAATTTTATTATCTCACCATTTGACATGTGGCACACTTAATGATAATAAATATGTAATTAATGAAAGTTTTGATTCAATGCATATTTAATATATTATTCATAATTTTAATTAAATATTAAAAATAAGTATAATTTAAAATAATTTATTTTACTCATATTAAAAATAAATTATAATAATTTCGAAGAATTTGAAAGATCATTACCAAATTATCAAAATTTATATATAATTATATGCAATATATACAATGGGTGATCAAGTCGTAACCTTGGGTGTGAGATTCGTTGTTGGATTTGTTTTGTCTTATGATTTATGTTGGAGTTTGTGATTTGTGTTTGAATATATTTTCGTTATCCGTGCATGCGTGTTCGAGCGTGCCGCGGGTGTGTCATGTGGGTGGTGACCCCGTAGGCACGAGGGAGTGCTCGGTTGTGTGCGTGTCGGGGATTGGGTGTTTATTTTGACCGAATTTGTGCTGTGCAGAGCACTTTCGGTCGACCGATTCCTGTTACGGTCGACCGAAAGTGGCGTGCAGCCCGTGGATAAGTTCGGGTCTTGTATTGTTTTGTTTACCCCTTCACCATTTTCTCTTCTTCCCCGACCTGGAGCTCCTCTGGGCGACCTAGGTGAGTTCACATCTCCTTCTCCCTTGGTTCCTTGGCATTGATCACCCTATCTCTCTCTCCCTCACTCTCTTGGCTTCTCTTGACCTAGCTTTTCTCCCAGGTGATTTCGAGTTGTGGTGAGGTTGCGTTTTTGAGAGTTTTCTGCCGAGCCCTCGAGGTGAGTGGTTTGCACCTCTTGCTTGTATGTGATTGTGGTGTTGGTGTATGCTAATGTAATGATTTATGTGATACAAGCATTATTATATGATATTTACAAATTGTGGTGGAAACCCTAGATTTTGTGATATGTGGTTTATAAGTATGTTGCGATGCTAGCATGATGGTAATGTGTGATTATAACTTGCTAGTGTGATTTGGTACCTATGATCATGTTTTTGGTAACTATGTGGTATGGATATTGGTTGGGAGCACCTTCTTATATTGCGGTAATGTTGGAAGTTGTGCATGTTGTTGACACCCCATTTTGTCCGGGCCATTAGTATGCACTAGCGAAATGCACTAATTAGGGCTCACGAAGAGCAATTAGATTTGACCATCCTCGGTTAAGCCCAATCGACCCAATTAGGTCCGATTGATCTCGACTAGGCTGAGTAAGTCCAATCAACACCGATTAAACCCAATTGGATCCATCTCGTAATATACGTACATGCGATAGCATATATACGTATGATAGCACATTTATATGCAGATCACTTTATATGCGCATAATAACATATGACACATGATAACATAAACATATACATATACACAAATGCACATATACGCACATAAATACAACGCATATATAAAATAATAATAATAATAATAATAATAATAATAATAATAGCAATAATAATAGTAATATAATAATTAAAAAAAAAAAGAAGAAGAGAGAATGGGGAGGGGGTCTCTCCAGTCACCGGCCTCCACACCCCCTCCCTCATTTTTTCTTCACCTCCCTCACCATCCCCCTCTACCTCATAAATGCTCCCCACCAACTGCAACTCATCTCCATCCTTTATTTATACATCCCCATCCATATCAAAAAAAAGGAGGGGGGAGGAGGAAGAGAAGAAGGAGGGCAGTATCATAGGTGAGAGGAGAGAAGCTCACGCCGCCGGTGAGCTCGCCGCGGCCGGAGAGAGAGAGAAAGAGAGAGAGAGAGATAGCCGTGAGAGAGAGAGAGAGAGAGAGAGAGAGAGAGAGAGAGAGAGAGCCGGGAGAGAGATACCACCACAAAACACCATCCTCACAACCCCTGAGCTCAAGAGCATACCCTCGCCGCCTACGCCATCGCAGTCGCCGGAGAGCATTGCCGGAGCTTCTCGGCCAAGGTTGCACCCGTACGTCCAACGCGTCCTCAACTCAAACCCAACCTCAAGTAACGTCTAAAACTATATATTCATTGTCTCCTCACAACATGGACCACATTACGCAGCCATAACTTCGCCGGCGGCGAGCGGAGGCGGCCGGAAAACGAGAAAACAAAAAATAACCGAAACTTGCACCCACGTATATCTCCACATAGAAGCGTCGAAACATGTAACACACCGGAGGGTTCTACAAGCCTCCTCCTAGAGGAAGTAGAGCAACCGGTGTGAAACTACAGACAAATGTGCAAGGAAGGTGGATCTGAGGGCTATCTTCTCGTTGGAGAAGATGATGAACAGTGATGGCGGGAATGATGCAGGCTTTTATTGAATTTCGAAAGAATAGAATGTCTTACAATGGGCCTTTACCGGCCTATTTATAGCTGGGTTGAACTCTAACAGAATCAGTTAGCCCAACCGACTCACTCTGCTACCTATACAAAACACCCTATACTTGCTACTATCTACCAAACATGCCATTCTAAAAACCCCCTAAAGTTGCTGGTATTTACGACTTCTGCCGACGCCCGGTCAAAAGCCCCGTGTCTTCCACTTCCTTCTGGTAAGTCTTCCTGCTCCGCTTCTTCTCCGCTTCTTCACGTCTGCTCATCTCTCTGCTCCGCTTCCTCTCCTTTCCTCATGTGTTCGGCAGATGGAGGTGTTACAATCCCCCACCGTTGAGAAACAGCTTGCCCTCAAGCGTCAAAATTTGGAAAGCGCTTTCGGAGATCCTCATACCATTCCCAAGTAGCGTCGGCCGGCTCAGAATGTGACCAATGGACAAGTACTTGGGTAGCGGCACTATTGTGACGCGGTACCGAGCGCCGCTGGAGGATCCGAAGTGGTGATCGCTGCCAATATCCCTGAACGTCGACGATTGGGGTATCCGGCAAAACTGGATTTTTGCCATGATGTCGTTTGAGTTGAGAGACATGAAAAACTGGGTGTATTTTCGAACCCGGAGGAAGCTCTAGTTTGTAAGCCACCTGACCTACCTTCTGAATAATTCGATAAGGTCCAAAATAACGAGCTAACAACTTGTGTGACGTTCGGGGGCCACAGAAGATTGCTTGTATGGTTGAAGACGGAGATAAACCCACTCGTTGAGCTGAAAATGGCGGTCAATCCGGTGTTTGTCAGCGTTGGCCTTCATCCGCTGTTGAGCTTTGAGCAAGTTAGCCCGTAGTCGCTTGATTGCCTCTTCGCGGGCTTGTAGAGATCTATCCACTGCCTCGACTAAGGAATCCCCTGGAATATATGGAATGTGAAGAGGAGGAGGCTGTCCATGAATAATTTCATAAGGAGTCTGTCCTGCTGAAGTGTGGAAGTTGGTATTATACCAATATTCAGCCAACGGTAGCCAATCCACCCAGAGGTGGGGTTGATCGCTGCACATACATCTGAGATATCCTTCCAAGCATTTGTTAACCACTTCCGTCTGACCATCTGTTTGAGGATGATACGCCGTGGAATGGTGTAGTGTAATGTGAAGCTGACGGAAGAGTTCGACCCAGAAATTGCTCAGAAAGACCGCATCCCTATCACTGATAATTATTTCCGCAGGCCATGCAGTTTATAGACAATGTCTAAAAAACCTTGGCAACCGAAATGGCAGTGTAGGGGTGACTGAGTGCTGCAAAATGAGCAAACTTACTGAGTTTATCAACTGTAACAAATATGACTTCCTTACCGCGAGACTTGGGTAACCCGGTGATGAAGTCCATGCTGACCGTATGCCACACCTTATTCGGTATGTCCAGGGGTTGTAGGAGGCCAGGATATGTGTTATTCTCCACCTTGTGTTTCTGGCAAACCTGGCACTCACGAACATACTGTACCACCTCTCGTTGCATCCTCTTCCAGTAGAATAGTTGCTTCATACGCATATAAGTCGCCTTCTGCCCCGAGTGACCTCCTTGAGCACTCGCATGGAACCATGCAATAAGTTGCACTCGCAGTTGAGAGTCGGCTCCAATGACCAATCGCCCCTTCCTGCGCAATTGGTTGTTGGCCCATGAATAATGAGGAATACTTGTGGGATGGTTCTGCAATTGCTGAATGATGGCCTGTATGTTAGCATCCTTATCCCAACTTCTTATAATGTCCTGTAATGTATCCGTTGACAGAACAGAGAGAGCCTGTAAGGCTATTGTGTCACTGGAAAATCTGGATAGAGCATCCGCTACTGAGTTATCCTTGCCCTTCTTGTACACAATTTCATAATCATATCCCAATAGCTTAGTAAGCCATGTATACTGGCATGTATTGGTAACCTTCTGAGATAGGAGGTGCCGGAGACTTTGGTGATCCGTCCTGATGATGAAATGCCTCCCCATTAAGTACTCCATTTTCCCACTGCGTAGAGGATGGCTAGTAACTCCCGTTCATAAACAGATTTTGACTGCTGCCGTGGGGATAAGGCTTTGCTGATGTAAGCGATGGGATGGTTGTCTTGCATTAAGACAGCGCCAATGCTCCACCAGATGCATCCGTCTCAATCACGAATTCTTTAGAGAAGTCGGGAAGAGCTAATACGGGTGGAGTCATCATGTGTCGTTTAAGCTCTTCGAAGGCTGCTTGTGCTGTGCTATTCCAATGGAATGCTTCCTTCTTCAGGAGTTGAGTCAATGGCTTGGCGATAGTCCGTATCCCTGAATAAATCTTCTATAGTAGCCTGTTAACCCCAAGAATCCCCTGAGCTGCTTAGTATTCTTGGGAATGGGCCACTGTTGCATGGCCCTGAGTTTGTCAGGATCAGTGGAAACTCCCTTTGCGTCGATGGTGTGTCCCAGATATGCTATAAATGGTGTACAGAAGGTGCATTTGCTGAGTTTGGCATATAATTTGTTGCTTCGCAATACCTCCAATGTTCGCTGTAAATGATGAATGTGATCTTCTTTGGAATGGCTGTACACTAATATGTCATCGAAGAATACCAGAATAAACTTCCTGAGGTATGGTCTGAAGATCTCATTCATGAGAGCTTGGAAGGTGGAAGGAGCATTAGTAAGCCCAAATGGCATTACTAAAAATTCATAATGGCCTTCATGAGTTCTGAAGGCAGTTTTGTAAATGTCCCGGGAGCGCATTCTGATCTGGTGATATCCAGATCTCAAATCCAGTTTAGAAAACCAGTGAGAACCATGAAGTTCATCAAGCAACTCTTCAATGATTGGAATGGGAAACTTGTTTTTGATGGTGTGACTGTTAAGTTCCCTGTAATCCACACAGAAACGCCACGTTTGGTCTTTCTTCTTGATCAAAACCACTGGTGAAGCAAAAGGGCTTGTGCTGGGACGTATGATTCCCTGCTGCAGCATTTCTGTAATGATCTCTTCCATGGCATCTTTTTGTAAAGTAGAGTATTTATATGGTCTCAAATTAACCGGGGCAGTGCCGTCTTTGAGAACTATAGCATGATCATGGTATCTTGCTGGTGGTAGGGCTGTAGGAACAGCAAACACATCAGCGTAGGATGCCAGTAATTGCTGTAACGTCTCATCCTTGGCCACTGTCAGTGGCATTTGGGGATTTGTCGTAGTGTCTCCTTGGAGGACTGGAGCAGACATTAGTTGTAATGAACATAAATGAATAGCGGCAGCCTCTTTGGGAGATGTTATCAAGGCATGTAACTGCTTTTGAGTAATAGGTTCCACCGTCGTTGGCATTGGTTGTGCCTGTAAGAAGTGCTGGAGGCCATCTATGTGGAATTGCATCCACATGTGTTTAAAATCCCATGTCACCGGTCCCAAGGTAGATAACCATTGAATGCCCAATACCAACTCAGCTCCTCCAATGGGCAATAGCAGGGCATCAATTGAGAACTGGGATTGTTGTAGCTGGAGAGACAAACCGTGGCAGATTGCAGATGAAGCGGATGTGCTTCCATTAGCGACCGCGACCTGTAATGGTAATATCGCCGTGGTTCTACAGCCAATTCGTTTTGCTACTGATGTATCGATGAAGTTATGGGTGCTGCCAGAATCGATGAGGACCTGAATAGGTTTTCCCTGGTAAGCGCCCATAAGACGCATTGTTTTATAGCATGGTAATGGGGTGCCATCCATGGCATGTAGGGATATAGCTGGGGCTACATCTAATGGTTGTTCTGGACTGTCAAAGTGTTCTTCCTCTTCTACCACAAATTGTGGTTCTCCCTGTACCTCCAGGACATAGACTTGTTTTCGCTTAGCACATGAGTGGCCCCTACTATATGGTTCGCTACACACACCAACAGAGTCCCTTCTGCTTCTTGGTGTCCAATTCTTTGCTGGAAACCAAGGAAGATGTGGTAGAAGAACTCCTACTTGTGTCAGGTATAGTGTTCTTGCCCTTCTCATATGTTCTACTAGCTTGAAAATGTGTAGGAGCGAGCAGTAAATGAAGCTGAGTAATGTTGTCTATCGCTATTACTAGTAGAATGTACTGGTAAATCATGCTGGAAAGACACAGAGGAGTTATTGAATGACCTGGTAAGATGGTTCTGCTGTCGCGTCGGGGCTGCTTGCACTCTGGCAATTGCATAAGCGGTTTGATAAGAGGTTGGATTATAGCTCCTGACCTTTTGCTCCAGGTCTGGTGAGAGACCTCTGAGGAAGAAACTCAGCTGTTGTGCCGGCGTGAGGTCTGCTTTATCCACCAAGGCTTCAAATGCGTCTTGATATTCTTCTAATGTTCCTGTTTGCTCCAGCGTTTTAAGATCAGCCAGAGGATCCTCGTACGCTGTCGTGTTGAACCGCACCTCAATTTCCTTTGCAAATTCCTGCCACAGGACCACTGCGTTGGCACGCCTGTGTTTGATGAACACATTGTACCATTGCATTGCTTTTCCCTCTAAGTGCATTGATGCCAGTTTGACTCGGATATTTTCATTGGTGTCATCCAGGTCGAAAAAGTGCTCTGCCTTCATGATCCACGTGCGAACTTCCCTGCCATCAAATTTGGGGAAGTCGATCCTTGCTGCTCTGGGTTGGTTTCTGCGAGATCTGGAAGAACTGTGAAACGGGCTTCCATGTGACTGCCTGGAGTGATTCGCAGAAGGGTTCGGTCGTGGACTGGCTATAGTTAATGCTTTAATTTCTTCCATCATTGCGCGGTTATAATCCTCCATTGACTTGCGTAGTGTTCTGTTGTTATCCTCCATGGATTTCTGCCACGATCTGTTGTTGTCCTCCATGGTTTTGTGGAAAGCTTCGGAGTGACGATCTATGGCCGCTGCAATGGAGTGGTGAAATTCCTGTGACATGGAAGACCTCCATTCCTGCAGGTGGTCTACGATCATTGCCTCCACTTTTTCTGCATCCATAGGACCATCCACAGTATCTGTAGCTACTGATTTTGCTGGACGTCCCATGACTTGCTGATTGTGTCTTGATCAAAGGGGTTTCACCGGATTGATATTTTCTCGCCGGCAAAGGCCCGATGATGAGCTCACCGCACCAATGTAACACACCAGAGGGTTCTACAAGCCTCCTCCTAGAGGAAGTAGAGCAACCGGTGTGAAACTACGGATGAATGTGCAAGAAAGGTGGATCTGAGGGTTATCTTCTCGTTGGAGAAGATGATGAACAGTGATGGCGGGAATGATGCATGCTTTTATTGAATTTCGAAAGAATAGAATGTCTTACAATGGGCCTTTACCGGCCTATTTATAGCTGGGCTGAACTCTAACAGAATCAGTTAGCCCAACCGACTCACTCTGCTACCTATACAAAACACCCTATACTTGCTACTATCTACCAAACATGCCATTCTAAAAACCCCCTAAAGTTGCTGGTATTTACGACTTCTGCCGACGCCCGGTCAAAAGCCCCGTGTCTTCCACTTCCTTCTGGTAAGTTTTCCTGCTCCGCTTCTTCTCCGCTTCTTCACGTCTGCTCATCTCTCTGCTCCGCTTCCTCTCCTTTCCTCATGTGTTCGGCAGATGGAGGTGTTACAAAACAAAATTTAGACATCACCATTGGATTCGGAACGGTCGAAAACCTTAGAATAGACCTAAAAAGCTCACCGACGGCGACGGGACAGCGGCGGCCATGCCGCCGGCGTCGACCGCGAGCGCGAGCTCGCGGTCGTCTGGGATGAAGACGACCGGCTGGGCCGGTCGTTACCGGCCCAGTCGGTCGCGCGCAGGGTTATTCCCTGCGCGCGGACCCGAGCCCAGCTCGGGTCCAGCCCAGGCGCTACGCGCGCCTGGGCGCGAGCTTGGTAGCTCGCGGACCGGACCAGGTGGTCCGGTCCGGCCCAATAAGGGCCTAATTTGTTTTTTTTTATTTTGATTTTTATTATTTTATTTAATATAAATTTAATTAATGAATTATTAATAAATATTAACTCTAATTATCATCAAATATCCAATTTAAATTTCATCTCGACCAATAAATACATATGCATGTGCATAAAATAAAGCTCGGTGGAGATGGATATTTCCCGAAATTCAATTTTAATAAAGATAGGGAGAAGCGATGGATATTGCTTTCTCTCTATTCCGCACATTTTTATTGACTAACAATAATAAAAAATATTAACCGTAATAATAATAACAACAACAACTGTAATAACAACAATAACAATAACAATGATCAACGATATATAATAATAACAATAATAATGATGATAAATGTAATACAATGTTTAGCCAATTCTCAGAGAATATGGATATTTCTCCGAATAAATTTTAACAATAAAATGAGTCAAAGGGGTAAGCGATGGATATTACTTATTCCTCACTCCAATATAAACATTTATTATAAATAAATAAAATAGATAACTCGATACAAACATTATTATAAATAATTAAAGTATGTAAGTAAAGTATTCTATAACCCGGAAAGGGATGGATATTTCTTCCCTACTAATAATATGCACATATAAACATAGTATCTGGGGAAGAGATATATATTTCTTCCTAATCAATAATAAACACATATAAAAATATATTATTCGGGGTAGAGATGGATATTTATTTCCTCAATTAAATACACAAAAATAATAGATAAATATAATTTTAGGAATGAGATGGATATCTCCAATAACCAAGGGGCGATGAAGAGGAAATGACACGGCGCTGAGCCCCCAAGAAATAAAATAATATTAATTCGATTTTACTTATTTCATTTATAGCAGTGTATATATATATATATATATATATATATATATATATTTTTATGCATATAATATCATGACATTATATATATGTATTAAATATATGCATATAAATAGTAGAGATATCATTTTCTCTAGATACGAAGGTTAGGAACCGGATGGATCCTAATCTAAATAATTGGGATAAATAAATATGAATAATCGTAATAGGAAGTGATGGATATTATTCTCCTAATACGATTAAGCAGATTTATAAAAATCAAATCCCATTCAAATAAAGGATATATAGAAACGAGATGGCGGATATTATCCCGACAGATATATATTCGATATTTGGATGTCTACCTAATATGATTAGAGAGTGAGGTGGATATCGATCTCTCTCCTTTATATTAGGTAAACAATTAAATATGTATATATAATAATAATAAATATGTGATAAATGTAAATCCAAAATTATTTTAATCACCTATAGAGTACCCTCTCTGAGGGGCGCTGTGGGGGTGTTCCGTCTTCCCCACACGTAAACGACGAACGAGCCTGACGAATCTCAATGTGCCTTATCTCGGTTTCCTAGATTTCCGCAAAATATCTAGGTGGCGACTCCAACCCTGTCCCTCCCCGGAGGAAGGTCGTCAACACATACGTTGGATATGTGTTTGGTTTTGGAAATTTGGAATGCGTGGAAACCGTTGTATGTCTATCACTAGTACTTATGCGATTGGTGTGCCCAATGTGAGTATTGTTGTGATTAGAGACATTGACAACGTGAGCGCTAATGAGACTTGATAAAGTGAAAATATTTGTGGTGGGGCTCTTTCGTTGGACTGCATCGCCCAGGTTCGCTCTCCCGTGTTAGTCGTGTGGATATCGATCGTGATCGAAATGGGACGATGTGGGCGCCGGAGTCCCAGATTAGTTGTCTCGAGAAGAGACCGACGTTGCAAATGAGAAAGGACTAACGGGTGATTAGTCAAGGAAACACTAACATAAAAAAGTAAAGAATAATTGGTTTGGTATGGGATTGCGACATTACATGAAGTTGTTATTGGCTATGGTAATGCTTTACTTGGTATTTGTTTGGTTTGTGTTGTGGTTTGGATGTGTTTTGGGTGAGAGGTGCCGCGATCGTTATTCGCGCCGCTCACCGAGTCATTATGACTCACCCCGTTGCTTTCTTTCTTTTCAGATCCGTTAGATCGTGGGAATGCACCGGCAAGAGGGTGCTAACTTTCCAGCGCTAGTTCAGAAAGTCTTTGGGAAGGTATACTTTTGGGAAGGGATTTAATTGTATATAACTTTAGTTGTATAGCACAATCATGTAAGAATTAACTTTTGGAAGCACTAACTTACATTTTGATATTTTTGGTGGTTTGTAAACCCTTTAGAATTGTAAACCTTAGTTGAGAAGGTTTAAATCTCTAAAGGTTATATATTTTAAGTTTATGATGTAAATGGATATCTATGTTATACTTTTGTGTAAAGGAGTCTCCGATTTGGAATTTGAACCTTGTCGCAAGTGTATTTGGATATTTGGGTCCTTGTAACATTCGCTGATGAATGAAATTATGGTTTGATCAAAATATGAATACTTGAGTTCTTAAAGTTCGTATTTTCGATGTTTCGAAAAATATTTTGTTTGATGAAGATTGGACGCGCTTTTGGTCGGAAATCGATACCTGCATGTGTATTTTGGTCATATGTAAGTGAATATATGATGTTCGAATGATTTAGAAAAATGTTTAAGAAAATGGGGTGTTGAGTATTTTGGTTGCTGCAATTCTGTTTATGCAGAACCTGCAGGTATCGGTCGACCGAAATATTGGATCGGTCGACCGAAACCTGTAGCAGTTCTGTTTCTCGTTTCTGGTCGATTTCCGTTCAACCGATAAATCAATTCGGTCGACCGCAAAGTAACTCTGGAATTCATCTTCAAAATTTTCGTATTTGACTTCCGAATTTGATTTCGATGCTTTGAGGGGTTCTTATAATTACTAACTAGAGGTTTGACAATCCCAAAACTTTTGGAAAAATACAGGTCGAGCCGGTATTTCGAAAATATAGTTTCAAGTGTACTTACGTAAAGTTTTTAATGAGGATTGGGTCTTAGATTGCTTAGGATCCTCTTGTGTCATCTGGGGAGATTGATACCTTAGTATCCTATGCAAACTTAGTTCGGTTTGAGACAGAACCGCCTCCCCCGCGGGTTCTCGTCTCGGACTGAATGTCCAGATTGCGGCTTTTCTTTTTTGTTTGATTTTGGAGATTTGAAATGAACTCCTTGTTTGTTAAGCTTCCGCAAAACTACTTATTTTGAATTTTATTTCTTTGCGAAAAATTATTTCCCTCCGTCGCGGCCCTCGGCTCGCGGGCCGTGACATTGGGTATATCATTTGGTATTATTTTTGTTCTAGTAACATACGATGGATATAGTATAATAACTTTAATATAATATATTAATTTATATAAAATTAATATATTTAAAAAAGAAATTAAGCTTTCGAATATTATCATAAAGACATATATATATATATATATATATATATATATATATATATATATATATATATATATATATATATATATATATATATTATATATATATATATATATATATATATGACTTAAATCTATGTATTGGACGAGCACAAAACTGATCAAAGCCGTTATATGTATATATATAAAAAGCCAAAAAAATAATAAATAAAAAAAATTATATTCAAATATATAACATGTGATGAATAAAGTATAATAATTTTAATAAAAATAGATATTAATTTATATAAAATTATTTAAAAAAGAAATTAATCTTTCGAATATTATCATTTATATATATGACTAAATATGTGTATTGGACGTGTACAAAACTGATCAAAACCATTATATGTATATATATAAAAAACAAAAAAATGAACAATAAAAAAAATATTTCAGTATATAACATGTGATGAATATAGTATAATAACTTTAATAAAAATAGATATTAATTTATAATATATTTAAAAATATAATTAAACTTTTCGAATATTATTATTTATATTTATGACTTAAATCTGTATATTGGACGAGTACAAAAGTTATCAAACCCGTTATATATATATATATATATATTAATTCATTTTTTACATATATAATATGGTAATTGTCTTGCTATAATAACATATGACAAATAAAAAGTAATATTTAATTAAAAAAATTATTAATTCATATGTTTAAAAAATAAAAATAGAAGAAGTTTTTAATATTATCATTTTATATTGGTGACTAATAACCATAATCACATGGGTGCAAAACTAGTTCTACATAATAACGGAGACCTATATATCTTCCCGTTGGGTGTTATAAATGGGCGCGGCGATTGAATCATCCGATTTTATAGGTCATCATTTTGACATAATATTTGATATTTTTTCGAAAAATGTTCAATTACAAAGTTGTAGATCACGTCAAAATTTATAACTTTTTAGTTCAAATTTTTTTCTTTAAAATGCTCCAAATTAGGTCAAATAAGTCGATAAAAATTATAAATAATATCTCAAAAATCGCACGACCCAGATCATCCGATCTGGGCCGTCGGTTTCCTACTTCCTGCGAAAGCGAGCCGCGCCCGTTATAAATCAGCACCATTTAAACTCCATTAATTTTTACGTCCCAAACACCTATTTAGAAATTATTATATAATAAAATTTATTAAGAATATATTTATAAAATATATTATATTATTTTTATAAAAATATATTAAATTATATTATTATTAAATAATAAATAATTTATATTTTTTATATATTATTTTTTTAAAAGAAATATTTTTAAATATATATTTCGATACTCTAAAAATCTTAGCGGGTGAACTGATTAGTTTTTAAATCCACTAAAACTTTACAGCGTCAAAAATTTATTTAAAAATATATTTTGAAGAAACGCTTGAGTATAAATATTGTAGGTTACAACGAAAACTTTTCTTTTTAAATACTTAAATTTTCTCCAAAAAATTTTGTATATAATAGTGAAAAAATTTGCAATATAAATTTTAAGACATAAGCTGATTTGTAAGGTTTTTGAATTCATTAGCTGATTGCTAAAAGGTTTTGAAATCAGGGGTGAGATGCAATAATTCTATATTATTTTTACTTTTGTTTGACAAATAAATGAGCATTTATTAAAGAAACCATTATTTACTACAGTTCCTCAGTACAAAAAAATTGAGCAAATGTAGTTTCAAGTAAAAAAAAAGAATTTGTCACTTAAATCTCTTTTGATTAGAATGTAATATTTTTTCCCAAGGGTAAAATATTTTCTCGTGAACTAAAAAAAATAAAATAAATTAGAATGTCATATTTTTAAACGTTTAAAAATATCGCAAATTAATATGAAGATACATATAAATTTCAATAAATAATTTTACTTCGGGATCTAAGTGATGCTAATATCCAGGGAAGTAATTCCAAGTATTCTTACTTGCAAATGATGACAGTTTACTTTGATGCGGGTGGTCTCTCTAGAGATGAAGATAATGCCCACAATCTGCCGGAACAGGCGGCTACCCATCCGGCGGGCCGCAGACGGCTCACACGGTCGAACCAGCTAAAAAACTCGGCTCGCACGAGCAGGGGGCAACATTCGCTCCCACCCCGTAAATTTTTTTACCACTAAATTTTGTCTATAAATACACCTAAAAAACTCTCCAAATTTCTCAACTCACTCTCAGTTTTTCTTTCTTTCGCTCCTGCCTACATTCTCAAGCTTGCGAGCCATTCTGAACTTTCGGTCGACTAAAAATAAAAAGTAAAAATAATGTCCACCCAAAATTTTTTAATTTTTGTCAAATTTTGTGTCTATATATAATTTTATTTTTTTCACTAATTTTAAAATTTTAAATTAATTTTTTAATAATAATAGCTAGTTCGGCTCCGCCTAGCAGAGCCGAGCCAGCGTTTTATTGTTGGCTCGCCCGCTTGAGAAGACCGTGCGATCCAACCCATGGCTCGCAGCCGTGGACAGCTCGCGGCCAACCGTGCGGCGGGCTCGCATCGGCACAGTTTTCATTTTTAAGTCTCTCAATTGGGCTAGGAAACTCAAAGGGCTGCTCAATACAACGTTGAATAGACCGTAATGGGTCAGCCCAAAGATGCCTTTGAGCAGAAGGCTTGGATCCTTTTAACTTGACATGGGCCTCAATGAGCTGAGCAAAGTTCCTCGATTTGTCATAGTTTTTTGGTATCACGTAATAGTTTTTAGATATTTTAGAGGTGTTTTCCAGCTACATTTTATTGTTCTCTATTTTTATTTATTTATTGTCAGGCTTTAAAAATCAGCCTTCCAACAATAAAACTTTAACAAATCAAAGCCATATCAGAAAATTAGCAACTAATTTGTAATTAACATTTTATTTATTCTCATGTTAATCGTAATTACGGACTTGTAAAATAATTATCACTACTTACAAATCAATCCTCTTTTTAAAACTTTGATAAATCATTCTCTTAAAACTTTAAGTCCCAAATCAGATTATAATTTTGCTGATATGATAGTGTGATAGCAAGTTTAGAAATTAGTTTGAAAAAGTTTATCTCTGGGGTTGATTTGTAAAAACCCTAAAAAATTAGTGCACTTGGAATGGCAGCCATGCATATTCATCGCCGACGTCTACCCGATCTCATGCATCCGCAAGCAAACTCTTTTTGCCACCTCAACAAAAAGAATATATATATATATATATATATATATATATATATATATATATATATATATATATAATATATATATATATATATATATATATATATATATCGTCTGAAGTAAGCATGCAGCCAACGCACCTGCGAGAGCGATGAAGATGATTATTTATTTTATTATATTATTTATCTGCTTTTTTTTGTTTAAAAAAAAAAAAAAGAAGAACTGGAAAAGTCTTACCGGAGACTCGGCCAGACCTTGATCTTGAAGCTAAAATTTTCTATCTCGCAATTATTAATGGGCTTTGCATTTGGGGTTTTATAAAAGTCCTTACTATTCGAAATTCTGTCAAATAATTCATGAATTATTCAAAAAATTATAAAATCACTTTAAAACACACACACACACACACACACACACACACACACACACATATATATATATATATATATATAAAATTTTGGCGACTCAATCACTTTTAAAACAGCTATTTAGAAAAATATTTATAAAAACTTAAATATAAAAATTATAAAGTATATTAAAAAATATTGTTTTTGATACAAATATTTATTTGAAAGAAATTATTAAAAAAAGTGAGTTTATTTGAAATAACGTATAAAAAAGGATGTAATATGTAATTACACCTTTGCTTTTTTCCATTTTTCACTGATAGGGTTAGGGTTTTGGTGGACCCACAAGTGAAATGACCCCCATCTATGAACCCAAAAAAGAAAAAAAAGGTGATTACGACTGGATCCTAACCAGTATGTACTTGTTGAAAGCAAGATGATTCATAGTCTTCCGATTCAATTTTCTAAAGCAAAAAGGAGCATTTGATGTATATACCCCTTCATAATTAGTAATTATAATTTTATACCATCCTAATTTAATTTAGTATTTTTATACCACCTAAATTTATAAAATGATAAAATTATTACAGTTAAATATCCTCGTCTTTTTTTTTTTAAAGAATATATATATTTTTTATTTTACACAATTTAGAAGATATAAAAAATATCAAATTAAATTAGAAAAGTATAAAGTATGGCAGGTACATGTTGAGTTTCCATATGAATATGATAAACTCAAAGAAAAGGGAGATTTGAATTGAAAGTTCTTTGTTCTTTTCTATCTCAATCTACTTTAATATATGCTATGCTGGTGCAACTCATAAGTTAGTTGTTGCTGATATTAATTGCATGACAACAGATACCCTTTGACCAAAAAAAAAGTGAATTTATAATCCTTTTTTAAAAGATTTACTAAATAAAATTATATTAGTAACTGGTCTACTTTGCATAGCCATCGTAACAAGTAAAGCGATCTACTAAATACCGGATACTGCATATGAAAATGATATACTAAATATCAGCAAATGTGATACAATTATCTTCCAATAGACTATGAAGAAACATAGAATTAAAAATATTACAGGAATTATCTGTTGAAATCTTTTTTTTTTTTTTTTTCATTTATCATTTTATTTTAAAACTTTTGAGATGTGAGGGATTAATTGGTTACCCCTGAGTTTTAAGCTGTGGATTACACCCTCTTATTCTGTTGCCTGACGCGAATCAACTTGTGAAGAACAAGGCCGAACGTAGCTAGCTCGACCGGTGTGGGAGACACCGGCACATAAAGTTGGATGATTTATAGCCTTCATCGATTCAACTTCAACTTGACAAAGTTTTGCACCTCGTAAAAATTGGTGATGCCAGATTTTGAAATGTTCAAAGTTTTTAAAGCTAATTATTAATGGTAACTAAAAAAAAAAAGGAGGGGTAATGTAGTACCTATCAAACATAACCTTTTAGGAGGACTTTTCACAATTCAAACACATGCTCTTAAGAATGTTCACATTTGGTATCCAAAAAATGGAAAGATATTATCAAAAAAAAAAAAAAAAAAAAAAAAAAAAAGAAAAAGTAAAAGAGGAAGACACATTTCAACAATTGCATTGATTTTACGTGTTATAGATAAACATCTCATTAAGAACTATTAATTTTTACAATCCAAAATACATGTCCAAACCTTTTTCTTTATATTCAAAACTTTTTCAAATTAGTTATATAGCAGTCAAATATTTCTGACACAAACTTTAAGATGAAGTCTAGTTTGTAAAAAAATTCAGAAGAAGAACTGGTTTCTAAGAAGTTTGAAAAGTAAATACTAATATGAAATTTTCTCAAAAGTAAAACATAAATATAAGAGAATAAAAAAAGAGATACAGAGAAATACAGCCGTTCGCTAAAAGTAGGATAAAGTTATGAAGAACAATGCATTAGCATTTTAGGTAATTCATACTAAAACAAACTTACTAAATATTAGTGCTTTAAGGAGAAGGATCATATTATAGCGTACTCCGGCTATTATAATATTCGCTATTTAATCACGTCATCTTTATTTTAAAATACGAATATGGGTAATGAAAGATCTTAGAATTCGGATTTGGAGTCACTTATTGATAGTCTTTTTCAATAACAATTCGAAACCTTAAAATATTTCTAAGTTTATTTTATTAGACGTATTTTCTAACCACATCCGTAGTTAGAAAATAAAATTTTTGATGTGTATCATCTCCGACACGTCATTGAGTAGAAACATATATTTACTAAAGGCTTAGAATATATTTTTATATTTTTTAAACTTTTTTTTTTATTATAACAGTCATAATTCTTAAAAATTCTATTGTATTCCACCCAGGATACCAAAGAACAGTAATAGGAAAAAAAAAATAAAAAAGCAAACAAAAGTCAAAAGGAAAATATATTGGGAATATATCACCAACTGCTCCCACAAATATATGAGATTTAAAAATGTTTGAGGATGTTTTGCTTGCAAGCATAGCTTTTTGAAGCACCCAATTACACAAGCATCAACTACTCCTATTAATTAATAAATCTACCCCCCCCTAGTCCTAGTTTGACTGCTATCAAAGTTTCCTCTGGTTATTGGTGTTTCTTATCTTATAAAAATGGCCACTCTGTTCACTTTGGGACCCTAGCTTGTGGGCCATCCTCTTGATTGTGACATTAGTTTTAGGGTTCCTAGAAAGGGTCATAGACCCAGATGATTTTATTTTTATTTTTATTTTTAAAAATAAAAAATGAAATCTTTCCAAAATATCTATCCAATTATTTTATTCGATATTTTAATTTAATTGTAGTTTATTAGATCGTCATTAGTGAGTAAAATTATGTATTGCTTTTTTATACGTCGTTAAGTATATGCACATACTCTGGAAGTATAAAATAATATTTTTATATCATCTTGACCATGTGAAATTATTACACTGTCATGTTAGACTAACCGCCATCATCGTTACAAAAATGACAATGGATAGTTCGCCATTTCATATGGTAAGTGGTGGTGTAAAGAAATTATTTTGAATTAGAAAAGTATAAAAAATTTCGAATTATAAAATATAAAAATATAGATTCCATTTTTTAAAAGGTATCTCGAAGAAATATCTCTATGATATATATATTTAGGTTATTTTACTTCGCAATTTTTTACATCGTCCATTATAGAGTAAAACTCAAGACATGAATTGTCCGTGACTCGCCTTAAGTAGAGACACATTCATACTATAGCCTTTAGAAATTTTTTCGAAAAATTCTATAAATTTATATCGTACATTGCAACGAGCAAAATTCAAACTTATGAATAATTATTCACGAGCCATCTACCGTACCAATTAAGCTACCTCGCCCGCAGCATGGACCTCACATGACCACACAAGCATCTTCTATGGCATATTGTAAATTGCAATTATGTGGATTGAAAAGTAGGATAAAACCTCAATCTTGTTGTCCTTTTCTCCAATGTGAGAAGTCAAAAAAGTCTTCACTTTCCAAACCAATATGTCCTGACCTAAATGTTTGGTGCAATAAGAATACAGTGTTTGATAAAACTATGTAGTTCTTGTGAGATTAGCGTGGTGAAATTTTGTCTGTAACTGGCTCTCTTTGAACGACTGTCGTAACAGATAAATTCACGGGTGGCACCGATTATACTCATATGATTATTGTGTTCCCGGCCATACTCATATGATTATTGTGTTTCCGGTCATACTCATATGTACTTTATATCATACAACTCTAAAGAGTGTGAATGCAAATAATGGACAGCCGAAATTTCGTTCCGTGCAGTGTCTGTCACCGACATATCGTGAACATAGTGGGACACAAAAAAAAGTCTCCGTTGAGTAAAGAAAAAATTTCCGATAGCGAGTAGGACACTTTTTATAATTTTATTGTCGCGTTCGAACTATATCCATGTCATACTTTTTTAAAAATTACAGCATTCTATATCTATATCTCAGTATCCATGTCCGAGTGGGTGCAACCATGAAAATATACCAAGAGGGTGACCACTCAACAAGCAAATATTTCAGATAGATACTATTTTTTTTAAAAAAAGCTCTTATAATACCATTAAAAAATATTTTTTATTGACGCTCATTTTAAAAAGGATTTTTCATATGAGTCGTTTGTCTGTCCTCTCTCTCTCCCAAATTAACCCGGTACCATAAAATTATATAATATTATATTATAATATTATGGTACACAATTCGCAATGCTAATATGGAAAGAATTTTAAATAATAGACTAATTTATTATTTATCCAAACGAAGAAGCTCACCGTGGAAACTCTACGTTAGTTTTACAAAAAAAAGAAATCATATATTATTATAAGCTGGTGGTTTGGTGCAACGTACCACCAATTATACCCTCTAACATCACTAATATATTATAATAAGACTCATAATATGCAGAGAATATGCATTGGATTCTATGTTAATTATATGGGATATTAGAGTCCTATGTCCTAACTGAACTTGACTTTGGTTACATCTCTATGATTGATTGGAGTCAACTCTACATATACGTCAGTTATTGAGGATACATCTAAAAACATATGGGTTCTTTTAACTTATTTTATTATATATATATATATATATTTCAGGTCGCTCTGAGAATAGGCTTGTTAAGCTAGCATCTTAATCATTGATTTTCTTGATCTAACGGCTGAGATTTAATTTTATACTTAATGGAATAACTATTCACGCCGTTAAATGTTAAAATTAAATCTCATCCGTTAGATCAAAAAGATCAAAGACTGAGATATTAGCTAACTAAAGCTATCCTCAGATCGAGCTGAAAATAACATATATATATATGATTATCTCTGAACAGACGATATTCACTCCCCCCTCCAGCAACCTGAGCCGACCAACCACCCCTCCCAAACCTCGCCTCTAGCTCTAGCAGCCCCCCAATCTCTCTCTAGCCCATTCACCTTTCTCACATACAGCATAATATATCATATTTACTGCTTATATTCTGTTTATTATATATTAAAACTAGAGTATAACCCGTGCTAAGCACGAATATATAAAATTTTAGAAATTACTATCAAATAGTAATCTTATACATCACTTCATATTATTGAAATAATTTTTTTACGAAAATGTGACTGAATTTATATTTATTATCTTATTTTCATCTTACTGTAAATATTGCTGATTTTATTTTGAATAACTTAATCAAACAACAATTTATAAAAATTACCGTCCATATAATCCATTGTAAGTAATTATTCTATTAGAAACAGGAATATCGTGAATAGTTTAAAAAAAATTATATTTATAAAAATTGACAACAATAAAATAGCATCTACCTTGATAAATTTCAAGTGCACTATTTTATTTCCCTATTGTGTATATTGTTATCACTTTTATAAGTTTTCTAAGACCAATAGCTTTTTTTTTAAAGAAAATGATTCACCTTATGCTTTGTAGGCACATGCAAAATTCGCTAATATCTTCTTGTCGTTAAGCTCTTGCAGCTGCATAAAAGTTCTACGATGTATTTGTTGAATTTGATTGCTTTCATAATTTTTTTTTAAATACAAGTAGCATTGCAAAGGAGATGAAGAGGCTTAAGTTGTCGTCGGTAAAATAAATAATAAATTTATATTAAGTTCATAATAAAATCTACGACTCTTCATATTCCAAGCACAACGCAGAAAAGATCCATTCTAAATACCATGCACATAGAATTAAAAGGTATAATGAATTTCTAGTTTAAGATATTAATAACCTAAAATTAATAGTTGCCACATGGCAGAAAATTAGGAATTTCGGATTGCCACGTGGCACAATCGAAGATTACCTTTGCTTTACATATATTATAGAGATATGAATTTCTAAAATTTATTATAAAGCTTGTGGAAGCCCAAATTTATATGAGACAAACTCATATATGCAAAAGCTATTATATAGTAGCCTTATTTAATTCCATATTGATTTAATAAAGAGCAAATTTTTTGTTTATGTTGGGTTTCCTACGAGGCATATAAAATGGGCAAAATGAGCTAGATGTGACTCACATATGCGACCTTGAATATTTAATGGTAAAAGGATGGTACTTGGGCCGCGGGATGAACAGAGCGATCAGAAGTGTTCTATCAAAGCGGTAAGCGTTCTCCCGTGTGGTTTGTACTTCGCAGAGTGTTCTTCCGAAACATTTCACAGATTAAATTTTGGTAACTGCAAGCGGTTATGAAAAATTACAATTGCCAAAAGTTTTGGACAGTTATAACTGCTTGGAAAAGTGCCTTTTCGTACTTTATATAATAGAGGAAGTGGTTGTCTGAAATATACAACAAGAACATAGTACGTTCCCTTTTGTAATTTTTAGAATACAAAAAATCATCTCTAATAGTGTCTGCTGCATAAGACATTCTTAGAGTTAGATAATTTGTCATATACTGGTGTGTTTAGTGGTTCGATGTCGTTAAGTGCAAAAAGCCGCCGAACAAGCTTTTCATTGTATCATGAAGGCTATCGATCAACCCGTGCTACACGATCCGGATCGGGCGAATAAAGTATTAAGGAAAGTGGCACCGCAACACGCCTTGGAGCCATTCTCGTGAAGAGTTCAGATAGCCATCGCCATCCTATTTTATATAATCTTGTTAACATTATACGATATATAACATAATAATATTAAAACATCACATTAAGACTGATAAATTTGTACTTCGACAATATCAATATGTGTAACAACAAACTTGATATAGTTTTAATTTGGAGTGCCACGTGTTAGCAGAGAGTTGACCACCAGATGAGAAGAAGAGTCCAAATAACTCGTATGACCGAGGCGCATACCCAGCCGAGGCGTTGATCCGCATACCCCAAGGTCGCCAGGTTGAGACCAACGTTAGCTTGACCACCAACCAACACTCTGGATTGACCCAAAGCACCAACCTCGGGTTTGCTAGCAGAGATCGACATCTGCCCGACGTCTTGCAGACACTTCGGATCGAACCGAGGTTGGTCAGTTATACATTGCCGCGCGTGACCCAAGACCAAGTCAGCCGCGTGACTGCCGCGCGAACGTGGAGGAGTCAGTTACACATTGTGCCTTTCAATACGAAAGTGGGAACTTACGTGATGCAAGGAGGACTAGTCAACCCACGATTTTCGTCAAATCTACTATTTTCTCAATCGTCACGACCCAGGCGTGCGCCCAGTAACGCCGATAAAATACCACCTGGTCACTGTTGACGAGATTCCCAACTTCACGTACTCGAGAGCACCTAGAGCAAACTGAGATTCTGGCAGATTGTGATAAATCAAATGGTGTTCTAGATAGCATTGTAAGCCGAAATGTTATTGACCTCGGTAGTGAGAGAGAGAGAAGAGATCTTGTAAACCTCAACTATTCTAGTAGGTTCGTTGCGTTTGTTTACATGATCGCCCTTGGTTTTACTTTATATTCCTCGAGGGTTGCGACATAAAAATCTTTGTCTCTGTTCTCTTTCTTTAGCATCTCTTTTTTAGCCAATTAGCTTTCGATCACTTATTGATCGACCGTGTCACACTCAATCAAAACTCAAATATAAAATAATTATACAATAAATATGTTTATATCTTATATATTGTTCTGGAGGTCTTCTATTTTCGTTTTGACCCCCCTGAATGTTAACACCATAAACCAACAAGCATATCCATATTCTTCTACTTGTTGCGGGGCTTAAGGAGTATGAGCCTCTTGCTTGTGGGGTACTCTCTTGGATAAGATCGTCAGGATCAGCTGTGGAATGTGGCTCATGATGTTGTCATGACCATTGACCGTAATCGTCAAACTGTGATATTGATAGATCCTGCTCGTATGTATGTTAAGATGCAATGTGATCATAACTATGGCATGCAGCATGATTACAACTGGCCATTTTGCAGTCTCATATATGTCATGCGAGTGCTCCTCATCGGTATCTTTCTGTTGGATCCCATTAGTATCTTCATTCATCTGCACTGTCTCAGTATAATGTGAAAAAGGAGGTACAACCACTGGATGAATTTTTTTTCCGTGTTTTGAAAGTATAATCATGGTAGTGTAAAACTATTGAGTTAAAAGGTGTAGCTTAGACATTTATGCCCTCTGACAACATTATAAAATTGTTACATACTCTCTAATTGTTATTTTTAAAAAATCAAAATATATAAATGGATATAAATGGATATACAACTATGTATGCATATGTTGTGATATACTATGTTATCATATTGTATTTTTCAAAAAGATTTTTTGAAAATTGGTAGATTTGGCTAATACTAACTTGATCTATTTCACAAAAAAAAAGTTTTGAGAGGATGAGCGTGAGAAATGGAGGAGGTGTCGGCGGAGGGAAAGGTAATAAGCAAGGAAAGAAATATGGTGGTGGGCGGCTACGTTCGGATTATAGCCAAGAGCAATATTGTCTGTTACAAATCTTACAATATTATCTCTGTCTAACATGTGACATATTATTAGCATGACACTTTGTATCCAAATGGTATTGCGTTGGCATAAGGTTGCATGTTAAAAATAGACCATCCAGTTTTGGTTTTGTAAATTTCTTAAATTAATTTTAGAAATATAGTTATTAACTATATTTGGGTTCAAGGTACACATCTAAGATTTTTTAACTTTGGTAAAGCCAACTACATCAAAGTAAGAGACACACACACACACACACACACACACACATAGGGGTGTAAACGAGTCGAGCAGCTCATAAGCAGTTCAAGCTCGACTCGAACTCGATCTAAACGAGCAGAGTGATAATTGCGCTCGACTCAAAAACTCATGAGCTCGAAAAATAGGCTCAACAAAGATCATCCTAAGAATATTTTATTTCTTTTTATATCAAGTTCTATATCCTAATAGATGGTTAAAATATATAAATAATAAAAATTATAAGAAATAAATATAATTTAATATTTGAATGGACAAACATAATAAAATTTGTATAAGAGTTTAAAAAAATAACAATATATATTCATAATTTGACTATCTTTTTAAGCTCGAGATTGACTCCAGCCAAATCCGACTTGAATTCGAACTTGAAATTTTTTCAAATGAGCCAAGCTAAGCAAAGCGCTACTCGATTCGACTCGTTTTCATATATATATATATATATATATATATATATATATATATATATATATATATATATATATATATATATATTTATTTATTTATTTGTTTGTTTATTTTTCTTAGTAGTCGGCCAATAGCAGTGATATTCCTGAAAATCGCCGTGATTATGACTTGGAATCGATGAAAAGAAAATTACTATCCACCCCCTCTCAAACTATAAAACTTACTAATCAACCCCTCCCCCATCACATCTCCATCACATCAACCATCATTACCAATTTCAATTGCATTCGGACAAAAATATCCCTAGCTATTTGGATACCGAGATCACCTATTTAGAAGTATTTTTTAAAAAAATTTTAAACATAAAAGTTGTAGATCTCGCCGAGATCTACAACTTTTATGTTCAAATATTTTTCAAAAAATGCTTCTAAATAGGTGTTTTTGATGTCCGAACTGTTTTCAGTGATTTCGGACCGAGGTCTACACTTCGGACCCCAAAAACACATATTTAGAAGTATGTTTTGGAAAAACTTTCAACATAAAAGTTGTAGATCTCATCGAGATCTACAACTTTCGTGTTAAAAGTTTTTCCAAAAAATACTTCTAAATAGGTGTTTTTGATATCCGAACTGATAATACATACGAGGATATTTTCGTCCGAAATTTTTTGAAATAGTAAATGAGGGACCTATAAATAATAGAAAGAGCTGATCAGTAAAAATGAAAGTATAGGGGGCTGATAAGTAAATCCCCCATCGATGAATTGCTGCAAAATTGGGCGGCAGTACGCTTTTGTCCTCTTCAACAAAACATCATCACATGGATTCCCTGTTTTGTGTCCCTTCTATTGGTTCTCCATAATATCTACCATCAATATCTGCACCTATCCCAAGGGAGTTGAATGGGATAATTCCCACATTGAGTTTTCAGGAATGACTAATTATATTCAGTGTCCATTCTTACATTATTATTTTATAATATTAAAAATTTTAATTAAACTTTAATATATTACGATGAATAGGTAAATCAAATTTAAAATTGAAAATTGTTTAAAAATTTTAAAAATTTGTATAATTTGTCTTGTCTATTTTTAATTTTAATTCAAAATTTTTGAGTACTTTTTGAATTTCACAAAATTAGTCTATCTAGTCAGTATTATATGTTAAAATTTTATTCATAGCGTCCTAATATATGGGATGGTGATATATTAAGGGTGGACATTAGATATAAATTTGGCTTCGGAACATTAGATTAAATTTAATAGATCAATAATATATATATTTTTGCATATGAATAAGAAATATACAATGAATTTGGTCCATGAACCTCAAGGTGAAGATATAAATCAAACCTCTTGGATGTGATTTAACTTGTTGCATTCACGGAATAAAACAAAGATTAAGTATAGAATATTGAAGGAAAATGACCATATTTCAGTAATAATCCATTAAATTTCGCATTTATTCTTGCCCGTAATATTATAATAATTCATTAATTTCGACCATCGTGTAATATAATAATGGGCGAGAATGACCGTCAAGCTCAATCCGGTATCTTGCGCCCTACGAGATCCGCAGTCTTAGTGGATTCTCTTTTGCTAATTCCACATCAAATAGTGGGGATCGGTGCGGTTCTATCAGCACGGTTATATATAGGAGATCGGGGAGGCGCGGCAAGATTCGAATTTGCAGAGGTTAGACAATTATTACTCTTGCTTATCAATAGGGAGCAAATGTTGGTCTAATAGAGAGCAACTTAAAGTCATATTTGGATGCAACTGTCATGGACCTAACAACCAACTTGTTGCCTTTTCTTATGGCAAAGATAAGGACCTCCTTCGAAAAATCGGCATCGATCGGTACCGACGTATAAAAAAAGTGGAAACTTGGTCTATTAAATCGGTAGTAATTGGCGATACATGTCGGCACACTGATGTCGTACAAATTATTTCCTTTTATTTAATAATACAAAATAACTATAAAAATGCACAGCTTATCTATATAATAATAATTGTTACTTAGCACAACTACCAAATTTATAATAATAATTGTTATTATTTATATGTTAATAATTAGATAAACAATTATTGACTCTTTTTCTTGATATATGTTGACCGTATTGGCCATATTAGTGTTGCAAGCTAGGATGGAGGGACAAGCTGAATCTTCACCTTGTGTAGTGTCTGATATGGACAAATTGAGGACACGACAGAATATTTATCGGACACGATAGGAAAGTGTCTAAAAATTAAAAAATAAAAATTTGATATACATTTCAAACAAGTCAGACAGTAGTATTCAACACACTTGTCAAAAAAAAAATTTAAGATTTTTTTAATTAGTTTTTAAGAAAATAAAATGCTATGTAATACTATAAATATATAGTATTAATATAATATAGTTATATTTTTGTTGATATAATTAGAATTTTGCTATTTAAATTTATCTAAAGTACGTAACATATTATATTATATATAATTTTATTATAAATATTATAATATTTTAAAATTTAAAATATTTAATATAAATTATTTTTAATTATTAATATTTTCATTACAATGTCCAAAGCGTATTTGTATTTTATTTTAAAAAAAATTATCATATTTTATATCCTTGCTATATCCTTTTTGTTGCTTCTTAGGTTGCGAGCAGTGATATCGGTCAATATGACACATTAAGTTGCCATCTGAAAAATTATTGATAAAAAACTTGGTAGGGACAAGTACCAATCGTGTATTAAAATTTTATACAAACTAAATGCTTTTTAAATGGAGGTTTTAATAGCCTTGATATATCATATTCGATATATCATAATACATACGATATATAGTTCGGGATAAGAATATTTTACACCTGGATTCTATAAACATATACTTAGAATAATATGTGTGCGTGTGTATATATATATATATATATATATATATATATATATATAATATATATATATGTAAGATATAAATTTAATGAGGTCTATAATTTTTATATTTAATTATTTTTTTAAAAATATTTGTATATAGTTGTTATAAAGCTGCCAAGTTTTTATGGGTTTACAAAGTTTTTAAAATCCATTATACACGTTAAAACTTTGGAATATTGGAACACATATTTAGAAATATTTTTAAAAGTTATTAAATATAAAAATTGTAAATCTTATCAAAATTTATGACTTTTATATTGATTTTTTTTTTAGAAAATATATGTAGATATTATTTCGAGCATCGGTACACAAAGCAGTATATAAAATCCGGACATTCATGCATGGTACATCCTATAGGCGTGTCTGAATTTTATTTTTGGTTATTTTGACATGTCTGATATGTCAAATCGTATTCGTAATTTATCCATATCAGACACTATATAGAGACTACACGATCGGCATGTCCATGCTTCCTATAGAGGATAGTGTAATCTCGAACCTGGGCGGCGGTGCTCCAATCATGCTCCTTTGTTAGCTTTGTTATGGAGCAATTTTCGGGACGTCCCAAATCCTAAGAAGACTCAACAAAAATTGTTTGTTGATCTAGGCTTACTAAATTAACATCACAGCAGGAAAATCTGTAACATACTTTTCATGTCGTATAAGTTCCTACTTTTAAAATATTGTACAAATCAGCATCTAATCTGTAATATTATATAATATCAAATTTCGTATAAGCAGTATTTTAACTATTATTTAAATATATTTTTTCAAAATATTTTTAATGCAAGAAAAGATATATTGATGCTGATATGATTTACAATTTTGTCAGTAGTAATTTTTTTTTAAATATTCAATAGATATTTTGAGTTTTCCAAATCCTAATAAAACTTTGTAGCTTCAAAACACATATAGAAAAGTATTTTAAAAAAAAAATATTAAATACTAAAATATAGATTTTAATGTAATATATAATTTTTGTATTTAATTGTTTTAAAAAAAATATTAGTAAATAGATATTTTGATAAGTAAATATTTATAAATTAAAAACAAAAAATTTATTCATAAATGGATAAACAGTGAAATGGGTTAATATGCAACTCTCCATAAAAATAAAAATTATCCAAAAACTTATGGACGGTAAAAATTATCCAAAAACTGATGGACGGTGGAGATGTTCTTCGCCTACCTACTTTTTATGTGGTCCCGGAACATATTTCAGAATACAACTATCCCTTTGTGAGACTCAGTTTTAAGAAACTTTTATTATCCTTTGCTTTTATTTGGCTCTTGTGGTGCTTATTTTGGTAAGATAGGCAAAAGTATGTTTTTCTTCGTAAATTTAATTAAAATCGACCGTTATAATTCCAAACTTTTAAATATTATCGCGATAATTATGAACTTTTGAAAGTCCTCACCTGATCTCGTTACTAGATATGTTTGCGTCATTTAAACTGATGATGTAACAATCACTTATCTTACATGACTGCTGACTTGGCTATCATTTTTTCTATGCACAGGTGATTTGGCAAAAATGTCACTAATCACGCAGAATAAGTGTTGGCAATGTCAATAACTTAAAGGCATAAACGATAGATCCGACGACATGGTTCTTGACGATATTTTTTTTTAAAAAAAAATGCAGGGTTATCTAATAGGGATGGCATCAATAAGTAGTTCCAAAAATATGCAGTTACTTCCATGCAATTCATCTGAGGTAACTAAAATGATATATAGAACTTGTGTTTTTTGAAATATGGAAGCAAATACTACTCTAATATATTTAATTTTGAATTATTCAAGATCCATCTGTTATTGTATGGAAGATTTATCTCTTTTGTATTTTTTGAAATATTCAGAATTATCACATAATATTTGAAAGTTTAATAGTATGACGCAAGGTTCGACTTTTCGGACGTGCCGCCCGAAAAATGCCGGAGCCGCCGGCGTTCGGCACTGAAACGGTGCCGAGCCGGCAGCTCCATTTTTTTTTGTTTTTTTTAATAAAATTGTTCGTCTTCCTCGCGGCAGGAAGACGACCTTAATAACGTCACACGCCGCGTGCGTGACCTTATTTTGGGTCTGCGCGATTGCGCGGACCTGATTTGGATCCGCGCGGACCTAATTTGCTCTTTTTTTTTTTAATTTTTTTATAATTTATTAGATGTGTTTTAAAAATATATTATAATTACCTTTTATTTTTAAATATTTTTTATTTGTTTATTTTTATTTGTATTTATTTGTGGTTTTTCTTAATATAAATATAAACATAATATTTTATTATCGGCACGGTCTGCACGTCTCGAGATTCGAATTTACCGAAATTCGAAACGGTACGGCACAGTAAACCTTGGTACGACGGCATATTTTAGTAAGTTTTATGGATAAAAAATATAATTTGCATATAATATTATAAATAAAAATTACTTTTTGTTTTTGTTTTACTGATGCCCGAATTATGTTTTAAGAAAGGTGAATATGCTTCAGCCTTGATCACTTTTTAGCTAAAAAATAAAAAAGATTTAAAAAAAAAGCAACCAAATGGATTTGTCGGAAGGTTTTCATTTGTACCTCAAGAAATGTTGGCCCTTCTTGAGAAAGACATCAAATAAATGTTAGCTAAATACTTTCATGGACGACTAATCAAGATTTACGGTGGCGCAGAATCGTTCAATAAATTGATGACACAGCAGATACCGATCGTACCGATATTATTGTACTGATCTTGCTGGTATACATTAATTTGTCATTTGTCAAATATTAACACAAAATTTTCAAACTTTATATAAAAAATCAATATAAAATTTTTAGTCATACATCACGTCGGTTCAACCTATGCCGATAATTACTAAACAGACGAGTAGCGTCATGTGTAAATCGCACCGATCCGCACATAAAATTATTATCGGAAAATATGAATGCAAAAATAGAGGACTGCTAGGACTGAGCAGCAATCCTTGTCTTCTTACAACTAATTCAGATTATTTAACCATAATTTGATCAGGCGTTCATACGGATCATGGATTTTATAAATATAATAATATTAAATAATATATATTATAAATTAATCTGTAAATACTCTTTGATTCTCTCCACAAAGTCAAAGATTAGCAGAGTTTGTGAGAACATTGATAATGAAGAGAGGTGGGAAATTGAAAACACTATGCAGATCGTTTGTGGTCCATAACATTGCAGGGGCAGCCCTCCCATTGCAAACCCCTAATTTAAGATGACGGTGTGCCGTGCGAAGGATATTTTTGTCATTTTATATTTGTACATGTTAAATATGAAAAACTCCAACATTTATAGCATAGAAAATATGTATATATCAAAATTTTAGTAGTATCCAACAAGAATATATGGCGGATATGGTCGGTGACATGTCAGACATGTCAGAAAAGTATTCGAAAAATAAAAATAACGATAAATTTTTGGACATACATATTACACATACTAGACAGAAGTGTTGAACGTGTGTGTTTACATGTTTATGTTATTTTTCTATTCTTTTAAAAGAATGAATTTGATCTTTTTAAGTGAAGTAAAATGTTATAACGTACTAACAATACGTAAAATTAAGCAATATAATATAACTATATATTCAAATATAATACAGTACTAATTTAATATAATAATAAAAAAAAAAACATAGGATGTTTAGTTATGCAATTGTTTTAACTTCTTGTTTTAGTTATTTAACAAAAAAAAAAGACTATATGGTACCACAAAATCTTCTACGCGTGTAGGAACACGCTTTGAAATGGAGGTTGACAATTTATTGTCTAATTTACGTGATCGTACTTTACTTTTATAGGAGGTAATTTTTACACATCAAATCCACTATTTTTTGGTCAAAACATAAGAGTTTTAGCACTCTGACGGATAGCTATAATTAAACATAATTTGATGAATACACTTTTTTAACTATGTCTAGTATATAATATTTTGGTGTAATTATCTATAGTAAGATTATTTAACAATTTATCATGGTTTTCGGTGCCGTTCGGCATAGCCCGTGCCGGACGGCACGTGCCTGTTCCGGTAGTTGTTGGCACGACATGAACCGGCACAACACATGTCAAAAATCTTATATTTAATTTTTTTTTTATTTTTAAAAACTAATGAATAAATATATATCGATACGGTCGGCACGGCATCAATGCACGGTTGGCACGTGTCGGAATTTGAGTTTATCGAAACTCGGCTCGGCTCGGCACAGAAAAACTTGATTTTTATCCATATCCATATGTTGCATCGCATGGGTACCATTCTAGCAAGCTCGTAAATCATAATTGACAACAATAATAAGAGTTGGTAATGTTAATATGTCGTGTGTGTATGTAATTTGGTATAATTCTCTATGTTAAGATTATTTAACAATATTTTTATCCATATATGTACGTCGCATCGCATGGGTACCATTCAAGCAAGCTCGTAAATCGTAATCGGCAACAATATAAGAGTTGGTGGTTTATATAGTAGGGTGTAAACACTAATTCCATTGATGTCAAAGGAATTGGTTTAGTTGGTTGTTTTCAATATATATTTTGTAATCTTGACATGAATAAATTGGGTGGTACCAATCAATAGGACATAGACATTGATCATGACTTGTCAATGTTCTAGATTACTTATATGTCATAAATATTGCCTGAAAAGTCCATGGAATACTGTTCATTGACTCTAGGTCCAAAGTTTGGCCTTGAACAAAACCCCAAACACTTCAATGGAGAAAAATTAAGGTCATTATTGTTTAAAAATAAAATACAATTTATTATGTTTTTTAAATTCATTAAATGACTTGTCAATTTTTTATTTTTTTTTTCTAGAAATGATCTAAGGAGTCAAAGTATGGATTAGCTCTCATAGGCAAAAGAAAAAAAAAGTCAATTTTGTGCCCAATTATTGGGAGGTGTTTATATATCAATATATAAGATACTGAAATCGCTGACAAAAAAAAAAAAAAAAAAAAACTACAATTTCGCTCAGTTTTAAATTAAATTATTAGACAAAAATCAACTTTTGATAGTCCCAGATATAAAAAAAGAGATAATTATATATTAGCTCTTAATTTTTGAACTTTTTATAAAAAAAAAAAATAATACTTACAACATCAGTCATATTTTTATGATGTACGATCAACATCAGTTGATATCGTATGACTAACTCATGGAAACGTAGTGGTAAAAATCGCTTTTCCGATGGTTGCGTAGTAAGAATTGTATAACAAAAATTATCCTCTCATTAATTAACATGTATATACATGCAAAATGACCAATTTGAGGAGACAACATGAATCAACTAACAAGACTATCCCGTTAATATATGTTTTTAGTGGAAACGAAAAAGTTATAGAAAAAAAAAGAAAGAATAATGTTAAAAAAAATTATTTTATAAAGCTTATACAAATCAGTTCATATTTTTTCGATTTTGTAAAAAGAGCACTAGTTTAAGTTTCCAAAAATTAAAGTAGGATTGTCAGCACTTATGTCGTAGTGTCCAGATAAAAAAAAAAAAAAGAAAAGACTATTATTGTCAAAAAAAAGATAATTAACTATGTTTTTAAAATTATTTATTGACTTGTCAAAAAAAATTTTTTCTAGAAATGATCTAACAAGTCAAAGTATGAATTAGCTCTCATAGGAAAAAAAAATAAAGTCAAATTTGTGCCCAATTAGTGAGATATTAATATAAGATACTGGAAGTGGTCGAGAGATACTACTGTTCCGCTTATCCGATTGGGTATAGAAACCGTACTCGACAGTCCCTTACCCAAATAAAAATAATTGCATAGTAGTCCTTAGTTTTCAGACTTTTACTAAATTAGTTCATCTCATTTCAAATATTTACAAATCAACCCATTTTTTAAAGTTCGTGTTCGAGATATTTTGACTACTATAAAGTATTTTTTGAAGAAGCTTTAAATTAGATTTTAATATACTTTACAACTTTCATTATTAAAAATTTTCTTAAAAAATAATTTTAAATACATGTTTGAGATTCCAAATTCTTAACGGATTTAAAAACTAATCTGCTAACCCGCTACGAGTTTTAAAACTCAAAACATCTATTAAAAAGTATGTTTGAAAAATTTTAGCTACAACTAAAATAAATTTTGATATAATTTATAATTTTATCTAAAAAAATTTTCTAAAATTTTTTTTCTAAATAAATATTTTAGAGCATATAAAATAAAGGCTAAAATGAAAATTTTATCTAAAAACTCTTAAATAGTGTAGAGGGTGATATGCAACACTACCCAAAAATAGAAGATACTGAAAAATTTCTTTGATTTTAAGCTTGGAAAAATAGTCATAAAACTAGCATAACCATTCCAATTCTCCATGTTAGTTACTTTTTGAAATTCTATTGGTTATTTTCTTATTGCATCAATCATATTTTTTATTTTCACATTGCACGACCAACAATTGATTTAGGAGCAAAGTTTTTTTTTTCATCAACTTAAAAAAAAAAAGTATTACCAACTTAACTAAACGTAGTGATAAAAATCACTTTTCGATGGCTAAGTAGTAAAGTTCTATTCAATTGAGCTAATCACGCTCGGTTTCTTAATTATTTTATAACTAACTTCTAATATTTCCCAAAAAAAAAAAGCAAGGGAAAAAACTAGTCACATGTTCCATGCTTAATTAAATATCATGTCACCAAACACACCTTATAATCACCCAAAAATTAAAAGTATCCCCTGCAAATATTTTTCCTTTTTTTATTTTATTTTTTTGAGAAAACTAACTTTTTTTCTTTATTTTTAAAGAAATTCTTTTCTTTTTCCCGTTGCAATCGCTTCAGCCGATAGCTGAAGTCGGCTCCACACTGTTCACACCCACAGTTTATTTTACATACGCAATTGCGACCGTCTGATCTCCATCCAACGGACCACGGATCGTTTCGAGATTTCGGACCAGCACGGATTCGTACACGCGGCTTTGTGAGGAAGATGACGGCAACATCAAGCTGATGGGCTTGCAACGTGCTTGCGGCCGGTCAAAATGACGGTGTGTCATGGCACGTGTCAAAAGACGATTTTCAGCGCTTCAAATCTTGACTGGTGTGGGCTCCACTGGCGCCTCAACATGACCGGTGATCGCCGGTCGGTCGACTTGACCGCTGACTATTCAGCTCAATGTTATTTTAGCAGGACATGATTAAAGGTTTTTAGCTCTGTTTTTATATGTAAATAATATATATATATATATATATATATTGTTATCTGTTAGAATTTAGTGTTGTGAAATGGTGGTTTAGTATTAAAAAAAATATCTTAAGGTTAATGAATATACTATTAAATAATAAAATAAATATTACACATTAAATTTGAAAAGTAATTTATATTTCACTATCGTTTGTTTTAAAAAAGCTAGATCCCCTCTATGCTATTAGCCTATTACCCTATTAATACAGAATAAACAAAAATGAAGCTTAAGTAATAATAATTAGTTATTAAAGAAGTTAGCCATGTCAAAGGTCTTTTCCACATTTGCACCAGCAAAACTTATTATTAAAAACAAAGTAATAATAATAAAAATTAAGAAATAATATTATTAAAGAAAGTCACACACATCAATGCTAGCTAACTCTCTCTCAATCAACTCCCCCCTTTCTCCTCTCTATCTTCTCTTCTTTTAATAGCTTGTAATCTACTTCACTTCTTCCTCAAACTCTAATACCCTCTCTTGTTATAGTTGCATTCATGTCAGGTGATAACAGAGAGATCTTCCACCATGATCATCGTTATTTCCAGTTTGGCAACGACGATCTCTTGTCGATCTTCGCCGCCAAGCCTGGCGGCGGCGGAACTACTCCCCAGAATCTGCCGACTCGGTTGAGCGATATGAGTTTCCCTGATTATCTGCATGGCGCGACTGATTTCGGGAGCTTGGCTAGGTTTTTCGATTGTTCATCGTTCCAGCCTGCCGCCGGCGGTCTGTATGACGTGGTGGTGCAGAATGATTCATCAAATGTTACTCCTGTGGATATTTCTGCTACTGGAGGTGTCGGCGGAGGCAGCGGAGGAAGTGGCGTTGGAGGAATGACTCCGGTCACTCCAAATTCATCAGTCTCGTCATCCTCCACCGAGGCTGCCGGAGACGAGGACTTGGAACGGTGTAACAAAGATCAGCAGCAGCAGCAGCAGCAGGTGGAGCAGCAAAAGGATCCGGAAGGTGGAGAAGATGGAGCTGCTACCAGGAGCAAGAAAATGTAAGGTCACGTAATCATAAGTCAAAAAAAAAGTCCTGGATCTAATCTAGTTCTTGTTGATCGATCGATGAACAAGTGTGAACACAACACGTTGTAGCTCGTTGTCTATTTCTTTCTTTATGTCAGATCTAGCGCTTTTAGATTTTCCATGTTTGTACGGTTTGGCGGGCTGCTTTGGTCGTTTCTCGGAGTTCAACCATGGAAGCCTAGTCATCGTCTACCTTTCTCCTTTTGACTTTTAGGGTTTTACTTAGATTGACGTTTCTTTCTGAAACTATTTTATTGTTCATCTCCTTCATGATTCTTATGATCTGATGAGCTGCATGGGGTTTCTGGTAATGGTGAAAGTAGAGATGTAAAGGGGAAGTCACGTCGCTTTAGGAGTCACTGTTGTTGCATCAGCTTAGTTAGCTAGGGCTTGCTTCTTTAGACCATATTCGATGGGATTGAACAACATCTAAATGGATTTGATCGTTGAAAGCGAACCATCAATGGAGATCGAAGAACTATTCTTCGGTCTATCTGACATGGGATGCATAACCTGATTAACTCTGTAAAATCTGAGAATTTTATTGTTTTGTTTATATGGTGGAAAATCAGGAATACTAATAGTAAGACGAGGAAGAAGGGAGAGAAGCGGCAGCGGGAGCCGCGGTTTGCGTTCTTGACGAAGAGCGAAGTTGATCATCTTGAAGATGGATATCGGTGGAGGAAGTACGGCCAGAAGGCTGTCAAGAACAGCCCTTATCCTAGGTATTATTATTTATTTATTTATTATTATTATTTTTTTTGAAGCTCAAACAGTCCATGAATGATTCTCATCAGCATATGGATGCAGATTAACAGAAATATATAGAAATTTGATTGATATTAATCTACAAAAATAAAATAATACAAAGTTAGGACGACATTATAGGAGTTGCACTGTATTTCCTTACAGATAAACATTATTTTGAAGCTCAAATACTCCATGAATGATTCTCAGCAGCATATGGATGGAGATTTAGAGAAAAATATAGAAAATTGATTGATATTAATGTCCAAAAAGAATAAAAAAAAAACAAAGGTGGACGAAATTATATTTATTTACAGATTAGCAGGACTTGCTTGATTTCTCTTGATTATATTTCCTTAATAAAGAAATAAGAAACCCATAATTTCATAGTGATCAAACTACTTTTTTCAACTGCAATTTAGTCGCATTCACACATGTTTCTGGGAAAATCAAGTTTTGATTATCGATAAAAAGAATCACAGATATACACATAAAATACAATAATTAATCCTCTTTTTTCTTTCTTTTTTTTTTTTTTTTTTTTTTGATTTTTTATGTTTGACATCGAGATATGAACACCGTCATTGCAGAAGCTACTATCGTTGCACCACCCAGAAATGCTCGGTGAAGAAGAGGGTGGAGAGATCATTTCAGGATCCGAGCATCGTAGTTACAACCTACGAAGGCCAGCACACTCACCAGAGTCCCTCCGTTCTTCGCGCCAGCTCGCACACCCTCGCCGCCCCATCGGCAATGCCGGCGAGCTTCCGCCAAGATATCTTCATGCAACAACCAGCCAATCGGCCTCCGCCACCCGGAAGCATTCCCGGTCAGCAGATTGATATGAACCCTAGCTTCTTCCTCCAAACCCTACCTCCGCCAGCTCCGCCATTCCATCAGTTTCAGATTCCTGACTTAGGTCTCCTTCAAGACATGATCCCCTCCTTCCTCCCCAACAACCAGCAGCCATGATATTATATCCAGTGCAACTGCAATCTGTAGTAGCTAACATCTGTTACTGATCTGTGTCAATGGATTGATACTCTTCTTGTACATGAATCAAGAGTAGTATGAGTACTTCAATTTCTAGTATATTTGCAGCACTAAATTCATTTCTTAAGATATTATAATTTAATTACGCTCGTAATTCCATATGAGTGCAATTGGGGCGGTTAGCATGAGGCAGGGTTCAATAACCTATATATGCTACGGATTTGTGCTTCGGCATGTTGCTCCTTCTATATCGAGCCGGATTATGATACTATGGTCGAACGCCGTGCCTTAGCCTTACGGGTCTAAACTGTTAGTCCTCTTAAAATTAAGACTTAATTTCATATGATCGCTTTAGGTTCCCTGAGGGAGAATCGATGGGAATTTAATGTTTCTGCAGGAACTTGATGCAAGAAATCGATGATGATTTTGCAGTCTGATTGATTTCAATTACTGATCATATATATGTCTGCAGTCTGTTTGGTGGGGAGTTATAAATGAGGAGAAGAATGAGAGTTATTTGAGGAGATAGAAGAATTTGGAGAATGTGCTCAGTGGTCGTAGTACTCTTCTTTGGGAAAATATGATCTGATTAGCTCTTCGATTGGTACTATCTAATCATACAAGAAGCTGCCTGCAAGATAGTAGAATTTATTAGAAAATATCAGGAAAATTAATTGCGAGCAGGCTGGACTACCTTGGGTTGTACAATGAAGCTTGGCAGCATTTGTACAGTCTTTTCAAATAAAAACTTTTTTTTTTTTTCTAATTACTACATTAACCTAATATATATATTTAAATAAGAAAAAAAGTTCTTGATATACTCTACACTTTTGTAATAAAAGTTGTTCTAAAAATATAGCAAAATACGTATTTTGTGGTTCCTAAGTGTTTATTGCAGATCATACCAACATCTTTTAAAAAAAAAAAAAAAACTTTTTAGGTATTTAAAAAATTTCAAATAATGCTTACATATTTGCAGTTTTCCTGTGATTTATTTTTTTTTTAAAAAGGGCTTATACAAAGCACTTATAGAAAATTTATGCAATTTAAAAAAAGGCTCATTATCATTTTTTTTATAAAAATAATAAATATGCCCTTGAGTTCCATTTTCCATAGCATAACAAGCCAACTTTTTAAGAACAATTTCTCTTTTAGTTTCCATAAGAATCAAATTCTTGAGTTCCATAAGAGCAATCCTCTCTTGCATATAGTATGAGAAGAGAACTGAATCAAAAACTTTTATTGCGGGAAGTTTTAACCATATACTTCTTAGTACTGGTTCACAGTAAACATTTGCTACAACCAATAAAATACGTCTTGAAATTTGCTAAAATGTACCTCTTATAATTTAAAAGTATCAAAATATATCTCCATAGTTTAATATAATCTTTTCATGCTCCCACTGATCTTGTGAAATGAGGAAATTATTATAGTCAAGTTAACGGTATCTTTTTAAAGAAAAAAGATGAACAATTTTATCATTTCACATGAACATAAAAAAGATCATTTTAAATTAAAAGGTTATATTTTTATAATTTTAAATTATGCAGCACATTTTGACAAATCTCCCCAAATATGTTCGTACTTCCAATTCATCATTTATTTTTTTTAGCCTTTAGAATAAATCTAAAACTCCGGACGAAAGGTAAAGGTGATTATTTTATAACTTCATTAAAATGATACGATTAGTATATGAAAAATTAACAAAACAGTCTAAGCAACATGAAAGAACAAAATAAAAAATAAATTGAAGATCAAAGAGACCCCTATAAACTTTAAGAAGTTTTAGATTGATCCTTACATACTGTCGTAAAATATAATTTCAAATCACTTTTTTTTTACTAATTGTTCAATGCATCATACATGTTTATTTTCTTTGCTAGCGCTGTTTGTAAACCCGCGAGTATTTTCTCGCATTTACTACAATATTTGAATAAAGAAGCGAGATCGAGTAGTCATAACAAATAGATTTTTATTTTATTTTTTGGTCGGCACTTCAAATAGCTGTACTAGAAGGAAGAGAAACCTTAAGGAAATGAGCCCCCAGAGATTTTCCCTGTTAGCTTATGAAAAATGGACTACAAGGAAGTTATGATACTCATATCAAAATCAATGTGAATTGAGAGCAAGAATGATTGGGCTGAAAATTCGATCCCTAATGCTAGGCTCAAATACACTGAAGGTTTTGGTGAGAAATTATTTGCTCGTCGCATCTACGCATGGTTGACGGTTGTTGCCGATTTGTATTCTCGAACATAATAATAGCAATAATCTAGTAAAAAGTACTATCCAAGCAGGGGCGGAAAGGTAGGTTATACGCAGCTATAGACTGAAGGAGCACTTGTAATTCTCTAGGATTTTTGCAATTGTTAGCAATTTGTACTTCTTCGACGCTCTTTAATTCTAAGAACCACGTGCATTTGATTAAACCAAAGGTCATATATGTTTATCTCGGAATAAAATGACATTATTTTCTCGGCGATGACATGAATAGGGTTCAGTATTTCCAGCAAAAACAAATGGAAATTCCAGTTTCACCCGGACGAACATGTACCGAGCCATCAGGCTCATCATTGTTTGTGTCTAGAATAGAATAATAACTTTTAGTAGGATGAGGTAGAGATAGTGTTGGCTTGAAATCTCAGAAAAGCCTCTACATAAGAATCTTGGTGGGAAGTAAGTTCAAATTTCTCATGCCTTTGTCTTTTCTCACGGTCCATCTTCAAAACTTGGGCTTTCAAAAATGTTACGATTCACATATCGGGCTAATGGGCCTTGACAAATATTATGGCCCATTAATGTGGCTTCATGCTTGATTTTTAGTTTTATTATTATTGTTTGAGACAGGGAGGCTGGTTACGCCGGCAGTAAAAGCTAAGAACTGTTATGCTCCAGATCACTTACTCGGACCCGGTGCAACTCAAGAACAGGAGCAACACACCAAAATCTGGGGTGTGACCTTGCCGCTCCATCGCACGTGAGAGCTTTCCGTGCACGTCAAATTTTGAGGGCCTCTACCGTGATATTATTCCCGCCTTTGTCTCCAACAACCAGCAGCCATGATATTAGATCAGTGCAACCATATTTCTATATTTTTGCAGGAGCATGATGCGAGAAGTCGGTGATGATTTAATTTATTGATCATTATATATGTAATACTGCAGTGTGCTTGGTAGGAAGTCATAAATACATAGAAGAATGAGAGAAATTTGAGGAAGTAGTTTTGTCGAACCATGTATACGTACATTTTACCTCTCCAGACTTCATTTTAACGTGGCTTGTCACTGATGTTATTGTCAAAGATGCTCTCATTTTAATCACTGCTATTTTTTTTTTTTTTTTTATTTCCTCTATTTTGGTCTTCTCTTGTCTTTTAGTCTTCCTTGTCCTTTGGTCACTCCCTGTCCTTTGATCTTTCCTTGCCTGACCACTGATGCTTTTTTTGTCTCCCCGTTGTCCTTTGGTCTCCTCGCCTCCTCTCGAATAAAATCTTATGTTTACCACTAGTGGTTGTTGTTTATGGTTTTCTTTTGGCCTCAAGTACTATATGAAGTTAAGCTTTTGTCCGCACATAAAATACCCACCTAACTTTCTAAGTAGAATCATTTTCAATCCCAAAATATACCGTCGCACGCGAGTAGGTACATATTCACTTATTCGTCACCGTAGCATATTTTATGCATTATTAGCAGTACGTAGAGTCAACCCAAGAATATAAAAATTTACTGAAATTCACTGTACCACCGTAATGCCCCCTGCTACCTCCATTATTTATGGAGCTAGCTTGTAGTACTCCTTGGGAAGGTATCATTTTTGGTCAACTCTTTGATTCGTACTCTCTAATCATTCAAGAAGCAGACTGGAAAAATATTGATAAAATTTAAGAAGAAGCGATCATGAAAGGGCTCTAGGGTTTTGAAATAATGAAGCTTCTATGAGAAATTTAATGGTACTGAACTGAATTGCAGACTTTGATGGCAAGAGAATGCTATTCTAAGAGTTCATCTTTTTATTTTGTTTTGATATTATGGAACGAAAAAAAAAAAAGGAAAGAAAATGTAGGAGTTTTTAACCAACGAAACAGAAATGTAAGAAAATGTTGTCATTCAATTGGATTTTTTTTTTTTTTTTTTTAATTTTTGTTGTTGTGGACAGGTGTAGTCTTCCTTCCTTGTAATTTTTTTTTTTTTTTAAATTTTATGGTTGGGATCCAAGCCAAACCCGTCTATAACATATAAGGCAACTTTATCACAAAAAAAGAGTTAGGTTGCGTGCGACTAGAAAAAGGTTAATGATAAAATAAATAAATAAGGAAGACGAACGAATATATATATATCATTGCTTAGTAATATCCTTAGTTTTATATAGCCACTCGATCACTGTCTAATCGAATCACATGCACTTATGATCGACTACAAAAGAACCAATTTATATATGTATTTATAGAAATCAACGCAAATGGATGAATTTAGAGGCACCAACAAGGGCTCATGTGTTGGACCAAACCTAGCGAATTCCAACACTTATCTTTAATACGGGCTTGTTTAATGGCCGAATTGAATGTGGTTTGACATTTTTTCCACTTGATATCTTGACGCGATCATATTAGTCCTGTCAATTGACATCATAATATCTGAAAATTTTATATCATTTTGTACTTAATTATAAGAAATCATCGGCACTAGTCATTGCGATAAATACACTTTGATATAAGTACTACATTCCATGCATTACCATGAATATGGTAATCTCCTTAATGAGTATGATTAACTGCAAATATATTCCTTAATAAATTATTATTTTTATACTTTTATTAAAAGTTAAATTAAAATTGGCTTGCCGAGATAATCATTTTTATTTGATAAATATTGGATGCTTCAGCAGTATGATAACAAACATATTAATATAAATTAATAAGCCTGATTCGGGAATGCTTATTTATGTAGCTTAGTAGCATAATTTTGTAAAACTCAATTGATCTAAATTTGGAAATAAAAATTTAAAAAAAAAAACCCTTTAAAGGTCACGTGTTGCCCCCACAACTTGTTAAATTCACGCACGCAGCGCCAACCAGTCTGCTGATTGGGTCACATGCACATGTGATCTATTCAACGTGCGCGATCCAATCTATTGATTGGGTCGCTTGGGTCCAGTGCGTCTGAAAATCAATTGTGCAACTGAATCTGTTGGTTGGGTAGTGTGTGAGCATGATCAATTAGTTGGGCCACGTGCGCATAGACCCGGCAAACGAGCGGGTCGGGTCGGACCCGCCCGCTTATAAAAATATAGTATTTAAAAATTATTAGTAACTTGAAAAAAATATATAGTTTTATAAATTTAAGAAGATACTACTGTGAAAATAATTGATAAAATACTAAATACCGATATCCAAATCACGTATCAATATATATATATATATATATATATATATATAATATATATAGATATATATGTAAAAAATACAAATATCTAAATTATAAGCTCCATGATTCAACAAATATCATCAAAAATATACCGGAGCATTTATTTTTTAATTTACACAATTAGATCTAAGATATACTAAAATTGCAGCTGCTCTTCTTGGCATCTCTATCTCATGTTGTTCTAATTGCACTAAAAAAAAATTAAAAAATATGTTATCATTTTAATTTTAGCTAGATTAAATCAAGCAGAAAATAAAATCAAATCGAGCCAATTAGAAATAGATAATAATTTTTAAAAGTAAAATTAAAAAGAAAATTGAAAAAAAAATAAGTAAACATAAAATTAAAAAACAAAAATAAAAGAAATTAAAAATTTTAATAAAAAACAGAGAAAATTAAAAAATTAAAAAAAAAAAAAAACTCTACGAGTCGCGTCGCCCGAGGGTCAAGAACAACATCCACTTTTTTATCATATCTGAAAAAATCAATCTTTAAGTAACAAAATTCAACAAGAGATAATTTGCACCGAGGGTCAAGAATAACAGCAATCGCTAATATGACACTGTATGAATCCCAATACTTCTAAAATTTTTCCTTAATAGAATTCACAATGCCTCTAGCTATCATATCATCGCTTGGACTTTCTTCAATGAGACGCAATTGTATCTTGCATATGTTTTTGAAATACAAATTTACAGTCGGATATTTAAAACCCGAAAATAGAGTTGTAATTTCTGAAAATAGTTTTAAAAGCTTGCACATTTTTTCTGCTTTAGCCCATTCATCATGATATGGACAAAGTTTATAATCTACATCATGACCACCATAGAGTAAGAACGCACGTTGATAGTAGAGTGCCCTTTCAAGCATAAAAAATGTGGAATTCCATCGTGTTGGCACATCAATTCGCAAACCCGTTGAAGTAGATATATCATGTTACTTACAAAATTCTTTAAACTTGAACATTCTACCTTCACTTCCCTTAAAATACTTCATACACTCTCGAATTTTGTTCAATGCACCACTTGTCGCTTTAAACCCTTGTTGCACGATTATATTTAATATATGTGCAGAGCATCGCACATAAAAAAAGAGCCTTTACACAATAATAAATTTTGGCTGTTAATTTGGTCCCGCAACATCGCCTCCATCTTGTCACAATTAGGGCCTGTTTACTTCGCTCCGAACTGAAGGAACTCGCGGAACTCGGAACTCAAAACGCAGTTTCTCTGTTTACTTCGCCTCGCGAACTCGCGGAACTCAATTCTGAGTTCCGCGAGTATATAACGACGCGAGTTCGCCGACTTCGCAGCTGCGAGCTGCGAAGTGGGCGAACTCGCGTCGTTTCGTTCTGATCGCGATCTCAGTTCTCGCGACCATTCCTCTGCTACTGTAGCTCTCGGAAAAGGGTTTCGCCGTCGATCGATCTGCCACCTCTTCCCCGGCTGTTATCCTCGCCGGCGACTTCGACGGAGGCAACGATCTAGGCGGCGGCCGATTTGTTACTCCCGTTGCCGATCCGCAGACCAAAACCCTACCCACTTGATTTCCGGCTGATTCACGGTCCCCGGCGAGGTCGACGGCGGCAATAGTGTTGTTGACGTGGAGAATCGCCTCACGTGCCACCTCCCTCGACCGAACGGTCCCCCCTCAACCCTAATTTCTATATTCGGTTGATCAAGGTATCAAAGCTTAAAATTCGTATGATTCTTTACTTTCCGGACAATTCTTTGATGGATTTGGGTAGAAAAATTGTTGGGTAGTGCTTCTGCCTGGCTACTGCTTCTATACATGCTGTGCTTGGCTATTGTCTTTGTGCTTTGCTGATACTTTGTGCTTGGCTACTGCATCCATGCTTGGCTACAAGTCTTGTGCTCCGTTACCACCCTTGTTAAGTAATTGTTGTTTACTACCATGTTGTTAATGTTGCGTAGCCACTGGTTATGTGCTTGGCTACTGGTTCTGTGCTTGCTTGGCTACTGGTTCTGTGGTTGGCTACTGGTTATGTGCTTGGTTACTACCATTGTAAATTGTTGATGGCCAATGCTTCTATGCATATTGCTCGTATAGTCTTCCATCGTTTGTTCATTAAAAGTGTTGCTTCTATTCATTGATATAGATGCGGAAGGAAGTCATGCATGTTGTTGTCAGTAATGCTGTTTATGCTGTCATGCTTGCTATAACGGGGATAATATATATGTGGCTTGTCGACGAAGTTAGGAACATTCCTACAGAGCCGTCTACCTATCGGCGTTTGCATAGAAATGCTAATCTCCGACATATTTTGTATGGGAGCATGGATAGTTGTGTGGCATATTTGAGGATGAGCGCAAGTGCTTTTTTGAATTTGGCACAACTAATGAGGGATCTCGACTGCCTTAGAGATACACGGCATGTCACTGTGGAGGAGCAACTTGCATATTTTTTAAATATTGTGGGACACAATCAAAGAAATAGGCTTGTACGTTCTACATTCTTTAGATCCACTCGAACAGTGAGTGTCTATGTTCGGCGAGTGCTACGTGCCATTAATGGTTTGAAGCATTTGTATATAAATCAACCAAGCACAAGTGTTCACCCAAAGATTGCTGCAAATCGTAATTGGTATCCATATTTTAAGGTAAGCGTTTGTCAATATTGACATTGGTGTTTACACAACAATATTCCGCCTAATTTTATTTCGGATGTTGTAGGATTGTGTAGGATTAATTGATGGAACACACATCCCGACAATGGTCCCTATGCACCTCCAACCACGATTTCGTGGACGAAAGGGTATAACCCAAAATGTGTTGGCATGTTGTACACCCGATATGGAGATCACATACATATTGGCAGGTTGGGAGGGATCTGCAAATGATTTCACTGTCCTTAAAGATGCGTTAAGGCGTCCAAATGGACTACAAGTCCCTGAAGGTGACATAAAAACACTCTTGCGATAGGTGGTTTATTAAAGTAATTCATCGTAACTTATTAGATATATTATTTCTTGGAACCTTTATAGGAAAATTTTACCTTGTCGATGCGGGTACACAACAATGCCTGGCTTCATTGCTCCATACAGGGGTGTGCGCTACCACCTAAAAGAAATTGAAGGGCATGCTCCCATGAACCCTAAAGAGTTATTCAACTTCCGACACTCAAGTTTGCGATCAACTATTGAAAGAACCTTTGCGTTGCTTAAGAATCGGTTCAATATTCTTGACAGCACAAAGCCAAAGTACTCACTTCCAATGCAAGTTGATATCGTGTTAGCATGTGCGGTATTACACAACTACATTTTGGGTGTTGATCCGAGTGATTCAATAACTCATGACATACATTTAAATGATGATATTGCATTTGACAATCATAATTATAGCACGCAACACGATACACAAATTTTGAGTCAAAGAGAACAACGATCAGCCAATCAAGAGTGGGTAGCAAGAAGAGATGCAATAGCTGAAGAAATGTGGAGTTGTTATTGTTGACTTATTATATTGTTGTTGTTGTCTTAAATTTCATACAATGATTGAAATTTTTATTTAATAAAGGATATGTGTACGGCACTTTGAGTTTTATTCGTTTGAATGTATTGCTATTTGTAGTGTTGGACTCCATATGGAAAATAGTGGTGATTCACAAGGTACATCGTCCTCCGGGGGAGACAACCAAGGAAAAAGTCGTCTCCCAACCATAGATGGACGGCCAAAGAAAGTGAAGCTGTAATTTTGTTCTTAGTCGAGCAAGTGAATCGGGGCATGAAAGCCGAGAAAACTTTTAAGCCTCAAGCTTTCAAAGCTGCTGCTCATTTTATCAATGCTCAATTTCATTTGAACTTGAATGATAGCCACGTGAAAAATCACTATCGGAGCCTTAAAACCCGTCTCCGGGACATAAGGGAGATTTTAAGGCAAAGTGGGGCCGGTTGGGATGATGCAAAGAAGATGGTTACGTTTGAAAGTGAAACAGCAGATGAATTGTTCAAGGTATGAGAATCCATATAATATCATGTACTATTTTACGTTGTTTCACTTTGGATTTATAACTCAGTCGTGCTTGTATAGGCAAAGCCAAAACTGAAACATTATGTCAACCAGCCTATTGTTTTATTTGATGAACTTGAGAAGATATGTGGGGATGACGATGCTACCGGCAGTTTTAGCAAAGATGTTAACAATGACTTTGGAGAGAGTACTAATGTCGATGAAGTCCCAATGGATGTGAGTGAGAATGATCCATATGTTCATGAATCTCCTTCGCCATGTTCGCCGAGTGTCCCCTTAAATCCGGGCCCAGGGCCCTCAACATCTATTGGTGGGTAGGGAAAAAGTTAGGTCACGTGATAGGTTGAATAGTGAATTCATGGATAAGATCTATAGTGGATTGAAGGAAGTCGCTTCATCTATTGCGCAGTTGAAGGAGGACACCGTTGACGCGAAGGCACTTCTAGATGCGGTAATGGAGTTTGAGAATGAGTTCACTGAAAATCAGATTGAGAATATATATGATCATTTGGTTACGGAGGTTGCACTAGCTCGTGGCTTTTTAGCCAAACCTCCACGAATGAGGCGTAACTGGATGATCAATTTTCTCGCATCTAGACCAAGTGTTTCAGGCCCTTCCATGTGATCCCAATGACGTGTTATTACATCTGGTTTACTTTGTGACGACATTTTAAATTTCCTGCACGTATTTGGTTGTGTTGTGTTATTTGCTGCTTGCTCTAAATACTATGTCAACCGACTGTATAACGTTACACTTTATAGTGTTGTATGTGATGGTTATTTGTTATGTGGTGGTTGCATGGCTGGCTCTGTGCTGGTTACTGGCTGCTCTGTTGACTGCAGGTCTTTTGCTTGCTGGCTATGTGCTGGTGACTAGTGCTTTGCTAGCTGCATCTGCTTTGCATGGCTGGCTCTGTGCTAGTTGCTGCCTCTGTTGGCTGTGCAGGTGCTTTGACTGGCTGGCTTTATGCTGGTTATAGTGCTTCTATGTGGGCTGCAGAAAGTGTGATGGATATGGCTCAGGATACTGGTTCTGTTATTGTTATCTGAAAGTGTAATGGCTTTGTGCTGGATGTTGGTGCTGTGATGTTATCTGAAATTGTGATGGCTTTGTGCTGTATGTTGGTTATGTGCTGGTTACTGATTTACCAATGCCCGGTGATTACTCCTAGCTCAAAATTGGTATGAGGGCAAAGAACATGCAGTCAGCCGTTTATCTCGTAACCAGCACAGAACCAGTAGCCAGCACAGAACCAGTATAATATACAAAACTTGGAGATGTTGGAGCCTAACTTGTTCCCACTATTTTATAGTGTTGGAGCATAGATGGTTCCCATTTGGAATGCGAAGATATCCCGATGATGCGCTTCGAGTATAGCACTGAGGGTTCGAGGGTTAATTAAATACTGCATGAGAAAGTTGGAGCCTAACTTTGTGCTATTTATTCTGGCTGTGCATAGTGTATACCTGCTGGCTGTGATATATCTGCTGGCCCTGAGTATTTTATTTCTGTTGGCTATGAGTATTTCTGTGCTGGCTACTGTTCTGTGTAGGTTGTGCTTGACTAGCATGTGCTAGCTATTGAGTGTTTGCTGTCTAATGAGGTTGTGCTGACTACTGCTTATGTGCAGGCTATTGGTTCTGTCCATGGCTACTATGTGCTAGCTACTGCCTGTGTGCTAGCTACTGCCTGTGTGCTTCAGTGCAGGCTACAAGTTGTGTGCTATCAGGTTCTATGGTGATTTTTCAGTTTCTGCTGGCTATTTTTTGTGTGCTGGCTGTGAGTATTTCTGCTGGCTTTGCATTTTTTATACCTGCTGGCTGTGATATATCTGCTGGCTCTGAGTAATTTTTATTTGCTGGCTATGAGTATATCTGATGGCTGTGAGTTTATATGCTGGCTTGTGATTATTTTTTGCTGCTGGCTATAAGTATTTTTTCTGCTGGTTGTGAGTATATCTGATAGCTGCTGGCTGTGAGTATTTTAAATTTGCTGGCTGTGAGTATCTTCTGCTGGCTGTGAGTAATTTATCTGATGGCTGTGAGTTTATATGCTGACTTGTGAGTATTTTTTGCTGCTGGCTATAAGTATTTTTTCTGCTGGTTGTGAGTCTATCTGATAGCTGCTGGCTGTGAGTATCTTCTGCTGGCTGTGAGTAATTTATCTGATGGCTGTGAGTATATATACTAGCTTGAGAGTATTGTATTGCTGCTGGCTGTGAGTATTTTAACTTGCTGGCTGTTAGTATATATATGTTGGCTGTGAGTATGTATACTGGCTCTGAGTATTATTTTGTAGCTGCTGGCTGTGCGTATATATGCTGGCCTATGAGTATTTTATACTGGCTGTGAGTCTACCTGCTGGCTGTGAGTATGTATACTGGCTTGTGATTATTTTATAACTGCTGGCTGTGAGTATATATACTGGCTTGTGAGTATTTTTTATGCTGGCTGTGAACATTTATAAATGCCCTATGATTACCTTTGCTCAATAAGTATGAGGGCATCTGTTTCAGGTACTACACTATACCATAAAAAGTACTCACAACCAGCATATAAAGTACTCACAGCCAGCATATAAATATACTCACAGCCAGCATATAAAATACTCACAGTCAGCTTGTTGGAGCATACAGGTGTTGGTATCTAGCTTGTCCCCGCTGTATCAGTGTTGGAGCATAACTGGTGCCCACCGTATGGCGACATATAAACCCGATGATGCGCTCTGAGCATAGCACTGAGGGTTCGATGGTGAAATAATCGAGTAAATTAAATAATAAATAATAAAGTCAATTAATACTCATACTTTTACTTGGTAATTGTTTGTTATTTTGCAGATAGTTGCTCAACGGAGTAAGGAAGGCATATTCTACGAAGTGATATTTTTTTTCATGAGCACATGTATATTTGATAATAAACATTTGTAATATAATTTTGTTTAGTTTATGAGTATATGTATATTTGGCAATAAACGTTTTATACATTTTCATTCAATATAAAGTATCTTGTTAGCTATAATTTGTGTTCCATTGTTAGCATATTGTATCGTGTCCATTGCTTTGTATTACATAATATATAAATAAATATTATGTAATATAATGTCTTTTAAAATATAATGTAATATATTTTTAAAGTGAAACATATTATTATATATACTATAGTTAAAATTATTATATCGTATAACATATTAATATAAAATAATATGATATAAGATAATATAACATATAATATGAAGAAATAAAGTATAATATAATATATTATATTATATATGATTATATAATTCAATAAAATTATAATATAATAATATATTATAACATATAATTAAATATTATAATATAATTATAATATATATATTATAATTGTATAATATAATATAATAATTATAACATATAATTATAAAATATAATATAGTATATAATATAATATAATTATATAATAATATAGTATATAATAAATAATAATATAATATAATATTTATATAATATATATAATTATTATATAATTATAATTATAATTATAATATAATATATTATAACATATAGTACAATATATTAGAGTATAATATTTTTTTATAACATAATATATTATAATATAATCTTACATTTATACTATAATATAATATAATGTATAGTTTAATATATATGTAATATAAAATAGCATAACGTCGTATAACATATTAATAACTACTAATATGATATAAAATTATATAAAATATGAAAAAAATAAAATTTAATATATTATATTTTATTTTATTACTATATAATCTAAATAAAATAAAGGAAATATATTTAGTATTATATAATTATAATTATAATATAATATAATATATTTTTATAATATAATTTATCTTATAATAACATAATTTAATATAATGTATAATTTAATATAATTATAATATAGTATAATATAACATATCACATTTAAATATTTAAAATTTATTATCTTTACAATTCAGTTCACTTCCAACGTCAAGTAAACAATGAAACTGTCTTCCAGCTTCACTTCTAACTCCAAGTAAACAAAGAAACTGTTTTCCAGCTCCCACTTCACAATCCCAAGTAAACAGAGAAACTCAAAACACCACTTCTCACCCACTTCTCAGTTCTCACAGTTCACCCACTTCTCACTTCTCACTTCTCTGGCTTCCGCGCGAAGTAAACAGCCCCTTAGATGCGTTATACAATGTAAGTGAAAAAAATCTTTCTCTCAATCCCCCATTCTTTTAACAAATCAAAAATCATTTTTGCCATAAGAGCTCCGGTGTGTGGAGGAGAAAAGTGGTTCATGTTTAGAACTTTAGTGTGCAACTCCTAATTTTCATCTACATAGTGCGCTGTCAAACAAATATTGCTCTTTGTTGTGCAAGATGTCCAACAATAAGAAGTGATTGATATTCTACTAGGAACCTTACTTAGAGTGGATTGTAGTTTGCCCTTCTATTTATTGTGTAGTTTCCAACAATCCACTTTAACAGTGTTCCTAGTGTATAGCTTCACACCATCATTTAAATAAGTAAGCATATCTTTTAATCCTTCATGTTCAACAATCGAAAATGGATAATTATGCTTGATTATAGCCATGGCCATCTTCTCCCGATGTATATCCGGCCTAAAAAGTTTTTAGCTCGCAACTTAATGTCATGCGCTAAATGTAATTGGCGTGCATCAGAGTTTCTTTTTGGGCATAATGTCAAGTGCCTTTTGAGGTTAGTAGTTCCATGTGAACTACTACCAATGACATAGTTGTTGACACCCCATTTTGTCCGGGCTATAACACCGACCGACGGACTTAAGTCAAGTCGGACGTACTGATAACTAATCGCGCTCAAAGCTAACTTAACTATTGTTTTAGACCGGCAATTTAGAATTCGGGCGAATTACCGAAGTGCATCGCTTCGACCATAGGTCTATTTCAGTATCCGATATCTAACTTTTTCGTACCGGTCTTTTTTTCAAAGGATAAAATCAAAGTCAAATATTTACATCCTATTAACCGGTTGATAGCCATTTAGAGAAAGTAATCATTAAAGGGGTTAAAGTCAACTTTCCTAAAATAGGATGTAATTATTAATTTTTTTTACCCATTGGATAATAGAGTGCACCCTAAAAAATAAAAAAAAATAAAAAAATAAGAAAAATGAAAATAAGAAAATTTATATAAAGGAAAGGAGTGGCAGGACCCGGCAGGGAGAGAGGGAGAGAGCTTAGGGAGAGAGAGAGAGAGCTTAGGGAGAGAGAGATTTAGAGAGAAAGAGAGATCAAGTGAGAGAGAGAGGCTGTGAAGGAGGAGAGGAAGCCCGGCCACATCCCCACCGCATCTGTCTCCGTCCCTACCACCATCACCTCCACCACGTTGCCGCCGCACTCCGCCCTCGCCGCCGGAGCGCACCCAAGTTGCACCGGTAAGCTCTAAACAAGGTACACCTCTAAACCATCTCTTAACCTCACTAAAATCACTGCACTACGCTCTCCTCTAGTTGGAGACTCCACGGCATCGCCGTAGCTCCGCCGCCGGCGAGCTACGGTGGTCGAAAAATTAAAACAAAATAAATAACATAAACGTACATACATATATAACTCTCTCTACAAGCGACGAACTTAAATTTTGACATCACCATTGGCCTCAGCACGGTCGAGAACCCTAAAAACACCCCTTTGCACGTCGAAGGGAGCCGGACGCCGAAAGACGGCCGGAGCTTGCGAGCTCAAGAACTCACGAACGAAGCTCCGAACATAATTTTTGACATCTCCAATGCGTCCAGGGTGGTCTAAAACCTTAGGATACATATAGAGACGTCTCGCCGGAGCCCCCGGCGCCGTCGCCGGCGAAAGCGCCGGCGACGTCCGCGAGCTCGCGCCCGCGAGCTCGCGGACGAAGATGACGACCGGCTAAGCCGGTCGCGCGCGGATTTAATCCGCGCGGACCCAGGCGCGTGCCTGGGTCCAGCCCAGGCGCTGCGCGCGCCTGGGCGCGAGCCTGTTGGCTCGCGGACCGGACCAAGTGGTCCGGTCCGGCCCATTAGGGGCCCGATTAGCCTTTTAATTTGATTTTAACTATTTTAATGAATTTAAAATGGATTTAATATTATTTTATGAATTATAATAATATTTTAACTCCCATTTTTTTAAATAATCAAATTTAGATTTCATTTAAACCAATAATTATATATTACATGTAAATAATTAATGTTGTATAAACTTCGGAGAAGATGGATATTTTCGCCGAAAATAAAAACTTTTAACAATAATAGAAGAGTCGGGAGAAAAGCGATGGATATTACTTTTTTCCCTGCTCTATATAATTATTATAAGAGATCAAATTGAATTGTTCTTTCAAACTAATAAACAAAAGAGAATTAAAAATTGGATCTGGGGAAGAGATGGATATTTCTTCCCGAAACACATCTATAAATATATCTCGGGGAGTGATGGATATTTCTTCCCGAAACACATCTATAAATATATTATCTGGGAAAAAAAGATGGATATTTCTTCTCCATCATTAATAAACAAATGTAAATATATTACATTTTCAACAGCACTAGATAGTTAACAATAATTTAGAGGGAGATGGATATTTCCCTTAAAATTTGAATTTATAAAATACGGAGAGAGATGGATATTTCTCTCATATTAAAATTCACAGTGTTAATATGGAATGAAATGGATATTTCCTCTAAAATTATTTTCAACAATGATAATTACAAGGGAGATGGATATCTCCCTAAAAAAATTGAATTTAACAATAATAATACAAATATGAGATGGACATCTTACTATAACAACAATAGGGGCGATGAAGAGGAAACGACACGACGCTGAGCCTTAAGATAAAATAACAAATTCAAGCATATTTCTTAAATTAATGTATATGTACACATATAACACGATACACTCATATTCTTATATCGCCGTATAGTACATGTAACCACATAACAATCAAACACATGCATATATATATGACAGAGATTTGACTTCTCCAATTACGAGGGTTAGGAACCGGATGGATTCTAATCTAAGTAGTTGGGGTAAATATTTATGAATGATCGTAATAGAAAGTGATGGATATTATTTTTCTAATACGATCAGATGTATTTATAAAATCAAATCCCATTTAAATAAAGAATATATAGAAACGAGATGATAGATATTATCCCGACAGATATATATTCTATATTTGGGTGTGTCTATCTAATATGATTTAGAGAGTAAGGCGGATACCGATCTCTCTCCTTGATATTAGGTAAATAATTAAATATGCATATATAATAATAATAAATATGTGATAAATGTAAACCCAAAATTATTCTGATCACCTATAGAGTACCCTCTCTGAGGGGCGCTGTGGGGGTGTTCCGTCTTCCCAACACGTAAACGACGAACGAGCCTGACGAATCTCTTATGTGCCTTATCTCGGTTTCCTAGATTTTCACAAATATCTAGGTGGCGACTCCAACCCTTTCCCTCCCCGGAGGAAGGTCGTCAACAATAGTTTAGACCACATTCTTTACATTTAGCTCTTGGTCTACCATCTTCAATAAACTTTACGAAATAATTCCACAACTCTGAACTCTCACTGGACTTTTTGATTTGTATGGTAGAATCATTACTTTGTTCTTCATTAACCACTCTCTTCCTTTTATTTTTTTCCCCTTCTAAAGATGGCAATTCGTCATTACTGTTACCGACAATTTCTTGAACGCTATCTGAATTTTGCGCAGCCATAGCTACATAAAACATAAAACATAAAATAGCTTAATGTAAAACAAACACTAACATCAAAACAGTAAGTTATGTCTTATAAACATGCAAAACAAAATAAAATGTAACTCCGTAATGAAAGATATCGCATGCATTTGAAAAAAACTCATATCAGCCTTGGCCGAAGTGAAGGAAAGAAAGTATAATATCGATATATATATATATATATATAACCATAATAACATAAAAGGTACATATAGCAGCAACTCTCTGGAAAGTCTTTGGAAAGAAACACACTATCAGAATATAAAGCAGCAATCATGAAGAAAGATCCAACTCGGTAGCAGAATGGAGTCCGAGCACTGCAAGTATTGTCGCCACATATTTTATGAAAATGAAGTTTGTAGCATAAATAGAATTATTACATCAGGAAATGTTGAATGGGGATAAAAATAGTTTTATAAAAGATAAATAGATTTCGAACTCAATTTTAAAGTACAAAGAGATAATTTTTAAGTCCATTAACAATTCAAATTTTTAGTACAAGCGAGGAGAAACATACCTATAAACTGGCTTTGGCGGGCGTTTCTTCTGCAGAGCTTGTATGGTAGTTTCTTAGCTTCAGCTCCTTGTTTAGAACCCTGCTTCTTGGTGGTTGTTTAGCCAACGCAGTCTCTCCAACCCGCTTCTCGCTCGGTAGTTTCTACAGTGCAACCCTTGCAGAATCCCGTTGGGGGAAGAGCGGGAAAGTGGAGGACGACACCGCAAATCGGAGAAAAGGGGGACGGTCGGAAGGGGAGGGGGGGGGGGTGGCCGCATCTAGACAAAATCGTAGATATTAGGTTTTGAGTTTTCAGTGAGAAGTTGCTGGGTCTGGGCCCTGGGCAGCAACTTTATTATTATTTTTTTAAATACTTTGGATGCGGGTGCTCGCGGGTTCGCAGGCACCTACCCGATTAACCTGCAAATTGCAGGTATTAGCGGGTGATACCCGCATCCAAGGTATTTATTAAAAGTTTAACCCGTACCCGTCCGTATTGGCGGGTACCCGTGGGCCCGTGGGTACCAGGTATGTTTTTGCCACCTCTACGTGCGCACATGATCTAACGAGTGCTATCACGTGCCGCGTGCGCGACACATGCATGCGGCACGTGACGACACTATTCATCTTCCTTCTCTCGTGAGGGGGAAGATAGAGCATTTATGCTTTAACTCTTCAAAAATGAAAAAAGATAAGAGGGACGGCACATGCCGCCGACTCCTAAAACCATAACGCTGACCTCTGTCCTTTACGTGTATGCAGTATAATCCCGGAGCTAGGCCCCTAATTAGCAAGTCCACATCCATAGTGTGCATATGTAATCAACTAACACCATTTTGTTGCCTATATGCGTGTTGACAACTTGTAGCGTTATGTCAAAATGCCTAGGTGCTATCGAAACTTTGGTTATGTCAAAATGCCTACGTGCTGTTGAAACTTTATCAATATTTAGAAAAGTGATAGCCGCTTCATTATGACAATGGATACGCAATGGCTTCTAATAGAATCTACGATGTTAAGGTCTCTAATAAACTTCCGCTGCCAAACTGCCTACGAAGTTGTCTTATAAACAGCTATATTTTTTGCTTCCATAGCGGATGAAACAATTGTTTTCTGCTTGACACTTATTTATAAGATTACACTTTTGGCTAGAAGGAAGATATAACCGTACTATATGTTGAAGTTTGGATTTTCAAAATATATTATAAAGCTTGCGGAGACCCAAACCCATATGAGACAAACTCATATAGGCTAAATCTATTATGAAGTAATCTTATTTAGTCTCATATTGACTTAGTAAAGAGCAAAATTTTGATTTATATTAGATTTCTATAAGGAAATAAAATGGGCAAAATGGACTAGAATATTGTTCACCTAATGCGACCTTGATTATTTAATGGTCAAAAGATGGCACCTGGCACTTCGGCGGCGGGAAGAACAGTGTTCCTTCAAAGGGGTTAGCATCTTTTTTCAAATGTTCTTTCCTGAGTAGTCTCCCCGGGAGTGTTCTTCACGAGCGTAATAGAATTAAATTTTAGTACCTGTAAGTGGTTATGAGAAGTTACAACTGCCAAAGATTTTGGACAGTTATAACTGCTTGGTAGAAGTGTATTTTCGTACTCTATATAATAGAAGAATTCGTTGCCCGAAGTAGGATAAAGAACGTAATACAATCCGCTTTGTGTTTTCAGAATTGAAAAGATCATCTCTAATAGTGTTTGATGCAGAAGATATTTTTAGAGTTAGATAATTATGTCATATACTGGTGTGTTCAGTGGTTCGGTGTCGTTGAGTGCAAAACGCTGCCGAACAAACCTCATTATATCATAGAGGCTATCGATCAACCCATGTTGCTGGAGGGCGCCTCGCGGCTCCGCTCGATGGACAATATATTTCTTTCACGTCATTGAGCGTTTTCCTAGGAGGCGATCCAAAATCCAATATATGTACGATCCTCTCGAATCGCAGAATTTTAGAGAATATGGGTTACTGAATCCCAATAAGGGCAAGCCTCTATTGTTAATCACCTATTCTAAATAGGAAGAGTACCTTCGATTAAAGGGTCTGAAATTAAAGTAATGCATTCTTACATTTGTGTGGAGATATTTCACGGAATATTGTTAAAGTTAATCAGCGTACATCACGTGTGAATATAGTCTTAACATTTGTCTAAAAGTGTTTTCACAATTGCGGATCTCTGTTTTAAAATGAAGGGGCTGAATTATATATAATAAATTTTTTTATTATATATATATATATATATATATATATATATATATATATATATATATATATATATATATATATATATATATATATATATATATTACATATAGATATATAACTTTTAAAATAGATTGGGCCTCACTATATGTGCTCTGGAAGGTAGAGTTAAATCTATATGGATTTAACATTTCTATATATTTTTGGAGTTATGTTTTTCAGAATGTGATATTATATTGTAGACAAATTTACAAATGCAACTAAATATATCTCCGAAGTCATGGAAGTGAACTTAGGCTTTAGAGCTAGTTGGTCTCGGGCAGACTAATGGGGTCTCATTGGTTAGACATTACAGAGATCTTATCCTCTAGGATTTAGAGTGAGTATTCAATGAATGGATTACATCCAAACTTCCAGAAAGTAGATTTATGGAAATAAGTCATAGACCTTGATATTCAATAGTCAAATACTAATCCATTCATTACCACGATGTTTCAAAAGTATTAGTAAATTTATTCAGACTTCCAGAGGTAGATTTCCTCTATAATCAACCAAGCATTAGAAAGCTAGATTCAGGTTGAGCAAGCAAACGTATGAGATAAAGGAATCTCAACCAACAAGTATGCACCAGCCACATATATGACTCACGCAAAGCATGCAATATATAAGTATGACTTTGGGCAGCATTTCCTCTCCCTGAACGGGGGAATGTCCCAAAGCGGGTGGCTTGGTGACCACCCCCAAGACCGTCATGTGACGATCAAGGCTCGCCCCAGGACCCACCGTATGGCCTATCCAAGCGAGGGGACTTTCACCCATTTTATAGCGTCGTCGGATTTGAATTAAACTTCGGGCAACATTTTCTCTCCCCGAAGGGGGAAAGTAATGTCCCAAAGCGGGTGGCTTGGTGATCACCCCCAAGATTATCGTATGACAATCAAGGCTCGCCCCATGATCCACCGTATGGCCTATCCAAGCGATGGGATTTTCATCCGATTTAATAGAGAAGAGTAAAAGGCATTGTCGAAGGTGTAGATCGCTATTGCTTCGGAACCTTGAAATCAATCTTCACTCCAGCAGCGTGGCCGGCAAAATACTTCAGATTTTTCCTCCTTTTACTGTCAAATTCGTGCCTTATTTGTAGGCAAGAGATAAAAGCTTGTTGGAGGGAAAATGTGGGCGGTTACCACAACTTCTCCCACTTCCTGCAGTTAACTGGGAGTTGTCTCTTTGAAAATTTCGAAACCCATTCAAACGTAGTTTAAACACTCTGAAATTTGAATTGTAGGTACCTTTATGAGTCTAGCTTCGTACAAAATTGGTTTGAACACATTTGGGTGTGTGTACATAACGATATGGCATCCGAACCGAGTCCTGGTCAGTCTGAGAGCGGACCGGCACGAGATTATATTCATAAATATAATTGAATGAGCAATTATAATCCAATCAACATGAAATTTGGTATGCTGATATGGAATCAAGTTGGCTTTCAGGAAACATTTATGGTTTATCATTTGGACAAGTGTAGCCGAAGTTATAATAAATTAAGCACGTGTATATCGGTCGTGACAGCACCAATTGTAACATTTTAAGTATAGTATGTCTCAATTCGTGATATATTTAATTCTTTAAATTTGATATTTAAAATGACCAGATAGATTTTGAATTTTGGCCAAGAATATCTTAGGATTCTTGAATTTTTCCATCTTTATTGGGTTTGACCGAATATTTTGCACCATCATAACCGACTCGCGTGGTGGATGAGCTACACACCTTTTTACTAATTTCGAAAATCCGAAACATTTTCTAATTTCATCCAAACGCTCTCAGGACATAACTCCACGAGTCTATTTTCAAATAAAACTGGTTTTGGTCAATTTGGAAGTATGTGTACAAAGTTATGATTGCAGACTGAACCTTGGTCGGGTTGAGGATGGGAGTGACTCTGAAACTGGTTTCTGCATTTAACTGAGTAGGTAAACGTGACCCAATTAATGCGAAATTTTGTAGTCTATTAGGACTACAAGCTGTGCTTCATACAAAATTTATAGTTCATAATTTGGTCATATATAATCCAAGTTATCGTTAATTTAGTGACAATGTGTCGGTTCTGGATTTATTCTGACCTTGGCTTCGAATCCATACCCACTTCAAGTTTTAACCAGCATTCTTAAGAAAAACCCTAATTGACTCAAACAGTTGCATGATCTGGTGAGGACGAATAAAGCCTTAAAGAAAGTGGTACTGCAACACGCCATGGAGTCATTCTCGTGATTTCAGAAATCCATTTCATGTTTTGCATATTGATACGATCAATATTTTATACTTTTGTTCTCCTTACATTTGGTTTATTTGGCTTATTTCATGTCTTACTATGAGTATTAATGTTGATATTTGTGTTTAAGACATAAACTATGAAGTGTGAAGTAATTGTGATTAAATATAAGAAATTTCAGCATTTTAGCATTTTGACCTTTGTTACTTGTTTCAGATTTTTTCAATATATTAGAGATCTAGAACATCAAATTGATCTTCTGAGAAATTGTACATAACTTCTCAAGCTTTCCGGAATGGTATAATGATTCGAAATCTGAGTTATTTTGGGCATCCAAACGTTGTTCCAAGATCTGGTCTGGGAAGCTAATGTAAACATCCGACACATGGTGCTTTAAAAAAAACATATATAAAGCTTCCAATGTCCAAATGAGGTGATTCAAAAGCCCAAATTCATCTAAACATCTAGGCCTATAACTCTTATCTAGAAATTGAAGTTCAGAAAAGTCGTTTAGGAGCTGAAAACAAGCTTGGAAGTTGAAACATAATAGTAAGGTGCGGCTGGAATGGAAGATCTGAAATATGGAAGCAACACATCAACATAGGCCGAAAGTTAGAGACTAGAAATGTTTGTTGCATGAGCATAGAAACTTATGGCTACCAAAAGAGCAAGCAAATACAACAAGAAGGTTAGAGCTGAAATAGAAGAAAATAATTCAGAAAATTGAGTTAACAATAAAGGCTAAAGATGAAATTGACGGACTAAATTCAAGGAAGCTAAAAATTGAAATACATAAAGGTTGGGATTTAATGCAGAATATCAAGTATAATAGGAGGCACCCGGTTAGAGCAGAGGGATTTTTTTTTAATATTTTCTTTTTACTTGGTTGTGTCATTCACCATGTGTAGCTAAAAATTATTGTTCGATTCAAAAGATATTTAAACTTCAGCTTGTAAAATTGTGAGGCATCGGTTTTAATTCTGATTTATTTCTATTTGAATATCTATGTTTATTTGTTTTGATTTAATATGATTGGATAGACGATTTTCTAAAGTAGCTAATTAGTTAATTGTTTATGTGGTTGATTGCTACATTAATTTCATAATCCGTAATTATTGTGAAAGTTAAATGAATATAGCAATTAGGTTACACAATTATGATCGCAGTTTTTGTTGTAAACCTAAAAAAACAAAGAACGAATTAAATAGTTCATGCTGGTGAATTGTTATTCGACTTTAACCTCTTCCTAAAACGTAATGCTGTCATTGAGATGAATTGAATTGCTTAATACCAAAACATATTAGTGACAAGAATTTGATTTTAGTGCTGAGCTGAATTAATGAATTCGGAGAAGAAAGAGGATTATTTAGCTTGTAGATAATTCTTGGTTAAATATTCGAATAGGAATAAAATCTTAGTTGCCGATGATCAATCTGTAACTGTAAGTGAGAAATCTCTGAATCGAATTTGTTTGTTTGAGATTATTTATAATTTTGTTTGATTCAATTAGTTATTGCTCTAATTAACTTGTTTGCCTCTGGTTTCAAAACCTCCCCCCTCCTCATTTATTTTTTAATTACTTTGAGTTCTTCTTAGGTTAGAAAATAAAATTGATCAGCATAATCAGTCTCTAGGGTTCAACCTGGACTTACTAATACTATAAGAATTGGTGAGAACAATAATTTATTATTGGTGAATTCGACAAGCATCACATATTTTCTAACATTGGATTCCCTACTATCCAAATATCCGATCCAAGTAGCCTATTACTTCAAGGTTGGTTCTCCGATATGTGAGCAAATAATCTTTTATTTCTTTCAGATAACGTATAACTTTTTTAGCGGCCTTCTGGTGCTCAAACTTGAATTACACAAATATCGATCATGTACAGCAATAGCAAAAGCAATGTCGAGTACATGTTTACAAATACCGTAGGCTTCCAACTACATAAGTATTATGGAACACCATTCATCTACTTTCTTTCAATTTAATACCTAAAATATTATTTTGTGCTTATCACTTGTAACTATATATAGGTCCAATTCCATATGAACAATATTTCATGGGATAATTGCATATCAACCACCCAAATTTTCGTTCTTACATTTCAGCCTCCGAAAATACGTTTCTGTGCTGATATGGCGCGCTCGCGCACCGCCACGTCACGTATTTTCGCATTTTCGGGGACTAAAACGCGCGACTGTTGATTCTAGGGGAGCTTATATGCAATTATCCTATATTTCATTGGATATCGTTTTAATACCATAGAAATGCACAACTTTTGGAATAAGCTAAGTGTGGCATTAGCTCTATCTCAATGAATCTCAATATTAAGAGCATAAACAGTTTGTCCAATATCTTTCATTTCATAGTGGAAATAGATTCTTTTATTTCAGGCAATAAGCCCAAGTCAATGCTTGCAAATAAAATGTCGTCGACATATTAAACCATTATAGTGAGTTTATTCCCAATGAATTCAGATATATACATCGAACAACAGTGTTAGCTTTAAACCTAAGGGATGATATAACCTTACTAAACTTCACAAACTATTGGAGTCAATATATTGATTTTCTTAACTTACAAATCATATGTTGTTACCTTCGGCTCTTCTGATAATCTCCATTTAAAAAGACTATTTTCACATCCATTTCATATAACTAAAGATCATAACAAGCTATTAGAACCACGTCTATTGTATAAAACTCCTCCGTTAAAACAGGAGAAAAGGTCTTCGTAGAGTCGATCCCTTCTCTTGAGTGAAACATTTAGCCACTAATCTAGCCTTTACCTTTCAACTTTAACTTTGGAGTTTCTTTTTTTGCCTTAAATAAACAAAGTCTTAACATGCTTTTATCCAAGTCAAGCTCTTCTTTTATGGCTTTAAATTATTATGACGAATTTTCACTCTTAATGGCTTGTAAAAAGTGTCATAGGGTCAAAATCTTCCATGTTCCCATCAAGCTCTTGAGACATACCACAAAATCGGAAGAAATATAAGATTTTCTTACTATTGTGGATCTATATAAGTGACTATAGATTGTGTTTGAGCAGGTTCTTCGTGCTCAACAACATATTCTAGAGTTTGATTTGCATTATGAAGCTCATCATCTTTATTGGTAGTTTAAAAGATAACTATAGGATTTGATCTACTACGTAAAGGTTTACATCGACGATGGCCGAGATCAGACACCTTTAGGGGCCTACCGGTGGAGGGGGCGGGGGGCTAGCTAAGAATCGGGGCCAGCGCGCATGAATCGGAAACGTGATAGTGGCGGCTAGGTCAAAACTATATTATTCTAGATATTGAGATCTTGCTAGGTCAAAATTCTGTTACACATAAATTATTATTTACCGAAAACTTATTTCTAGCGACGATCATGTTATTGTAATATATTAGAATTAGTATGTATTGTGAAGCAATAAAAAACAGTTTTTAGCAATATAGCGTAGACAAGATAAATTATTAATAGGGTATCATAATGCATGAAATAGTATTTTGTTGTACAATATTACTGTATTATAAAATTGAAGTTATCGTATTATAAAATTTAACCTTTATAGTAAACAAGAAATAGTTTTTACATATTCTGATGAGGGGACATATGAAAGAAAGTAAATAAGAGCTCGTATAAAAAAAGATTTTTGGATGTAACGATTATACCACGTAAATTTGTATGACGCCTAAAAAAGTTCTATTTAAAAGTTTTCTTCGATGGACCTACTACAGTAAAAATTTTCTAAAATCTCGCAAAAGTGCCGTGGAACTGACCAGTAAGAAAGTTATGCTTGGACTGTGCTAGCTTTTTTAATCATTATTGACCATTAAAGAATTTTATTGGTTTCTTTGGTCATTTTTGTGTCTCAGTAGCAGGTACAGATACATACTTATGAATTGAGAAAAGGGTGGGAATCGGATAAACATGTGTGTAGGGTAACATGGTATACATGAGTACCAAACACCCATTTATTATTTTTTAAAAATAAATATTTTAATATGCCTTACAATTTTAGTACTAATTTTTTTTTTAAAAAAATAGTTTTAAATATATGTTTGAAACTATTTTAAATTCGCTAAAACTTTAGAACTCCTAAACGTAACTATTTTTTAAAAATATTTTAAACATCAATATTATATATTATATCAAAATATATATTTTTAATATTTAATTTAATTATTATTATTATTATTTTATTTTTTTGCAAAAATCGCTTGTAAATTGATGTGTAATGCATCGGATCAATTTCGAATAGCTAGGTCGTGCATATAAGAAATCAATGAAGCTCTAAACAAAGATAAATTTATGGATAATGCCAGCTGTTATTACATCATCATCTAATCTTGCTTGCAATAATGACAATAATTTATGAAATAACGTTAAAAATAAAGGAAAATTGCGTGTCAGCCCTCTATTTGTAGGGCCGGTGTAAAATCAGTCCTGAAAACGAGAAAATGTCCAACGTGGCAGCACGCGCATGCTGCCATGTAGAATATTTTTAATTTTTCGAGGCTGATTTGTAAGTTTTCAGGAAACATGGGCTGATATGCAAGTCTCCTAAAATAAAGGATAACTGCATTATAGCTCCTATTTCAACATGCACATGTTTCAGCCTCCGAAACACAGAAACACGCCAAGTGGCGGTGCTCGCATGGCGCCGCCATGTCGACGCGAAAACGAGTTTTTGAAAACTGAAATGCAAATTGTACAATAAGAAAGGACAAAAATACAATTCTCCCAAAAATTAATTGTGCTTTTCAAAACTCATACGAATAAACCTTATGACTTTTAACTTTTTTCAAAATAATCTCACCGGATACTCTAAGGTGCTCCGAACAGACAAATATAATATTGCATAGGCTAGTACAGTATTACCAACTTGTCTTTCAGTATTTCGAGCTAACAAATACAATATTCCAGGTTAGAAAACAAGCCAAATACTGGATCAACCAAGTATAAAGTTTTGGACGAAACAAATAAAATATTAGATGAAAATAAACTCAATATTTTTATTTAAAAATCATTTTATTCAAATTTTAGATATTTGAAGACTTTTTTTAAAATGTCCCATAATTTATTTTACCATTCAACAACAAATAGAGCAATCTTGATTCTCTTCTACGACAGCTCTACAATTTCCTAGTGAAATTCATCAGTAAGATCTCCTGGGGCTGGGGACAACTTGCTCCGTCTTCTGGAACAAGCCTTGCTCCAGGACCCAATCCTCGATCATCATCTGCGCGTTCGGCCCCTTATCCGTCGGAACGAAATGCCCGGCGCCGGAGACGACGACATGGCTCAGATTCCCCGACCACTGCACGTACCCCGCCACCACCTGCTCTTTCCCGACGCGCCAGACCTTCCTCTCCGCCTCCATGAAGCGCTCCAGCCCTCCCCACTTCATCTCCGCCACCCACGCCTCCGTCGACTCCACCCCGTCTCGCAAATCGTTCTGCCCCTGGTAAAGCAGCACCCTGATCCTCTCCACCATGAACTCCACCATGAATTTTGCGCTCTTCATGACGTCTCCGTGCAGCGCCGCCGCCACAGTTTCACTGCAGTCCATCCACACGATACCCTTCTTCGCCCCCAGCGCTGCCTTCACCTCGTCGGTATTGAGGAATTCTCCGACGACCTCGCTTGGGTAATCTTTCAATTTGCTGAAGTCGTACAGAGTGGCTAACCCTGTTACGTTCTGAAGCCAATTGAGTACTCTGCTCCTCGCATTCGACGCTTCCGACCACTTCTCTTCCTCCGTCAATCTCACCGCCTCGCTCTGCAATTTCTCTAGCTCCGATTTCTGCTTCCTATTAATCAACCCGATCGAGTATGCGGTGTTGGCGTGGGTGGCCACCTGTGCAACGGGATGCGTGAGCCCGTTGCCGATCGCCGCGCCTTGCAAATTCACCCTCATCGAGTTCGGCAGCGTCGGATTCTTCCTCAGAATGTAGTAGCAAATCGCGGGTACGTATTTTCCAGCGTAGCTCTCGCCGGTAACGAACATTGGGCGGGACCGGAAATTGGATCCAGATGACGACAAGAAGTGCTGGATGGCTGTGAAAAGGTGTTCGGCGACGGTGGGTTCGTCGGAGGGGATCTCGTTGTCGGCAGCTGCGACGCTGAAGCCGACACCGATGGGGCTGTCGATGAAGAGAAGGCCGAAGCGGCGGTTCCACGAGGCGGGATTGCGGCGGAGGGAGGTGGCGGAGGTGACGCGCCAAGGACCGAGCTCGAAGAAGTTGCCGAACATGGAAGAGCAGCCGGGGCCGCCGTTGAGCCAGATGAGGAGAGGGGTGTGGGAGAGAGAAGCCGAAGGTTGCTGGGCTTCGTAGAAAGCGTAGAAGAGGGCGGAGGTGGAGTTCGCCTTCACAGGGAGGTAGCCGGACATGGTGGGGAGAGCTTCGCGGGGGAAGAGAGGTGAAGTTGAAGATAGAGTGAAGCAGACAAGAAGAAGGTGGAGAGAGAGGAAGACGGAGAGGGGTGGGAGCAAAGAAGCCATATGGATAGGCGATTTGTTCTAGGAATTGAGACACCATGTCTTGATTTTGATCGAGGAGGAGTATAGATCGTTTATGCAAAAACGAAAAAGGACGACGAACAGTGACGTTTTATGTTTTTTTTTTTTTCCTTTTTAAAGATTTACGAGGAATTTGAAAAAAAAAAATATAAGTTACGAAGAAAATTATATCATTTAATTAATTCAAGGGAAAATTGCGTTTCAGCCCCCCGTTTTCCAAAATTGACTTTTCAGCCCCCCGAAACGCGTTTCCCCGCCGACGTGGACGCGCGCGCGCGCCGCCACGTGGCGTTTCGGGGGGCTGAAACGCGCGACCCCGAACTTAGGGGGGCTGAAATGCAATTTCCCTTTAATTCAATTACCAGCGTAATATATAAATTTTTAAATAATATTAAATTTAATTTTATCGTCAGATTTTTATTTAGGATAATGACATATCAGCCCCATTTCACGTTTTCATTCCAAATCAGTCTTCCGTTTTAAAAAACGTTCATTTCAGCCTCCTTTTTACTGTGAATTTTTTTCGGACGAAAATGATCTTGACTATCGGATACCTAAATCACCTATCTAAAAATATTTTTTGAAAAAAATTTTAACATGAAAGTTATAGATCTCGACGAGATCTACAACTTTCATGTTAAAATTTTTTTCAAACAATACTTTTAAATTAGTATTTTCGGCGTTCGAACTGTTCAGCAGATTACGGGTCGACCAGTTAACAGTTCGGACCCCGAAATTAACCGTTCGGAAGTATTTTTGGAAAAAATTTTAACATAAAAGTTGTATATCTTGTCGAGATCTACAACTTTAATATTAAAAGTTTTTTCACAAAATACTTCTAGATAGATATTTTTGACGTCCAAACAGTTAACGGGTACAAAAATATTTTCGTCCGAAAAAAATTCAAACAGTGTTTAGGATTGAAACGACTGTTTTTTGAAACGGAGGGTTGATTTGGGCGTTTGTAAACAATGGGGGGCTGATATGTTATTAGCCCTTTTTATTTCAATTGACATATTTAAACAACATTTATATATCGGATGGATATCTTGGCACGTTTTGTTTGGGAGATATGATGAGAGGCGAATAGTTAGGTTGGTGCAACGAGCGTAAGTTGGCACTGGCGCTCCAATAATTTTGATCCTTGGGATGGATTCTTGCATAGTGGGCCACCCTAGACCTACAAAAGTGGAGATCAATCTCTTGTGGTAAAACCACATGTGAGGTTTTAGTGCTGACTATTCAACGGTATAGAATTTTTTAATTAAAATTTTATCAAATTATTTGATATAATTTTAAATATTTTTATAAAAAAATTTAAACTGTAAAGTTGTAAATTTTGATATAATCTATAATTATATACTTAAAATTATTTTTTAAAAAATAACAAATATTATATAAAAATATAGTACAATATCACTTCGAAGCTGAATGACAGTCAGCGTTAGCTCAGCTAATTAATATAACTAGATGCTAAAAATGAAATTATAGACTGACTTTTATAAAAGATAAGGCAGATGTTCGAATGTCAATAACTGAGAGTGAGTTGTTAGAAATTTATCGTACCGTTTCATTCACGATTAAAATATAAGATAAAAATCGAAATGACAATTGCAGACCCCAAAAAAAAAAATCTTGGAAGCAAATTTATGTATCGTAAGCTAATCTTGTCGAAAAAGCTCATGCTTCGGAAACATTGGCAGTAAAGCCCCATAAATTTTGACAACTCATAAAATCACTTTAATATATATATATATATAATCTTATAATTTTTTTTTGATTTTTCTAAAAAATGTTTTTAAATATATATTATAATATTTTAAAATTTTAGAGCCGTAAGATAATAACTCAAGCTTATCTCACTGAGTGGTACACCACGTGGACCACCATCTTGCCATGGTGCAAGAATTTTCTCTTTTGGTGCCACTCTCTTAGTAGTAAGACTGACTCATAGAAGTATCAATACGACGAGTTTCAATACGTGCTATACTATCCAGGCACTTACAACGGATTTAGAATTATTATCTCACGAAATGCAAGTCTCAAAAATTTATTTTGTAGACGTACCTATAATTAGGTCTGAAAATAAGCCGAACCGCTTACGAGTAGCTCGTACATGAATTCGTCTAATCTCGGCCAAACTCGAGTCTTGTGGAGCTCGAGCTGAGTTAGAGTACTGATTCAAACTCGAGTAATAAAACGAGTCGAACCTGAACATCGTATTACTCGTTTCGTTATGCTTGAGAGTAAGCTAACGTTTATATTTTATTCAGATTTTTTTTTTACAACAATTTTACTAGATAGTTTGAGCTCAATCTCGACTAAAGCTTAGCCTAATTGATTAAATCGATATTAGCTCAACTTAAGCTCGATTCGATTCGATTCGAACTCGACTAAGCTAAAAAGAGCTGAGCTCGACTTTTACAAGTCGAACCGAGTTCAAACTAAGTTTATGAAACTCGTTGAGTTCGACTTAGAGAGGCTAAATTGATTAATGATGCTCGGTTCAGACTCGGCACGTTTTTACCCCAGTTTTGACTAGTCGGGCGGGGAAGGGGCATGAGAACAGTTTAGCAAGACTTTTTGCCCCAATTATATCACTTTCTAAGATGGTCTTCTTTTGTTTATCTAATAATTTTAATATAAATTTTGTATAAAACGACACAAATTTTTTGACTGAAATGTCTAATCTTTTTAATAATTTAAAATGAAATATGCACACTATCACAAAATATGGGAGGGCTGCAGTGGTCGGATAAACTCTTAGCTAACCAGGATATTTTTTAGCAATAATTTTAAATCTAACCACCGCTTTCCAAATTTTAATCAAATGAGCCCCGATAAAACGACTTATTCAAAACCAAACCATGGTCAGAAACTCATAAATGTTCCAAACAGCTAGTATAGTATTGCTATTAATATACTTCCGACAAACTATATTAATATTTCGGACAACCTAAGTTAACGTCTAATATAAATTATGATAGTATTGTAAAATCCAATAACGTTGCATTAGGATTGATTTGAGAGAGAGAGGAAATACAAGAAACTAAATTGACAAACAAATCCCATAAAATAAGTCCAAAAATGCATCACAAGATGTTATAACAACCGACTTCCGTAATAATTTTAAATAGATAAATTGAACTTTTTAAAGAGGCAAAATAGATAAATTGAACTTTTTAGAGAGGCAAAATTGTACAATGAAACGTTTACGCCACGTCAGTATATATCTCCCTCTGGTTTAAATTAAAAAAAAAAAAATTATGATCTTTTGTTGGAGAAACTTCTTAATTGAAATTTGTAGATTTTGATGAGATCTACAAATTTTATGTTTTAAATTTTTTCAAAAAATGATTTCAAAGAAGTGTTTTATGGCTCCAAAATTTAACGGGTTTTAAAATAATTTTTAAACCCGCTTCAAATCTGTTAAATTTTGGAGCTCTAAAATATATTTTTAGAATTATTTTTTGAAAAAACTTTAAACACAAAAGTTGTAGCTTTCGTCAAAATTTACAATTTTAATGTTGAAATTTTTTCAAAAATTATTTCTAAATAAATCTTTTAAGGCTGTTACACGAAATGACGTGGTATAACCGTTATACCCAAAAATCTCTCTTTCCAGAGTAGTGTAAAGCAAGGGCCGGTGGCCTTGATCACATACGGCATTTTATGCATGCGTGATGGTATAGTATAATTTCAGCCTGCCACGTATCAGTCGAGGAGACGCCACAAGAGAACATGGCGTGTAATTATCAGTCGAGGAGACGCCACAAGATAACTCTGACTTTCCTAACGGACCCTAAATAGTGCCTATAAATTACTGCTCCAACCATCTGCGTAAAATACTTAATTTTTACTACTTAAGAGAGAGCTTGAGAAAATCAATCAGAAATTTCATACGGGCTCGGACCTTAGATACTGAGAGATTGTTAGGGAGCGTTGTATCGCAGTCCAGTCTTTACTCTTAGTGCCTATAAATTACTCTCTCTTTAGTAAGAGAGCTTGATCACATGGTATATCTGGGCTCCATGTTCGGTCTAACAGGACAATAGAGTCTCTTTCAGATACCATTGTCGTTGAGCATCCAGATTCTTGCCTCAATTTTTTAATGATAAATAGCACTTTATTATAACATAAATCTATGATTAAAAATTTGTAATAAATCAGTCTTTGACAAAATCTGATGTACAAATAAACCTTTATTGATGGCCTAAAATGGTGTTATAATATATCGGATGTTGCAGCGTAAAATATTGTTGAGTGATAATATTTCAGACGAGCTAAATTAGTATTGTGCGGGGCACATAGTGCTAGCTTTATGAGGTAAAATATAACAGTATTATTTATCACATTTATACTTTACGAAGGATAAACCGGATCTTCGAATCTATATAGATCGAAAGGCTGTGACTTTTCGGTTTATAAAATATGGATTGGTGCCATTCGTAAATTTATTTGTTAGGACGATCGTACGAAATGGACTAATTACAGTCAAAAGTGCCCTACTTTATAAAAACTAGTATTGTTTAATGTACTACTTTATAAAAACTAGTACGAAATGGACTATACACCCCTGTGGGATCCGCTGCTCTCACTCCCTCATCCCCTTCGCTGCATTCGTCCCGTTTCGGAGCGACGCACGTGTTTTATTCAAAAACTTAAAAAATAAAAATTGTGGATTTTGATGATATTTACAACTTTTATATTGAAAATTCCAAAAAATACTTTTAAGGTGGTCTTTTAGGGCTCAAAAGTTAATGATTTTAAAACTATTTTAAAAATCCGTTGTACCCATAATTTTGGAGCCCTAAAACACCACTTTAGAAATATTATTTGAAAAAACTTTCAATATAATAGTTGTAGATAATATTAAAATCTACAATTTTAATATTTAATTTTTTTTTAAAAAAATTTAAGTTGATGTATATTTTGGATATGGGTGCAGCGAGTGGGTGCAGCAGATCCTGTCGGCTCCTTAGTTCCTCCCTGGAAAGGCATAATGGAAATATGCAAACAATATTGAGATTCAATATCAACTGCCACAGCTTACAAATCATACTTATTTTGGGGCATTTGCATTTTTATGCTTTTTCATAATTCAAAATTATATTTTTATTTCTCCTAATTCAAAATAACATATTTATACCCCCATTGACCATATCTAAGGACAAAATTGTTATTGTCATTTTTTTGAAAGACGAGAGCCATTAATTTTATGATGATAATTTTGCTATTTTACACAGTTAATAAAAAATAAAAATATCGTTTTGAATTAGGAGGGCAAATTTGTTTGAATTATCGGAGGCATAAAGCAAATACCCTACTATTTTTGAGAGGACGAGTGGCTGAACCCATATGGTTAAGATGCTGACCCGTCTAGCTCTTGAAATCTGACTCGACCACAAGGAGCAACAACACTGAAGCGCCAAGTGTAACAAATCATACTTGAATCAGTTTGTGGAATACTCTGAGTTAAAAGTTTATCTTATATAATAGATTTTTTTTTTTAAGATTATCATGGAAAAATTCTGCCCGTAATCGGCCCTCATTCGAGCGACCGTCGTAACAGATAAACTCACGGGTGGCACCTTTTCCTGTTCCACCAACCGAGATCTTATATAATAGATGAATGTATGATTTAGTCCTCCCCTCATTCGTAAAATCATGTATCATAATAGAAATTGGCAAATCACAAGTGATGGAGAACTGGGTGGAATCACTAGTGGGTGCCCCGAAAAGTCAACATATTATATCAAAATATGACATCTATCCACATATGTTATATCCGAAGATACGTGGTATATATTCTGATGCAGTATATACATGTACAGTTTAGATTATGCCATAACTATTTAAAATTTCTGATAAGTGATTTTTTTTATTGTATAGATTACTAGAACTATATGATCACGATGAATAACATCTTCGATTTTAGGAAAAAGACCTAGATGTTGATCGAATGAAGAGGTGGTGTAGAATCGTGTTAGTGACGCTATAATTTATGTTATTTAGAACCAATTTTTTTCGCTTGTATTAATATATTTATATTGTTCGTGCCTATAGTTTGAGTTTTTTTTTATTTAATTTTTTTTTTTTGTTACAAAATCTGGAAATAGTATGCTTATGCGCATTAGATTTTTCTTTTTTATCACAAGAGTCTTAAAAAAGTATCCTCATTCGAGATATAACTGTATATATCTTATCTTTTCAGACGCCCGTCAAGTGGGACCCATCACTAGAAGTCTGGAATATTATTGTTTTTTTTATAAGTGGGACCCATCTTGTCTTATTGTTGTTTTTTTTTTTTTTTTGAGAATTGTGCGAAAAAATTGCGTTCGTAGTCTATTTATTTTGCGCGATTGTTGTAATATATAAATCTTCATGTGGCACTTATCCCGATTTTATTGTCACACATTCGTACTCAGTTCGATGTTTAAACAGTGCTTATATATATCAGACATAAAATTATATAGCATTCCTAAAGCTTGGATTTTCTACATATATATATATCTACAGCTACATTCGGCTAAATAAAATAGAAAAATTGTATATTAGCCTCCTATTTTTAGGGGCCGATATATATTAATCTCTGAAAATAAAAAAAACGTGCGACATGGTAATTGTGCGCGCTGCCATATCAGATATTTTTTTGGTTATTTTTGGAGACTAATTTGTACAAATTTTAAAAATGAAATTTATATACAATTTCCCCGAATAAAATTTGTGGATGCTGAAATTTGAGCCCGCGTCCCAACGCACTGGGCTGCCTGTGGTGGGGCCTATTGCTGCTGCCTTGTTTGAACAACATTTGCCCACGGAGTGACGTCGACGTGCCAATGAACTGTGACGGCCAAAATAACGCCGTTAAGAGAAATTGGGTTAAAAATCGGTTGACATACGTCCAATAAAAGTCCGTCAAGTGTACGTCTGTTCGAGTCTTCTTGAAGATCAGACATTTCAGGGGAAAATTTTCCTAAATTTTCACTGCCACTTAAAATATCTCGCTCTCATTTCGCTTCATATCATAAGTTCTTCCAAGTTCCAAGAAAATATCTACCGCACAAAATTGAAGTGGTTCGATTCTGTTGTCGAGTTCGCATAGAATTGCTATCAGTTTTTAGCTGAAAACTCAGCTGAATCTGTAGTTGAACAATGATTTGGCCATTGAAGGCAGAGATCGTGCAGTGCGGCTGCTCTTTTAGGTGGGAGAAGAAAGTTTCTGGTAGTAGCGCTCGCGTTCATGGTGTTCGATGCAATGTTTCACCCGCTCTCGCGCATCCAGGTGATGAGTCGACCTTTCGAATATGCTTTTGTTTTATTTATTTGGTGGGACTTTGTTGTATTTAGTAGTAATCGTGTTCTTCTATGATTGATAGGGTTTTGTTTAGTATTGCAGCTAGTTGGACTTTGTTGCATTGCAATAATTGATGTGGTCTTCATTCGTTTATTAGTTGTTTTGTTCAGGGAACTTTGTTGTAGTTACCATTTCCCTTGTTCTGAGATAGAGACGTATTCCTAGGAAGCGAGGAGCATTGATATTCATCAAGACCACCATCACTAGACTCTTGATACAACCAGAACCACATAATGTGCATAGGGAGTGTGAGACAATTTCGGTTGATGTTCTCTTTTGTGTGTGTGTGTGTGTGTGTGTGTTTAGATGTTCTTCTATTTAGTTTTGCTATTACTACATTGCCAATGTGATTACCTTTGTGTGCTTTGTAAACGAGGTAGGTTGTGTTAAATGGAAACAACCTCATTCGGGATAGGGCCGCATATATCTACCCTTCATAGACCCCCTACGCAGCGGGACTTTACTGTGACGTTGTTGTTCTGGTTGTTGTTGTTGTAGGTTGTGTTACATACTAGGCAGTAATATGAAAGGATGCGTAATTAGCATCCTTGTAGGACCATGAACATACGTCATAAAAAAATAAGTGCTTAATAAGAGAGAAGCAAACACATTAGGCTTCATCGGCACTAAAAGCTACGTATCTGAATGCTGGTTGTATTTAGTTTCTTCACGTAACAAGTATATCCAGACATTTGGAATATGTGTTTTGATTGGAACTAACAAAATATGCATGAATTTACTATCTAGTAGTGGTATAGGTACGGAATGACTTCTAGCTAGGATACCATATTCGATCCTCCATGCTGTATGATTAAAAGCTTATATGTGTCTGTAAATATGATTTTGAGATTATACCACCCGGTATTACTTTTTTTCATGCTTCTACTTATAGCCGGTATTGCTCTTATTGCTACTATATGTAGTGATAGCCCATAGATCAATGCAGAAAATCTTCTTATTAAGGGCAAATATGTAATGCAGATATCTACTAGAAAAAATAATAATAGGTGTTTCATTGCAAACCGAGTTTGATCAATTAGAAGACCAACCAGCTTTTTAATAGGCAGCCTCTTTTGGATGCATTGCAAGGTGCATTAGATTCTTTCCTGCATGCAAGTAATGAAACAAACCCAATTTTATAATGGTTTGTCCTTAGATTTCTCCGGTTGCCCTCGAATAACAAGGGGAAATTGTTTCCTTTTTAGCTTGTTTTGGCAGGTGGTTACTGGTGAGTGGTTGGCAAAAGTGGTTTGTCCTTTGATTTCCTTGGTTGTCCTCAGTATCTGTTGATGGCGTAGTAGCTTTTTACTGAAGACCTATCAAACAAGTGGTAAAAAAGAAGTCTCAACCTGTATACTTAATAGTAACCTAGGAAAACTAATATAAGCCGCTTAACGTAATATTATGTCTGTTTGATCGGTTATGTTTTGATAAGCATTTACCCTAAAGAATGGTTGCATAATTGGTACTAAGCTAAAGATATGCTTCCACCCTTCAATACTATTAATGGATCCACAGTTTAAGTCGCTTGGAAATATTTTAAGAGGTTGATTACATACAATTGGTAAGGATCGATATCCGCTATGTCTCGTGGTCATGTCGCTCAGGTACATGTAAGACTTAGTTAAGCGTGGGAGAAATAAGCTTTAAGTTTCACTTCACAACAAGTTTTCAAGTATGGTTTTGCAGGAGATCTTTCTAAAAGGGAGAGGATAGATTTGGGCCACAGCCTAAAGGACCAATGGGTCCTCGCGGCAAGCTTCAAGTGTGAGAAGATAGTATGGTCAATGGATTCCTTTTTTTTAATGTAAAAATAGAGATAAAGTAAAATTTAAAAAAAAAAAAAAAAACATTCTTTAGGGTTCATTGCCTTTTGTTATTGGAGCAATGGGGTGAAAGAGTTGTGAAGCATGGTCACTAGAATAATAAGTTTGTAATCCATGTGTTTTTTGTGTGGTTGTCGAGATTCTTCCTTTTCATCTTGCTAAATGGCTGTTGTCATCATCCTTTTAGTTGATTAGTCTGTCATTTCTAGAAAAATCATTAGAAAGCACGTATGTAATGACAGAATATGTTGATTTTGGCAAACCCTAACTGTAGGTAAGTTTCTGTATTAAGATTCATACCACATTGGGAAAAGAAACCTTGGTTTTGATGAAACTTGAAAGTGCCTTTTGTGTGTACTTAAGAAAGTGCTTGTGACTAGAAAAATCATTAGAAAGCACGTATGTAATGACAGAATATGTTGATTTTGGCAAACCCTAACTGTAGGTAAGTTTCTGTATTAAGATTCATACCACATTGGGAAAAGAAACCTTGGTTTTGATGAAACTTGAAAGTGCCTTTTGTGTGTACTTAAGAAAGTGCTTGTGACTACCAACATAACTGGGACGCTAAACATCGGACAAGCACTTCTGCTTAGGGACAGAATACTATTCCACATACCAACCTATTCCTTATATCACACTAGTAGCTATTCCAGCATTGTTTTGGCTGAATTATTGGGAGAGTAGAAGTAGCCCTATAAAGGAAGAATAATTGATATATGCTATTTTTGTATTATTTGTTAAACAGATTTTGGTCAAAGTATCTTATGTTGTGAGCTTATAGTACATACATAGGATCATTGCCTTTGTCTTGAGCAATTTAATACCGTAGGTAAAAGAGGCAGTCATCTGTCTGAATGTGCTCATTGCTGCTATCTCTTGGAACCATTTTGTCATTCTTTGGGTGATGTTAGGTTCTCTATAGTATAGTTTATTTCTTATGGCAGCTAAGTACAATTATCTTCTGTAAGCAGGAGATAAGTTCTCTTCAAGTAATGGCCAGTGCATAAGTGATGGCATACCAATAGCTGCATCTAATCCAGGCAAAGGTGGTGGACTATTGGAAAGGCCAACTATAGAGAAAACTACTCCTGGTCGGGAATCTGAGTTTGACTTGAGGTAAATAAGGTTCTATGTTTATTATTATTTGCAATTTAATAAAAATGTGATCGAAATTTGCATATAAAGTTGCTGTTCATTCACTGTACATCATCGGGGCATGAACGGTAAAATCCACATCATGTATAATGTTAACAAGAACATTTCTTGAAACCCTATTTTGCAAGGATCTTAATAAAGTATAGTATATTTTGTGTGCGCATATATCACCGTGTGTCTACTGGGTTTGCAACTTATCCGCTGTGTCAAAGGCTTGGCTATGCTTAGTGTTTTGAGGTATTTCAAATCCTTCTAGCTATAGGATTCCTTCGCCCTTTGATAATGTTGTTTTGCACAGCTGTACAGTGTATTGAGCTAGAAGCATCCCAAACATTTTCTATCGTCAATGATTTGAAACTCGCATGCATGTTTTGCAACCAAAATCATGCAAAGCTATTTAGTGGACCTTGGACCTTTTGAAATATAGAGGAGATGATAAGAGAATTTGATTATATAAGATAAAAAATATATATGCTGACAGAATTTGAACAGAAGTCTCAGGTAATAACTGAAAACTGCTTTTCTCATATTATAATTGCACGAGTAGGGGGTGTAAACGTGCCAAGATGTTCTTGAGCGGCCTGTGAACAGCTCGATACAGTCTTGGCTCAAGCTCATTTTATTTAGTACCCTTCGCCGACTTAAGCTGGATATAAAGCTCGACTCATATCTTGAGCCGAGCTGAAAAAAATTCAGCTAGTTCTGGCTCGCGTGCTTGTTTAACTTCGAACATAGAAGAGCTAGAGTTCGAAACTTACGAACTACGAGCTCAATTTTTAGGATAGATAACACTTTCTACGTTCAGTTGAAATTTTGTGGTAGCATCAATGTTAGTTAGTATTTTGATGGACAGATGCTTTGCAAGCTTGTCGTGCTTGGCAGGCTTGAAAAGCTTGTCAGGCCTGGCAATCTAAACTCAAGTTTATCATACTCGACAAGCTATTCTCGAGCTTTTTTTAAGCTTGAGTTATTAAACGAGCAAAGCTTGACCCGGATTTGAGCTCGAGACAAAGATCGAGCTCGGCTTATTTACACTCCTATGCGCGGTTGTTGCATTTCTCACTCGTTCTTAGCTTGGTCATATGTGGTTAAGTCTCTAGGCACTTTGTAGAGATGCTAAAAAAATCTGCGGTCTGTACCGCGGCCCGGCTTAGCTTGGTCATATGTGGTTAAGTCTCTAGGCACTTTGTAGAGATGCTAAAAAAACCCGCGGCATGTACCGCAGCCCGGTTCGCCGGGCCACGGGCTGGCCCGCTTCGCCGGCCGTCCGAGCTGAGCTGAGGAAACCAGCCGGTGAGTACGGGCAGGCCTGCCTGCAGCCCGCCGGTATATACTATATTATTTTTTTTTTAATTTCGGGCGGCTCGGCTCGGCGGGCTGCTGGCCGAGCGAGCCGCTGTAACTAGGGGGGCAGGCCGAGCCGGCCCACCCCACCTTAGGCACCGTGCGGACCGGCTCGGGTCCGTACGGTTTGCAACACTAGCACTTTGCACGGCTGAGCCGGCCCGCACGGTTTGCAACACTAGCACTTTGCACGGCTAACGGATGTCGAGTTACTCAGCTAATCTCATAAGCTTGAGCACTCCATGTCTCCCAGGAAATCTAGGAAAACAGCTCCTCCGTACCGTGTGATACTGCACAACGACAATTTCAACAAGCGTGAGTATGTCGTCCAAGTTCTGATGAAGGTTATTCCTGGTATGACCCTCGACAATGCGGTCAACATTATGCAAGAAGCGCATCACAATGGCCTATCGGTAGTTATCATCTGTTCGCAAGCCGATGCGGAGGAACATTGCATGCAGCTCAGAGGTAATGGTCTTCTTAGTTCTATCGAACCTGCTAGTGATGGTTGCTGAGATACTGTAAAACACATAATAGCGATCGGTCGGTCATGTACTCCGCTGTTCTATGTACCTCAGAAGTCTCCATATCTGTACATACTCAAATCTCAATTAAAGATTCATATTTTATTGCAATATCGGCCCACTATTTTTTGTGAGATTATCGCAGCAAAATTCTGTCCGGCCAACTGTGTTTCAATAAATGAACTTGGCCCATTAATTCGGCAGATTTTGGAGTAGTACTCTCTATCTTCACTCTAGTTGGAGTAAACATGGATTAATGCAGGCATATGTTACAATGTGTACTCGTTTATGTCTTTAATCAATTTTGGCCCTTTAAGTTTTGCTTAAGTCCATTAACCTGTAATTGGGTTGGCTTGAGTCTTTTCTTTAATTTGGCTTTTTCTTTAAATAACAATTATCAGAGTCATATAATAAAAATCAGCACCATATGTAGTTCTGTCGATCGAGTGAATGTGGAAGGCAACCGCAATCTGCCTCTTGTGAAGAGAATGTCGGGGTTTTGAATTCTAACGAGCACTAGCTGGGAGGGGACGGGCTAACCACATATCAAAAAAAAAAAAAAAAAAAAAAAAAAAAAGAATCGGTGACTCGATTGATTCAATCTTGTATACTAATCGAATTCGAGGAACAGGCTAGTTGCCGTATACAAAACTTACGGCAACTTATTTGACATATTTTGAAACAATTTTACAAAACATGTTAAACTAAAAAGTTATAGATTTTGATATAATCTACAATTTTCTAGTTCAACACTTTTTAAAAAAATATCGTATAACAAGTCAAAATGATAATCAAAGATTTTAATCATCATTTTGATATATTATTTGGCATTTTTTTGAAAAATGTTGAACTAGAAAGTTGTAGATCATATCAAAATCTATAATTTTGTAGTTTAAAATTTCTCTTAAAAACGTACAGAAATAGATCAAATGAGGTAACGAAAATTTTATTGTATTGTCTCGAGATATGTGTTTAAGTGGATGGACGGCTGAGATTGCGGGTGCAGGAAACGGAGGCAGCGTGCGGTCGCAGTGGATCCGCATCCGTACCATATACTAAATTCTACCCTACACTTAAAAGGACGAGGGAAAAGATGAGGAAGCATACTAGTATAAGAAATATGTATTCTAGTATGAGAAAAATATTTATCAGAATTCTTAATAATCCTAATATAACTTAAACCACACTATATATTGGAAATATATTATACACATTCTATTGTATAGTATAAAGTGTAAATAACATCCGAATTTTTTTATGAATATGATGAATAACAATGCTTTTTAGTATTTATCAACGAAAATGCAAAAAAAAGGGATTTGCTTGGAGTTGCGAATCAACCCTTTTATTTTTAATCTATTAATTTTCTCTATTCCACAATTTAGAGAAATACTTTAAACATAAAATTTGAAGATTTCATCAAAATATATAACTTTTATATTTAATTTTTTTTTAAAAAAAAAAATTACGTAGATATTTTAATATTCCAAATTTTTAACTGGTGAATATCCGCTAAAATTTTGAAGTCTTAGAACACCTATTTAGAAGTAAAAATTATAGATCTTATATAAATATATAACTTTTATATAAATTATTTTTTTAAAAAAAAATTATATATATGTCAAAATGCTTATATACGATTTATAAGAGAGGTGGTGATTTATAAAAAAAAATTGAAGGGAGTAGGAGCTGATATTTGATGGATTTAAAAACTGATGGGGTATTTTCCTAAGAAAAACAAGCCCAATAAGTCAAGGCCTTGCCCAAGTAATCATTTATCTCTCTCTGTTTTATTTTTATTTTTTATATTTTTTTATTTAATTATATGAAATTGCAGATCTACTTTAACAACGCATCTAAATAAATTGTAACCCTACCATCCTTTCTCCCTCAGCGCAACGCCGCCGCTCCCTCTACATATCAACAGTAAGATCTCCAAGGTCTTTTTTTTTTTTTCCTGATTTCTTATTATCCTTACCGGAGCAAACCATGGTGTTCGATGTTGGTGCGGTACCCTTCAACCCCGACGGCTGGGGCCCGCCGGACTCTCCGGCGGCTCCGCTCCTCGGAGCTCAGCCGGCCAACATCCCCTTTGCCCCCTTCTCCCGCTCCGATAAGCTCGGCCGCATCGCCGACTGGACTCGCAACCCTAATTTCGGCTCCTCTAATCGCCCCGGCTCTGCCACCCGCGACGCCGTCTTTGATTTCGCTCTTGACGACTCCGCCGCCCTAGCTGCCGCTGCCGACGACGACTCCACTTTCCGCCTAGTCGACGGCAAGCCTCCCCCGCGCCCCAAGTTCGGCCCTCGCTGGAGGTTCAACCAGCGCCCCCAGCTCCCCCAGCGCCGCGACGAGGAGGTCGAAGCGCGCCGTCGCGAGGCCGAGAAGGAGCGCGCAAGGAGGGATAAGATGTACCACTTGTCTCACCGCAACGCCGCTGCGGGAGCCGCCGGACATCACTCGGGCAACCGCGGCGGCGGCGCGCCGGCGATGAAGTCCTCAGTGGATATTCAGCCGGAGTGGACGATGCTCGATCAGATCCCCTTCTCGACTTTCTCGAAACTGTCTTTTGCAGTCTCCGATCCTCCGGAAGACTTGCTTGTTTGTGGCGCGCTCGAGTTCTATGATCGTTCTTTCGATCGCGTGACTCCCAAGAATGAACGTCGACTCGAGAGATTCAAGTCCCGCAATTTCTTCAAGGTAGTACTTTTATTTTCAGTATTGGTAGTCTATGCATGACTATAGCACTTTTGAATTGATAAATATACTTTAATATATGCAAACAACCTTTATAAATGGGTCTATTGAAAACTTTATTTTGGGAGTGCATAAATGTCATAGGTTCTTAAAAAAGTAGGCATAAGATTCATAAAATATGTGAACCTTTGTGATTCTGTTTTATGAGAGCCTCATTTGGCTGCGGAGAAGTACCATAAGATCTTTACATAATAGGCTTTTAAATTCATAATAGAGGCACAAGCTACATGTATCCATAACGTTTACATAAATAATCAAATTTCTTCAAGGTAGCAGTCCTTTTAGTGTTTGTAAAGTAGCCATAATTTGCACTCTAGAAGTTCCATAAGCTTTGGTTTAACAGCAACAAATCCATAACATTGAAACAAAGGTCTTGGCAATTCGTAAAATGGGCGCAAGTTATACGTATATGATGTTTACGTAAAATATGCTCAACCTTTGCATTCTACAAGTTCCCTAAGGATGAAGAATATTGAACATGGCCATAATTTGTTCTTGATTATTTATTCTGTAGTTATGTATTTGGTGCTTTGGAATTATTATAAAATTTCTGAGACATATGGTTAAGACTAGAGTTATTCATCAGAGAATGCAATCAGAAATCTTTGCTAAATCTTTTCCAAATTTCATACTCAAGAAGTACCACGATATTGAAATATGTTAATTTGCAGTATCAGTACGCTTCATTAAATTTGTTAAACAGGTTACCACGACAGACGATCCAGTTATCCGCCGATTCGCCAATGAGGATCGTGCTACCGTTTTTGCGACTGATGCCATCCTCTCTGCCCTCATGTGTGCCCCCCGCTCCGTCTACTCATGGGATATTGTCGTTCAGCGTGTTGGGAACAAGCTCTTCTTCGACAAGCGTGACGGATCGCAGCTCGATCTTCTTAGCGTCAACGAGACTGCTCAGGAAGCCCTTCCCGAGGCTAAGGAGGATATTAACTCAGCGCACTCTCTTGCGGTCGAAGCCACCTACATCAACCAGAACTTTTCGCAGCAGGTTCTGCTTCGTGATGGTAACAAGCTCCAATTCGATGAGGCAAACCCGTTCGCCGGTGAGGGCGAGGAGGTTGCGTCGGTCGCATACCGTTACCGCCGCTGGAAGCTCGATGATGATCTCCATCTTATTGCTCGTTGTGAGGTCCACAGCGTCACCGAGGTCAAAGGGCAGCGTTCCTTCCTCACACTCAATGCTCTAAATGAATTTGACCCGAAGCACTCGGGCGTTGACTGGCGCCAGAAGCTCGAGACTCAGCGTGGTGCGGTCCTTGCTACTGAGCTCAAGAATAATGCCAATAAGCTCGCTAAGTGGACTGCGCAGGCTCTCCTTGGCGGTGCCGACATGATGAAACTCGGGTACGTCTCAAGAATCCACCCGAGGGACCATTTTAATCATGTAATTTTAAGTGTTATAGGGTACAAGCCGAGGGACTTTGCAAGTCAGATCAACCTCAACACTTCGAATATGTGGGGTATTGTTAAATCCATCGTGGACCTCTGTATGAAGCTTAGCGAGGGTAAATATGTGCTCGTTAAGGATCCCGCAAAGCCACAAGTGAGGATCTATGAGGTGCCGCCTGATGCGTTTGAGAACGACTATGTCGAGGAGCCACTGCCCGAGGAAGAGCAGGTCCAACCGCCTGCGGAGAATGGTGAGGCCAATGTGGTCGATGAGGCAGCTCCTGCTGAAGCAGATGCTAATGGTGGTGGTGCGGCGGAAGACGGGGCAGAGAAGGATCCGGCTGTTGCTGCTTGACGCTTATAAGTGACTTCGGCATCGTCAGCAAATGTTTTGGTGAAATATAATAATACCTTTAGAATAACTTATTACTATTCTGCTTTCGTTTGTCCATGGAAATGCTGAACTTTTTAATTTGTTTTTGGATGCCTGGATTGAGGATGGTACTATGTTCACGATTTCTTAGTCACAGCTAGATTGTTCGTTGTTTCGTTAAATTTCTCTTTATATATAAAAAAGGGCGGATCCAGTAGCGTGAAGCTACTTCCGACCACTGTCATTAAGCATAGACATGGTTTCTATCGGAGGAGGCCGATCTATCCACGCGCCTTGCATTGCAGAACGTGCATCCGTTCCAGGGTGCATGAAGGCGCTCATGAGGTTTGAACTCCCACTGATATCGGGTGGGGACAACTCCAACCGGTGCGCCCCTGATAAAGATTTATATACGCTCTGGATATTATATTATATAAATTCCGAGTGTGTGTGGAATTTAGAAGGATCGCAATTGCTTTTATAAACATGTTATGCTGCAGTTCAAGCTGGAACTTGAAATCTTGGTGGATACTACAGTATCTATTGTGTAAGTTCCAGTTGTGTACTAGAAGAGACATCCTAATTATAGCACTATCAGATCTTACACTTTCTTTCTTGGGAAAATTATATATCAGTATCTTTTTTTGAAATATTATGCAAATTAGTCTGTCGTATTAGGGGTATTTTTATTATTATATAAATATTTTTTAGAAAAGTTTTGAATATAAAAAAAAAAACTAATTTTGATGTGATATTTAATTTTATAACGTTTTCAAAACTGGAACTTACACAAAATGTATCCACTGAGTTTGGGCTTCTCATTTAAAACGAAAATGCGTACTGTAAGGCCGAGTGAGAAACTGGTCGGCAGAAGATGCAAATCCAGCACAAAATAAGGTGTATTTTGTCTCATGATATCTCCAAAGAAATTAAATATTTATTTTAAAACGTATTTAACAGGCATTTTGATCGGGACTTGTATGAGAGTATACTGATGTGACAAACAACCATTAGTGGTGCATATAGTTGCTATCTTACCCTCTCTCTCTCTCTCTCCAAAAAAAAAAAAAAAAAAAAACAAGAAACAAAACAAAAGAAAAAAAAAACAAAAAACAAAAAAAAAACAAAAAAAAAAAAAAGGAAAAAAAGGTATGCTTTCGAGGAGCATCTATGTCATACAGGCCGACTTGTGCCTGGGTACTTACCAGCAGCCTGGTAAATTAACAATAATTTGATATATTATACACAGCCTCATATATGCAAGTACAAGATTTGATATATTAATATTACCTTTTCTGTGTTTTTAGCCTCCACTAATTAGATTTGCTATTTTTTACCCTCCTATTTGAATTTGATATTTGTATATATTTGTCATGTGAAATAGCAGAAATCTTTAATTTTTTATTCCGGGGCTGTTTGGATTGCAGGAGTTGTAACTCATCTGCAGCAGTTCGAAAGCGGGAGTCAGGAATCCTGCGTTATGGTTTGCAGCAGTTCGTGGGATCCGCCATGCGACTGCTGGAGTTGACGTGTGTTTTGCTGCAATTGGAACCGCGGCCGCGAAGTCCGCAGTTGTAAATCCTAATTTTGGAACGCCATTTTTACTGTTTACCTACAATTGCAAAACGCGAATCGGTGGAGTTGCGTCCCTCTCCGCACCACAAGCGTTGCTACAGCCTCCCCGCCGCCGCCGCCGCTGTAACCCTCCTCCTCCTCCTCACCGCCCTCTCCGCCAACCTCTTCCTCCTCTCCCCTTCTCGAGGTCCAAACCCTAGGATTAGATCCCCACTCTAATTTTCAGATTTTAGCATGTTGTTATTGTCTGATTTTGAAATTTTTAAAAAAAAATTTTTTGCAGAGATTCAGAACATTGAGGGAAGAGAGAATGATGAGATATTGGAGAAAAACGAGAAATTATCATCTTCAGTTGTGCTTGTTATGTAATGTGGTGGTTTTGGTGCTGGATACTCGCGGATGTGTTTGTTATATATATATATATATATATATATATATATATATATATATATGCTGATTATATTTTGTGTTGGTGAGACTTTTGGGTGGTTTGGATGCTGGTGTTAATACTGCAAACTGTGCTGGTTAGTGGTTGGTTTGGATAGTGGTGTTGAGATTGAGATCCAGGAGTGCATACTGCTGGTCTTTTTTGTGCAGTTATATATTTCTGTTGCTTATGCTGTATTGACTGGAGTTGGGCTTCAACTGTTGTACGGTTGGAAAGTAGAATTTTTGTTGCTGGTGGCTCATTGTTCGATCTGTTGGTTATGTGTAATCGTTTTCTTTTTTTGCTGGTTCTTTAGGTGGTTTATTTTTAGGGACCTTTGTGTTATGCCAGTGTTATACAGAAAATCCGTGCCGCCTACTTGTTGGACAGGGATCTATTCCGATAATAGGATCGGTGTTGTCTAATAGATATGTTGGGCTTCGGTGCAGTTTAAATATTTAGTGCAATGCTTTAAGGTAACTAAAAGTTAACCACATGCAAGTGACGCATAAGTACTTTCAATGACAAATTTTTGTATGGCTTCTTTTATTTTTGGACAACTAAGAGCAAGCTTTGGCAACATATCAAAGTACCGGAAGCTTGCGGAATACCAGACGAAGCAGCACATGTTCACAATATAGCAAGTTTTCCATCGCGTATGGAATAGCCGAATGAAAAGGCAAAGTATATATTTTCATTTAACAATTAATTGCAAATACAGTTGTATGAATCGTGTATATTTTTTTTAATACATGTACATCATTAATACAATGTAAAAAACATTGTAAAAGATATCTTTTTTTATAATAACATTGTTAATATGTTTATTAATATTTGAAACTATTTTAGATATGTTCAATATTTTTTTAGTAATTCTTAGTATTTTAATATATCTCATATTATAATAGCTTTCAATATTACATAACAACTTCACCCAACCAAAAAAAAGATATAAATAAAAAATAATACTAGCGCTTAATTATGAATTTTGATTTTTATTACATATATCATTTAACATTTTATACATTACATATAATACAACTTTATAATATTTCATAAATAAAAAAAACATATTTGGGAGGTAAGTTTACCACGAGTTACTATATCCGTCCAACTGCATCAAACGAAATACCGAATTTTAAACTGCAGGACTCAACTGCATTAAACCAAACAGCAACGATTCAACTGCAGTAGTTTGAACTGCGTCAAACCAAACGCACCTACTGTATTACGAAAATAAATTACAACTCCCAGCACTTCTAACTGCTGCATTTCTATCTCCATTTCTCAACTACATCAAATTAAATAGCCCCTCCGAGAAAATATAAAAATACGTATATTCACGAACACCTACAAATATATACGAATACCTACAAATACCTACGAACACATACAAACACCTACAAACACCTGCGAACACCGAACACCTGGGAATACCTATGTATATCTGTAAATACCTGCGAATATCTACGAACATCCCATACGAACACACTATGAGCCAAAAAAAAATAGCTACTACATGTTCGGAGATGTTCGCGAACAAGTTATATTCACGTATACTCGTGGTGTTTGTAGGTGTTCGTGATATTCGTGTATTTTCATATTTTTCAGAATAAAACTTTGAAGGTCTTTTTATTATTTCATATAACAACACGAAGTTTATCACAATATAATACAACACACTAATGATCTATATAGCATCATGAACTATGGGGAGAGTAACTGTATAAATACTTCGACATTTTAGCTTGTGCTGACTACGCACACGCCTTGGGCAAATTTACAGCTTCCCGAATGAACAGAAGCGCATTGGCACCAGGATGTTTGCCGCACCGGGGGGTGACACCTTTTAAATATAAGCCTATATAAACAACTTAGAAGCTTAAGAAGCATCGTCTTCCAGGTTGTTCACCCTTTCACACTCATCGATCCATTCGCTGTATATGTCGATGGGTTCAGTAAGAGCAGTCACTGTCGTGTTGAAGCTTTCCTGGCAGATCCTGCATACCGCTTCCCCAATCAAATTCTTCATGTCGATGTGGCATTCTACGCTGCTCCCGTGGTTGCAGAAAGGACAGCAGAAGACGGTCTCAAGCTTGTCCATTCTCTTCCTAGGAGCCGGCTTCGACCTAGACTTTCTCTTACCCATTATTCAAGTTCCTCTTCAACTCCAACTGGAAAAAAAAAGAAGTGTTAATTTATCAATATAACAATTGGATGGGCCTCCTTACAGACCTAAACATCAAGCTCAAACTCTGACCACGTGTTCCGCAATAATTTGCTAAGGAAAAAGAGCAGCAAACACTTTCGGGAAATGTTGACTCTTGACATTAAATATTTCACTTTTAAGAATGGATACATGTGATCTTTCGTGTTTCTAACTGTTTACTTCAAACTGGAAAAAACTTAAAAAAAAAAAAAAAAAAAAAAAGAGAAAAAACAACACAGGCTATACATCTAGGTAAAAACCTCAGACCAAGTGGTCCACAAAAATATGGTAGGGTAAAGAAGAACGAATAATATCACGTCAGCCCTTGCTTTTGTACAATCTTCCCAAATAAACCCCTACTTTTTTAAAAAAAAATTACTAAACCAAGCTAAAACACACATATATGTCTTTTTTGGAAATATTGATAATTACTAAACCAAGCTATTTTGTAGAGCAGACCAAATTTTTTTTTTCTATGCTCAAATTTTTGCAAATAATCATTAATCATATGTATTTTGATTGTGTAGGTTTCAAAAAAGCAGGGGCTCATTTGTCACGGTTTGCTCGACAAAACCCCAAAAAAGAACAGCTAACATTTTCCAGAACAGAAATTTTGACTTGAAAATGAATACTTCACTTTTAAGAATGGATGCATTAAGCTTAAACAGTTAAATATGAAAACTTTCCAGTATTTAAACTCCTCACTGCTATCACATATTGCAAAACCATCGTACCAAACATTAGCAAAAATCCAGAATCACCATGATGTAGAATAATTCTCCATTTTCCATTTCAAAGGAAAAAAAAAGAAAAGGTTATGACGCCTAAAAATAGAGTAAATTTCTGTAAGAGAAGAAAGATGCCTTCCTCAAGTTCCATTTGATCTAGCATCCACAACACAAAAATTCTGTTAGGGAAGAATTCCCTACAAACACATCCTACCATATATGTCAACAAGTTTCCATTAAGTACGAAAACTTGACAAAAATTAAGATCGTCACCACAAAGGTCAATTGGATGTGTGGAACATTAAAACCAATGTACGCAGTATAATCGAACCTACTTAATATTGTTATTTATGAATATCACTGTACCTAGAAAGATGAAATCAAGTTTCACAATTGTTCCTATGCATTCTCACTGTCACTTGAATAAAATGATCCAATAACACCAATATCAGACTTAAATATTCTTAAAAACACAGTGCACTCATCCATGACCTATGCACAAGTTCTTAAAATACTGTTACACGCTTGTTGCATTTTATGCTATTGTATTACTTTTGTTTGTATCAAATCGTGCTATAAGACCTTTCTACATTGTCACAAGTAAAAAGGAGAAACAAATACATTGAGAAATCAATTGGAAATAAAAAGTAACCAACACCATGGTGTTCATCCATACAGTTGCAATACTGCATCTAGTTTCAACAATGTAATTATCCACCTGATATAAACGAACCCTAACAGAAAAAGTCTTCACAGCGATGTTTAATAATTCAATCGTAGATGAAAAAAGAAAATCTAGAAAATAAGAACTGTATAAAAAATTTACATGTATCCCTAGAAATCTATAACATAGCTGCCGCTTGGGCGCCCCACTGGTTGCGAGGGTGAGAATTCACACTAACAACGGGTTCAACACCAAATAGCCCCATCTTCGGGGAAACGCATGAATTTGTTCCAAACTGTACTCCGTGGCAAAGTGGAGCTGGGCCAGCGCCACACAAGGATTTATCTGTCCTGCACGACCCAGTGCCATCGGCCGAGAACGGAGAAAAATCTTTGCCCTAATTATAAAAAAGAATCCTCGAAGCGATAAATACGAAATCAGATCTCTAGATACATAAAAAACCAATTTCACTACTGAAATATAAGAAGATGTAAAAATTCAATCGATCAGAGATTAAAACGCCAATTTAATCCTACAAAAAGGGAAACCTAAACTCGGGCGATAAGGGTCGACGCAAAGCAAACCCTAGAGAGATACCCACCGTGAAAACTTGAGGAGAGAACTTAAGAAAATAATTAAAAAAAAAAGAAAGAAAGAGTAGAGACTCACCGGCGACGATGTCACGGGGGAAAGAAGCTCGGGAGAAGTTACGAGGCGAAGACAGAGAGAAGAGACCGAGTTCATAAGCATATATATATATATATATATATATATATAATTAACAATTTTTCTATTATAAATAAAAAGTTATATATATATATATATATATATATATATATATAAAATTTAACCATAATTCTTTTAAAAATAATTTTAATATTTATTTTTTATTTTTAAAATTACACTAGACCTAATAGGGGGCGTAGCTCGCCGGCTTCCTAGGAAAGCAGAAAGTAGGAAACGGTCTAGATCGTCTGGATTTTATTTTTAGAAATATTACATAAAATTTTTATTAAAGAAAGAAAGAGTAGAGACTCACCGGCGACGATATCACGGGGGAAAGAAGCTCGGGAGAAGTTACGAGGCGAAGACAGACATAAGAGACGAGTTCATATATACATATATATATATACAACAATTTTACTATTATAAATAAAAAGTTTAACTCTTATTTTACTTGTATATATATATATATATATATATATATATATATATATATATATAATTTAACCAAATTTTTTTAAAAAATAATTTTAATATTATTTTTTATTATTAAAATTACACTAGACCGTAGCTCGTCGGCTTCCTGGGAAAGCAGAAAGTAGGAAACGGTCCAGATCATTTGATTTTTCGAAATATTATATAAAACTTTTATTGACTTAAAGTTGTCAATTTTGATGTAATTTACAACTTTGTAGTTGAAAGTTTTTCGAAAAAAAATACCGAACATTATGTTAAAAGATGATTAAAATTTTAATTATCTTTTTGACATAGTGTTCTGTAATTTTTTAAAAAACTTTCAACTGTAAAACTGTAGATCATACAAAATCTATAATTTGGTAGTTCAAACTTTTTTTAAAAAAATGTTCCTAAATATGTCAAATAAGTCGATGAAAATTGTATACAATATTTCGTGATCTATAAAAAACTAAATCAGACGATCCGAACAGCTCGTTAGGCGAGCTGCGCCCCCTAATAGGCCCATCAACTAGCTGTGTTTTATATTTCAAAAGAAACTTTTAAATGGGGGTGATGGAATTCAAGATGGTAGGGTGTACTTTCATAAGTCTCTCTATTTTGAGTTCGATTTTTCATACCATCATGTATGTATAAAATACGTTGTACTAACGGACGTGTATATTTTTAGAGTGGGCTTGTTCTCTTAAATGAGATATATAAAGATTTTAACGCAGGCAAAACTTTTAACTTCATATAATATCTGCGGCCCTCCAATAAAGAACTTTTTCGTTACTATAGACACCCCATTTTGTCCAGACAATCATCCTGATTTTACTCGATAAACTCGATTAGTTTAAAATCTTAATTTACACAATTAATTTTATTTTGGCTTAATTTGAGACTATTTGGATGTATATGATTGTTTAGAATTCTAACGGGGCCGCACACGAATAAGAAATTTTCGCGACAATCGAATATTTATACAAGAGGGGCCATTTTTGCCAAAACAGAAAATCGATGTCCAATGTTTTGCAAAATTCAGAAGGGTCATTTTTGCAATTTAGCAAAAATATGAATTTTCTACGTAATATCAAATAATAACGCTGCCGTTACCGTCGGCCAATGCGCGCGTAACGCCTGCGCTCGCGTCGCCTTCGTAACCGACGCCCACCACCCCTATATGTACAGCCGACAATGACGACGGGGAGGGGTGGCTGGAGGAGAGACGACGAGGAGCCGAAGCTTCGGCCAAAAAAAAAAAAAACAAAAGAGAGAATAAGAGAGAACAAGAGAGTCTGCTGAACTGGCCACAAGCTTCGCCGACCACTTATGAAAACGCTATCGCCATCGCATGGCTTTACCGTCGTCACTGTCGCCGCAAAGCATCAAAAACCGAAAACAACGTATTCGAGGTACGCGTCCAAACTCTCTAAAAAATATTGCATTATAATCGGAACACCGCCGAGGCTTTGCCGGCGGCGAGCCACGGCGGCGAAATATAAAAATTATTTTTGATAACCGAACTACACCCTTAAATATCTCGGCATACGCATGTCGAAACTAAATTTTGACACCACCATTGAATTCAGAACCATCGAAAACCTAAGGGTACGTATACGGGTTGCGATGGCCGGCGGCGAAACGCCGCAAGCCATTATCGTCGGCCGCGAGCTCACGGCCAATCTTAAATAACGTCGCTAAAAAAAAAAAAAAATGATGCGCGCGGTTCCAGTGCCGATCAATTCCGAGCTGGGGCTCGATCGGTTTCAATCCGACCGAGCCAAATTCACTTAGACCGAGCCATTTTGCATCCGGTCAAGCCCAAATCGAATCGGACCGAGTCAGTTTTAATTCTGACCGAGCCATTTCAACTCTGACTGATCCATTTTCAATTCTGATCGAGCCATTTGTTGTAGACTTAGCCATTTGGACCATAGGAACTTATTTAGCAACCCAAATATATTTTTAATCAATATTAATCACTTTTAATTAGAATTTAAGCTATTATTTTTATAAATTAATCAATTTTAAAATCTTATTTTAATTAATAACTATAAAGATAGGTATATAACATGTAAATATAAGTTCGGAGGAGATGGATATTTTCCCGAAATAGATTTTTAATAAACGAGTAAAGGAAAAGCGATGGATATTGCTTCTTTCTCGATATTACATGACATATGCATATTCATAATTAATTTGTTTTATTAAATAATACGATTAATATTACGATGATATTTCTTTATAATCAATTAGCAAACCATAATTAAATATTTAAATAAAAATATTGGGAATGAGATGGATATTTTTTTTCTAATCAATTAACAAAGTATAATAAAAAATTTAAATAAAAATATTGGGAATGAGATGGATATTTCTTCCCATCCAATAAAAATCATCGCATATAATATTTTAAAATATACGAAAAAGATCCGGTGGATACTGATTCTTCATATAATTTAGGGACGTGATGGATATCTCTATCTGAAAATATAATACAAATTGGACGATTAAGAGGAAACGGAAACACGCTGAGCCCAACACTAACAAAAATAATAAGCATATTGACACACACACAAATAGACTTCTTATTTTATATTTATTTATTCAATCTGCGATTATTCAATCCCGAGTATTTATGCATGTCAAAATAAATTCAAAATCGTTACAATCACTTATAGAGTACCCTCTTTTGAGGGGCACTGCGAGGGTGTACCGTCTTCCCCACACGTAACCGACGAACGAATCCATGAATCTCAAAAGCGTCTTATCCGGTTTCCTAATTTTTCATAAAAATTAGGTGACGACTCAAAATTTTTTTTTATTTTTCTTTAAGGTCGTCAATAGTTACGAAGTTTGAAAGGACATGAAATGCACCACCATGTAAACCTTTATTCAGTACATCAATTTTACAATTTTACAACATGTAAAATGGTCTTTTACATAATATCAATTTAAAATTATTTACATATAAATAACTAATTCTATTGCTTTAACAAGCAATAGAATTAGTGCGAGCGCTTATGGACTCGGTCCAAAAAAAGGTAATAGAATTTGTTACTTATGTTGCAAGACCATGTCCACCTTGAGGGTTTTTTTTTCTTTTTATTGTTTTTAGAAAAAGTAAATTATCATGAAAAAAATATGTCCGTAATCGGTCTATTTTTATGCTATCGTCATAACAGATAAACTCACGGATAGCACCATCCCATACTCTTCCAATCAAATAATTTTAACTTTTCGATCTAAACAGGCCTGAAGGCTTGTATTATTCTCCACGAGATAATGTCCACTTTTGAGTTTCCTTTGGTGTATTTAAACTTCACTTCCTTACTATTTTTGTATAATTTCTTTTTTATCAATTTTAAATTTACAAGTAAACGTCAAAACTTTTCATTTTTCAAAATTTTGAAATCCAAATTTGTATAAAAAAATCGATAAACTAAAGTAGCATGATAAGTAGTACAATGTATGCCAATGCTATTTAATATACAGATATTGTTATTGGGTTTGAATATTTAACCGAAAAAATAGTTCGATTTATATTTTTCTGTGCCTCAAGATCGAAATTTGTAATTTACCGATCTCGAGACAGAAAAAATTTAATTTTTAGACTGATATTTTAGAAATGTAGATGTGGTATAAGTGGAGGCCGAATATTATGCTCTCGTTTTATGTTCGTATTCTCAATTCATACATCTTAAAAAATACTTGCATGTATTTTTTTAAAAAATATTTTTAATATAAAAATTATAGATTTTATTGAGGTCTATAAATTTTATTTTTAAAATTTTTTCAAAATATGTTTCTAGATAGATATTTTTGGACTCCAAAATCTTAACGGGTTTAAAAATAGTTTTTAAAATGCGTTAAGACTTCGGAGCCTAGAACATCTATATAAAAACATATTTTCACAAAAAAAAAAAAAATTAATATAAAAGTGGTGATCTCATTAAAATCTATAACTTTTATTTTTTAAAAAAATACATATAATATAGATATTAGATCGGCGGGTTGGGGGTGATCGCCCCCCAACCTTATGTGGCTCCGCCACTAACAGCGAGAGCAAGGTTATAATGGATAAATAGCAAAGGGCCACAAAGGAGAGGCCAGTAAGGCCATAATCGCAATGATAGACACCAAGCTTGAAAAGCTGGCAGACAAAGTAATAGAAGTCGAGCTCGCGGTTGAATAGATTATGGACTTGGATGACGGTCTGGAGGCTAGTATAGTGACAATGTGATTGAGTCCCTAGAACTCTCCCTTCTAGTAATTTTCTAGAGTCGGGCTAAACTTAGATCAGTCGATATCGAAAACTTAGCAACGTGCTTTTTTAATAATAAAAATTGCTTCTCTAGAAATCCAGGATATGACGGCGACTACAAGGCAAGTAAGGCCACCAACGGCCCGGTCCACCACTACTCATACTTCTCACCGAATCATCCGTGTCGACATTGCACCGACTATCACTAAAATAAAAGAAAAATCCCCTACTATTTCACACTTCTCTCTCTTCTCGTGCTATTTCGGACTGCTCACTATCGATTAGTAAACAAATCACGTCAACCGCTCCCGTGTCTCCATCTCTCTTCTACTTCTTCCCCGCGCACTCGCTTCAGATCCACTCTTCCTTCTTCGACTGCTTTAAAACCCCTCGTATCTTGAAAATCGTATACGTCCTCGATCTGTTATCGCCAATCTTCGATTCGCCATCGTGTTCAATCTTGTGAATGCAGATTCGATTCGAGTAAAAATGGTGGATTCTGTACCATTAACCCCTGGCCAGGTTTGTTTTTCAATAATTTATATTCTGCTTATTTGGTTTTAATGTAATGCGATGATAAAGATTTTTGTTATTAAATTGTGTTTTTAAGGATATCTTTTACTAGTAATTCTTTGATTAGAGCGAGTTCACATAGTAATAAATGCATCTTTTTCATCAAAAAAAAAGTAATAAATGCATCTCTGATTCGTTTTTCATTTTCCATTTTTTTTTTTTTTTTTTTTTTTTTTGGGAGGGTGTAGGAAGAGCACTGGTATTGTCAGGGCCTCCGATGGCACTAATGCAAACTGGACTTGAAGTGTGCACGCATCTCAATGTACGAATTATGGTCCATGTTATATTAGGGCCATCGGAGGATCCTGATGGCATTTTTCATTTAGGAATTGTCTAGCGGTGGCAGCCATTGCTCAAAGGTCATATATATGACCCATACTCCAATGTCTAGGTGGGGGTTCCCGTACGCCGAAAATTGCTCCTGTCCAAATGGTCGGCTATCTTCTCCTTATGGAATGGGGTGCTTATGCAGTTGCGAGAGATGAAGAAGTCCTAATTAGTGAGGAGATTAGCAGCAGTTAGTTCAAATTTTTAGTAAATGTTGGAGAAGATTTTAGTTGCTTTGTGTGAATTATTGTATGCAAATTTACATTTCCGTTATTTGAAAGTTTGGTTGTCTCAGCTAGCAGATTTTCTACTAGAGGGAGTGTATGTTTCCTTGTTATGAAACTAGACAGCCGGACTTTGAATATGTATATAAATATTGTGTTCAGTATTTTTTAAGAAAAAGTACGGTATATATTGGTCCGCCATTGTCCAATTACCATTATTTGATCTACAAGTAACCAAATTACTTCAGTTGAATGTAGAAAGACAATATATCATGCTTTATTACTCTCTATTAATATCTGACAATTGCGGAAAGTTTAGTTGTATTGACTAGAGTTTTGAGCATATATACAAAGGCACAAATAATGTTTGTCATATACATATGTGAGTCTTATGTACATAGCATAAATACAAAGAAATATACATATATAATATATCGCCCTTCCAGCCGCATCTCGGATCTTGGTGCTAACCGAGAGTTTTCAATAAAGAAACGAAAACACTCGCTATAAGTGTGAATTCAAAGCAAATGTTGCCAAAAGTAATAGGGAGCAGTAAGAAGAGTCCTTGTAAGATAGCAAATGCATAAAAAAAAAAAGCACCATCGGCATTGCGAAGGATGGAGGAGGCCAAAATGGCGAACAAGCCACAATGGGTGGCAGGAAAGGAGAAACTCCTGCTCAATCTGGACAACATAGCCACTGAATGACAGAAGGATCAGGTGGAAAGGGGGAGGCAGTCTGCCCTAGCCAGTACATGTGAGAGAGGAAATTGTAAATCATTGAAGCCAAGCCTCTAGAAGGAGCTTTGGAAAGCAGAGCCCCCACCCCTATGAGAACATGTGCCAATATCACTTTGAAGGGATTGACAGAGATTCCTCGTTTCTGAAGATATTTCCTTGTCTCCATAATCCAAGGGGATACGTGGCTCTAAAGCTAGCAAGATACATGGGAAAGAAAGATCTATGCCATCACATCAAGCTTTGATAATGGATATGAAAGCTTACCCCCTTTATGAACAGTAACGGGTAGCTTGCAGCCTTCGAAGAATTTACTTTAACATGGTTTAATCAGCTCAAGGCGCTATCCATCCACAATGACGATCAGTTCTTGAGCATGTTTGAGGCCCAGCTTACCCGAGTACTTGTTTCACATGAAGCCCCGGCATCATATGGTTGCATTTTGGATCAACTAATCTAGGATGTGTTTAGCTTCCCTATGTTCATTAGCAGTTGTAACCAGTCAAGTATGGTCTGCATGTACCAGGACCAATACCTGAAGTTTGATAGCCATTCAAATGGATTTAGTTTAAATCTGTTAGTTGAAGTTTGGTTCATATGCAGAATGTTGTGTTTTCTTTGTCGGTTAACTGTTGCTTTTCTTAGTTTTTAGTTCGTTCTCGGTTTTCGACCTACTGTACTTATAAGTATTGTTATTTGAGGTTAAGTACCTTTACACATGGTAGCTATATTGAAATTGTCTTCTGTTAGAACACCTGAATTTTGACTTATTAGTACTTGTATCTTAGGTTCACACATTGTTCATTTGATCCATAGCATATGCAAAGGTATCTTATTATATCATATATGCTATTATGTTTCACAGCATATGTTTTTGCAATATTGTTTCTAGTTGATTCTGATGTTTATTCTTGTGTTTTCATAGGTTTCCTTTCTTCTAGGGTTTTTTCCTGTAGTGACTGCATGGATATATTCGGAAATACTGGAGTACAGAAAGTCTTTGTTTCCTCCTAAAGTGTAAGGCTGTTGCCAACTTCTCATCATAGAAATTCTTTAATTTTGTTAATTTTCTAATTGAACTTTTAAACTATACTTTTGAATGGGATTCTTGACCCTAGGAAGATTTGAATATGCACGACTGGCTATTGGCCTATCGAGGAAACTTCCCTCTATCTACAATCCTCAACTACTTTGTCTTCACTTCCCAGTCACCTTCAAGTTCTGTGAATCCTCAGCCACCCATGGCGCTTTGGCAGAGACAAGAAATTTGTATTTTTTGTCACATTTACAAATTTCAATGAATTAATACAGTCAGGAAAATTACATTACAGATGCCACATGATGGAACTTTAACATGCTCTCTCCGTGTGTCTTCCTGAACTATCGAAAAGAATTTACACAAGGCAGTGTTTTCGTTGTCACAAACTATTTTCCATAGTTTCTTGAAGTATGCTAAGGCCATGTATTCGTTTGCATTGATCATGAACTTGTTATGTTGAAAAACCAAAATCATATTTTTAAATTAGGATTGCAGTTGGCCACTATATTTGCTTTACTTATTCTTAAATGAGATCTTGTGTAAATAATAAAAACATCAGGGATGATCTGAAAGGGAAATCACACTAAGGATAACATATCAGGTGCTAGTTTGAGAACATTACCTTGCAATTAACAGTTGTACAAAGCTAGCATATCATCTATAAGACCATGTATATCTTGGGAAGTGGTTAAGTAACTTTGTCTTACTTAAGGTGCTTTCATAGCGTACAATTTAAAGCTACTATATAATTGTTCATGTTGCAAATTTAGAAAAGATTCAACCACCTCTAAGCACATATTTTCATCCTTTTTCCTAGTCATTCAGATGTTAATCTGGTTGAATTGGGGAATGAAACAATCAACGAAGATGATAAAGCTGTTCTGCTTGAAGGAGGCCTATCAAGATCAACTTCAACGAAGGCTCAAAGTGCTTCGATCCAAGTAAACTTAATCAGGTCGCTAAGAATGCCGATACCAGTTGTCGATTCTTATTAGTTTGAACTTGTATGTTGTTCTATGGGATACTATGTGATGCTTGCAGGTTTATAACAATGGACGAACCATTCTTGCTTGAGAACCGTGCAATATTAAGAGCCATGTAAGACATTTTTCTTATCGGATGATGAATGTTAGAAAAGGGATGTATTGGATTAATGCATTTAAAGCAATGTAGGTCAGAACTTGGGGCAACTTTGGTATACTTCTACATATGTGATAGGACAAATTTGTTTCCAGGGATCACCAAGGTACATATATGAATGAGAACTCTTTCTTTCTGAATCATCTGACAAAGCAAACTGTTTTATATCTGCTTTATATGTCCTTTTTGGTTCAAACTATTGTTAAATTCCTTAATCAAGAGAATGTTGATTTGTTATATCCTTACATCTAGTGTACGAGGTCGCTGCCTTTTATTTTGCAAGAACTCACAAACTGTGAGCCTAAATAAGTGAAGTATATCCCCTTTTCTTTAAATACAGCTGCAGATTTTCTCAAAAGAAAAAAGTAAATACAGCTGGAGTTTTATTTGCAAATGCAGATATCTCTAGATAGATATAAAAACTGTATGTTCATTTCTAAAACTACCTTTCGATCGTGATTAAGAATGCATGCTTTATGTTTGGTTTATAGCTGCCTATATAGTGCATGTGGTGGCAGTTCTTTAATCTCAGCTTCCATTTAATTCTGTCTAAGTGATTTAATTAGAGATAAAGTTCTAACTAATATTAAATATTTCTTTGTGTAGACTTCTTTGATTTCTGAAATCTTTGGGAAGGGCAAATTGTTGTCTTGTTTCCTTGCTCAAAAGGGTAGATATCTTATTAAAGTAGATTCTAACAATGAATATCGATAAATGTCACATCGAAATGAATGTATACCATATATAGTGCCTATGGTGGTAGTTCTTTCTTCTCAATTTCTTCCATTATATTCGGTCTATATGGTTTAATTAGAGACAAATGTCTAGTATTTGAAGTTCTTTTGCATTGTCTTTTATTTATGAAATCTATGAGAAGTGCAGTTTTGTTTCCCTTTCTCTAAAGGCATATGTGTGCCAAAATATAATTCTATATATATATATATATATATATATATATAGAATTCATAAATGCAACTGTGAAGTGAATGTGCATAATTGAATACTTGAAGATACCATAAGTTTATTCCATTGCTACGGCCCAAACTTCTTAGGCTAAAGTTGTGACTGTATGCTGTCTTATTTTCTTGGAAAAAACACCTATCTGGTCAGAGATATATTGTGAGATTTTGAAAACGAAAAGAGATATATTGTGAGATTTGCAACTATATGAACTTATCATGCTTTGAGTGTGCACGTAAAAAACAAATAACTGTTTTGTTGTGTTCTTGGTTTGTCATTTTTATCACCCAGGACTAACACCTTATTATTGCTTCGACTTCTCCAGAGTTATAGCCGTGATCTTTTCCTTTTTCTTTATATACTTCTGATTGTGGCCTCAACCATTACATCTCTGAAGAAGCATCATGATAAGTCAGCATTTTCTGGGAAGTCCATACTTTACCTTAATCGACATCAAACGGAGGAATGGAAAGGATGGATGCAGGTAGTTGTTATGTGCCAGTGCAATGTTACTTAGAATTGCTAGTTTCTAAAGACGGATCCATTTCCATCATTTTTCTGCATTCTATATTATAATACGTTACTTGGATACTTCATATACTTGCATGTTAGTTTAAACAATTCTCAAATAGGTATGTAATGTATAATTGCAAACTTGTTTTCATTTTAGTAAACAACACAGGCCTATAGGCGCAGTTACTAAATCATTATTGTTGTAACTATCAAATCAGTTTTCTATCCCTGCATACCCAAATTGATGTACTTTTCTTACTGGTAGCCTAGTGCATATGTAATAAGATTATACAGTAGACTAATGGTATTCATTCCTGAAAGTGCATCAATTGTCAATTTGTAGTTTCTGCGTTGTATAATATTGGCTTTTCAATGGACAAGTCAAGATTATGGTGCATGTCATCCTATTCATAATCATTAGTAATATGTGTTAGTTTCGAGTTCATACCTGCTGTTGGGGCTCTCTTTTGCGTAGTTAACCATTTACATAATATGATCCAGTACTGAAACACTTTCTGATATTGCTGAAATTATTTCCTATGTGTATTGCAGGTCTTATTTTTGATGTACCACTACTTTGCTGCTTCAGAGATATATAACGCAATACGTGTATTCATCGCCGCTTATGTGTTTATGACTGGTTTTGGGAACTTCTCATACTATTATATCAGGAAAGATTTTAGTGTTGCACGATTTGCACAGGTAGTGTAGATGTGAAGTCTCGTTTATGCTAAACAATTTCTTGTTAACATAAAAAGTTAATAATCTTTATGCTTATTGCAGATGATGTGGCGGTTGAATTTCTTTGTTATATTCTGCTGCATTGTTCTGAACAATGACTACATGTTATATTATATCTGCCCCATGCACACGCTTTTCACTTTGATGGTATATGGTGCTCTTGGAATCTTTAACAATTACAATGAGATTGGCTCTGTTATTGCTGCGAAGTTCTTGTGTTGTTTCCTGGTGGTGATTTTGATTTGGGAAGTTCCTGGAACTTTTGATCTTCTTTGGAGCCCTTTCACTTTCATACTAGGTAGGAGCTGAATGTTTGCTTTGATATCTTGGTACTCGCTCTAACAGAAGAACTTATGAGTCAAACCACCTTATTATTAGTTTCAAGTTTTCTTTCTTCAAAGTTTTGCTTCAATATTTTGACATTTGATATAGTGAAAATTGTAAGTGTGATCCTTCAGGCTTCAGCTATTATATAAGTCTTCAGTCTACTTCTGTGCGAGCATCTGGTTTATTGACAAAATCCTTAGATAATGATTGCAGGTTACAGAGATCCAGATCCTTCTAAATCAAATCTTCCTCTTTTGCATGAGTGGCAGTTCCGTTCTGGTCTCGATCGTTATATCTGGATCTTTGGGATGATATATGCATATTTCCATCCAAATGTAATTGTTTTCTTTAATTTGCAATTAGCTGCAGCTTCTTCTACGTGCAATTTCTGAAACCTACTTGTGCGGAATACCTTATGAAGATGATTTTCTGTTGTTTTGAATGGTAGGTTGAAAGGTGGATGGAAAGACTAGAAGAAGCTGAAACCAGGATCAGGTTGTTGATTAAAACAAGCATTGTAGCTGCTGCTTTGGTGGTGAGTTGCCAAACAATGTTGTTTAGATATTGAAGCAGCTCTTGTTTAAGGGATATATGTTAAGTTATTAATGAACTGCTTGGATCTGTATAGGTTGGTTACTTTTGGTATGAGTACATCTACAGGTTAGACAAGATTTCTTACAATAAATATCATCCATACACATCATGGATACCCATCACGTAAGCAATATTAACTAACTCTTCATCTCATTGTAATTCTTTTCGTTCACGAGTAATTTATGGCGAGTTGTAATCCACTAATTCAATAATTTGGTTTTAAAAATTCCTGCAGTGTTTATATTTGCTTGAGAAATTTTACGCAGCAAGTGCGAAGCTATTCATTGACTCTGCTTGCGTAAGTGACAACCGCGATTTATAAAGTTGACATTTTTGTTGTTCATGGGACTTCGTTTTATTCCCAGGAATCAAGGTTTTATCTGAACTCTTTTATGTATCTGTAGGTGGCTTGGCAAGATTACATTAGAAACATACATCTCCCAGTTCCATATCTGGCTGAGGTATGCATGCTGTTTCTATTTCAATTGATATCCCATATATCTTTATTGTTCAAGATTTTTATCAGCATTTAGGCCGGGATAAATTTAGCTCTTCTTGATATGTTAATTATGCCCAATAGGAATAACTCTTTGCCATTAACGTATACAGTAACGAGCTTCTGATGATTTCTACTGCATAATAACTCTGCATAGTTTCATCAGAACTTCCTCTTCTACATTGCCAGAAGTTAGTAAGTCGATGTTCATATTTAACCATAAGAGGTTAGAAAGTCGATGGTCATCCTTGGTGGAGGATTGGTAGGATGTAACTTTGGACATCTAGAACCCTTCCTAAAAGTCAACCTACACAAATTATCATTCCTGCTATCGGAGATCCTTTCCAGATAAATGAAAAAAAACAAAAAGTATTTGTTTAATTTTTCGTTTTTCTAACTGGGAAACTGTTTTTCCGAAGTAGTTGTAGAGGACTAGGTTCCTTAAGAGGCCATGGTAAGTGGTATGTGAGGCAATTGAATATCTGTCATTTTCACCTGTAAAAGCATCGGTCTTATTCGCAGCAAAACATGAGTGAGTTTCTGATGCCTTTACCTTGTATTCACAGGTCAAGTGAGCCGAATGGCCAGCCGAAGTGGCTTCTATGTCTAATTCCAGAATATCCCCTGCTTAACTTTATGCTCACTACCGCTATATACACCTTCGTAAGTGGACTTTGTTTAAACTGTTTGGAAACCTATGATGCCGACTGATAATGTTTTTTATTTTTGGGAAACCCTGTCCGCAACAGGACCACTTAGTGGACCTCTTGACAGCTAAACCCTCAGGCGACTCTCATTCTGGTCCTACCGTCAGACCTTCGCATCTGAACTAATGTGCTTAAGCACTACTACTATGCTGAGTTGGGGATTGTGCACCCCTACCAGTACTTGGACCTTCCTTAGACAGACTCACTGGCTTGCACCCTCTGAGTCTAAGTTATGTGGACGCTGAAATGTGAAGCAGTCGTTGGTCGCTCGTGGTGCGAACGCCTGTGCCACCTCACCTCCCACTGATAATTTTAACTATGACAATTTTTTTGTTTGTTTGCAGATATCTTATCGAATCTTCGAGCTAACCAACTCACTCAAGTCGGCTTTTGTTCCCACTAGGGACAACAAACGCCTACTCTATAATTTCGTTGCCGGCGGGCTTCTCTCTTTATCCCTATATTGTATATCATGTGTTCTCCTTAGCATTCCTCTACCTACGGTAAGCTACTACTCATGCATTTATGATTATAGTCTCAAAAAACTTCGCAAGCAATATTTTCTAATTTTCGAATTTACTAAATCTACAGTTATGATGAATGCTCAAGCGAATCAGACTCGAAAGAGTTGCATTCCGAGGGTTGCACGTATTTTGATTCTTAAAGAAACGTAAGCTAGTACACGATGGTCCTTAATAGTTCATCAAGAGTAGCATTTCTACAGGAGAAATTCATGTCGAATTCTTTCGTACTGTCGCTGATATATAGACCTTGGCTATGGATATGATTTGAGTTTTGCAATTTGGTATGGGAATCTCAAAAAATAGCTGAATTGATGAATTGCGTGCATGTAATTTTGTTTTGGATTTCTTTTCTTTTTTTCACTTTTAACATGCAATGCAAATAGAATAGCTTCATGTGAAAATTTCATTACGTTCTCTTGTATAGCCATTATTATTTTATTCAAGTTGATGAAATCCACCAACATGGATTTTAAATTCTCTATCTCATTCTTTAGCTCATCATTTATTGCTTTGATGAATGATATAAATATTTTTATAAAAATTATTTTTCTTAAATGTATTTCTACTCAATGTTGAATTAATTTTTTTTTTTTTAAAAAAAGATTTTCGGAACCAGCGTTTCAATAAGAATATAGAAAAAATTAGCTTTTGTATTTTATCTGCGTCCACACTATGTTAATCCACTTCCCCATCTATAATTCTAGCTATGCGACTCTGAATATAACTCTAATTTCATCTTTTAGGTGGAAAAAAAAAATTTGCACAACATATTATTTCATGGTGACCTGCTTTATGTCATTTAGAGGTGTAATTAGAGATTTAGAGGTGTCTAATATTATTCTATTGGTGTACATGATTAAGGAAGGTTATGTTTAATTTTTTGCAAACATCATGGCAGTTGTAAGTGTATCATGCCTGGCTGCCTGCTTAGATTAAGATAACATGTATTGTTTCTCAAAAGTTATGTATCTCCCATAATTGTTTGCGATAATTGCATATAAGCCTTGCTTTTCAAAAATCTTTCAAATCAACTACTATTTTTCAAACTTTTTCAAATTAGCTCCTGGTCGAGAACTCGAAAGTGTTCTGGAGTCTGGACAGCTAGTGGAATGTTTCCACTGATTTGAAAAGTATTGACCGCGCTATATCTATTATTTAATTAAAGTGTTCACGTCCAGTTAGCATTATGAGCGAACTATGTTAGTGTTTTGATATAAATTATGATACTGTTGTGAAATTATGATTTGTGTTATTGTGGGGGGGGTGGGTGGTCTCTAAAAAAGTGTTGTTAATGAGTGGTTAATTTGAGAAGGCTCGGCAGCCAAACGGCTGATTCGAAATTGTCCCTAACTGTTCTCTGGCAGAAGTGGTTCCAAGCTACAGCATTTCAAGTTTATAAATTGCACAGCTGTAGGCCCAAAAAATAAGAAAACAAATAAATAAATTATTGCCAAAAAAAACAAACAATCAGTCTTTTAGCTTTTTTTAATATCATAATAATAATATATGCAAAACAAAAATATTACTGGTATTCTAAAAGTCTTAGTTATTTGTAACTGTGTTATGTACTTAATTCTAGATTATTTACGGAATTACTCACGAATAAGCTTCTATCTTCAGAAGTTATACAAATTAGTTCATAAAAATTTTTTTTAAAAAATATTGACATGATGACGTGTATCATCAACTCAGTATTTGTTTTATTTTTTAAAACTAATTTACAAAATTTTAAAAACGGAGACCAGTACGCAACTCTTGTTATTCAGATTACATGCTGGCCCTTCATAACTTTTAGACAAAAATGAGTCATAATTACCAAATCTTCTCTAATTAAACTGAATAAATACGAATTTAAATCTTAAATAAAATTAGATAAACCTTGTAAAACTGAATATACATTAATTACTTATTTCTTTAAGTTTTTGATGCTAGTTACTAGAGATATTTATTGAACATTTATCCGTTTACAGTAACAGTTTATGTAGTATATGTTGTTTATATCAAGGTTTTAAATGCCGTTATATACCAAGTTTTAGTAAATTCCAAATTCGAGACGTACCAATCATGTTGATAATAAAATATTATTTTTATTTATTATTCGTTTATATTTTAAAAATTATTTTAAAATTTTAATTAAAAAAAACTAGGCGCGATGGGAAAAAAAAATCACGCCCACCGGTGCGACTGTGTGTCCTCTACCAATCATTTCCATAGCATGCTCGAGGTAGATTACTCGCACAATGCAGCACAACTTGTACAAAATTTCTCTGGCTGAGTATGCGTGACATAGGTTCAACTACCCTCATTTCTGACCGAACCGATCCCATTGGGTCAACTGCACCATAATTAACTGCACCGGTGCAGTTGACCAACACCTATATGTGTTTATTTTTTGCAAAAATTACTAAAATGACAGTTGTAGATTTTGATAAAATATGAAACTTTCATATTGAATTTTTTTTCAAAAAATACTTCTAAATAGATATTTTGGAATTCCGAAACTCAACGGGTTCCAAAATGAACTTGCAGAAGCCGTTAAACTTTCAAGCCCCACTATTTAAAAATATTTTTTGGAAAAACTTTCAATATAAAAATTGTTTGTTTCATCAAAATTTACAACTTTTATGTTTGAAGTTTTTAAAAAATACATATTTTTATACGTAGGGTCGACTGCACGGGATCAATACTCCATTTCTGCCTTGTTGAATTTTGGAAATATCCAACAAGGCAGTATTTATTAATTGGCTAAGTTGAACATCTAAGTGATGGAGCATGTAAAAGAAATTCGGAGGACTAAAACCATGGTGATAGCAAAGGCTCACAGCAAGTGATTCTCTCCCTGTCGGTGAATACATAGAAGGCGGTGCTCTTTCTAATCCTGAAATTATTCTATCGACAACATGCACGCTGTTGTAAGGATTGTAACTCACATCCTTAGTAATGTGCAAGTAATGATTCATGTATTCAAGAATACGTGCCTTACATGACACATAATGCTCAGATTCTTTTCAAGCATCTGAACTAGTAATAGCAATTGTTTCAGGCAGCTGTGAATTTATAGCATTTGTAGTAGAAGTACGTTGATCATGAATTAACTTCTGTCCAGATAAAAGTTGTATAGCCTCTACCATTTACGTGGTTTGACAAGTGATCTTAACCAGTTCAATCCCGTTCAAACCATCCAACTTAATTATCATGTTCTTCTCCATCATCTTCTTCATCCTATGTATGGATACCATGCAAATCAAATAAGCGACAATGAAGGGAAAGATGTAACCTTGAAACTAAAAAATATTAGTTAAATGCTGGAAAGTAATGGATCATCTAGAAGTCCACCAAGAATCAAATCTTCTTCTTCAGTCACATGTCTGTTTGATTGTCCTCAGTTTAAAATCATACTATGTGATTTTTTTAGGTTTGGGGTCCTACGTAAACAGCCTCCTCCTGGACACGGCTGCATATATCTTACCTCAATAGACCATGCCCAGGTAGGACTTATTATTTGGTAGTTGTTTTTATTGTTGCTGTCGTTCAATTCGGTAAGTGTTTCTCTAACCATCAGTTCCAAAAAAAAAAAAAAAGATAACTTGAGTAAAGATTGTTTACCTCGTTTTTGAGCATTAGAAGTTTCCTCATCTAGTATGACCACCACAAAGTTACGTGCATCACTGCCTGTTTGTGATGACTTGGTCTCCACGATGATATCCTGTCCTGTATACAGTGTATAGATTCCTCAAAACGATCAAATACCTTCAAACATACTCCAAGCTGGTATCCTATCCAGGCTTTGTTCTTCCAATGATCTTAAAACAATATTTGCATCAGCTCTACGATTTGCTGAAACATAAATATCAGCCAGCATCATGTAATTTGCAGCATTTTCTGGCTCTAAGGAGATTATTCTCTTAGCTACTGCTTCCCCGATGACCACGTCCCCGTAAAATCTACAAGCACTGAGCAAGGTACCCCAGAGAGCGGCATTGTGAGATGAACCTGGAAAACCATTCAAGAGCAACTTGTAAGCATCATTCAGACATCCAGCTCGGGAGAGAAGGTCGACTATGCAGCTCACATGCTCCACACTTGGCTCCAAACCATACTCATCCGTCATGCAAGATAACAGCTTTTTGCCCTGCTCTATGAATCCTCCATGGCTACAAGCAGATAAAATTGCGAGGAACGTGAATCGTTAGGCACTACACCACTCGACTTCATAACTCGGAAAAGGTTAAGAGCCTCTTGTGCATTTCCGTTCAAAGCATAGACTTTTATCATCAAGCTCCACGAGACGACGTCCTTACTTGCAATTCCAACAAAGAGTTTATATGCATCTATCATTCTTCCACACTTCCCATACAATTCAATAATTGAATTTGCAACGACTCTTTCAAATTCAAACCCTCTTTTAATAATGTAGGCATGAGTTTCCATCCCTTTTCTCAAACACGGAATCAAAGTTATGACATGAAGTAAAAGCATAAAGGTAGATTCGTTTGGAGCTATGGCATTTCTTTGCATTTCAAGATAGGTTTCGAAAACTTTATCGAAATCTTTGAGCTCTGCAAATGCTTTGATCATTGTATTCCATGTAACTACATCATTTCTAACTTTTGGGATATCATTCCGAAGCTTCAAACAATTTTCCATCCTTCCACTTTTTGTGTACATGTATATAAGAACCGTTACAAGTGATGCATCAGACTGAAAGTCACAGCCATTAAATGCTATATACTTTTCTTCGATATGCCTACCTTCCTTCCAATCACCTAAGTCGGTGCAAGCAAGAAGTGCATTGAGCAATATCGGCCGAGTGGGACGAAGCCCTGTACGTGAGACCATAGTCTGGAACAGTTTGAGCGAATCACTTGAACGCTTGTGCCGATAGTAACCGCCGATCATTGTACTGCATGAGACCGCATCTTTGAAGACCATCATATCGAACAAACGTTCAGCTAAATCCAAGCGATTGCAATCGATATACATCTCCATCAGCGCGTTCGAGACATGCAAATTTGTCTCGTATCCTACTTTCGTTACATAAGCATGCACATATTGCCCACATCTCAACAAACTTGAGCTCCCACAACCAACGAGCAAGCTCACAAAGGTAGCTTCTGTAGGTTGAATGCAAGATAAAAATCTCATTTCTTTAAACAAGTCGATAGCTTCAGCAAAGCATCCAGCCTCCACATAACCTGATATCAAAGTGTTCCACAACACAGCATCTCTGCCAACAATTTCATCAAACAACTTTCTGGCATGTAATAAATTTCCAGATTTACAGTACATATTGACAATAGCAGTCCCAATAATAAGACCTTTACCGAACCCCTTGGCGCGAGCATTTGCTTCTACCTGCAAACCTAATTCAAAGTCCAGCATATCTGTGCACGCCGAAATTACAAGCTGGAAAGTTTGTTCATCTGGTCTCATCACTTCATGGTAGATTTCAATGGCTGATTTAGGATCTTCGATTTTTAGATACCCTCGTATGAGAGAATTGTAAAGAAGGGTCTTTGTTGAGGATATGGAACGCAATTCGTCGAACACTTTGCGGGCAACATCGGCAGCGCCGCCGAAACGGAAGTAGCTTGTGATTATAAGGCTTGAGATGTAGAGGTTGCGACGGAGGCCGGAGGAGATCGCGCGCGCGTGGAGGCATTGCAAGTGTCTGTAGCAATGGCAGTGGTTGGAGATGAAGTGAGCTAGGGTTTCCTTCAGATGTTGCCATGGCATTTGAACTTAGAAGTATGAGAAACAGGCATAGGTGTGTCGCTAATGTCGCTCCCTCAGTCGCCCCATCCGTCATTACATGGGGGATTACGCCGCGCGCGATCGGTTTGTGGTTTAGCGTGGAGGAGTGACCGGAGGAGCTACGCACGCTACTATGAACTTCGAACAATGATGTGGGACAATCCGATTGAACCGTACATAAGTATGGATATACAAAAAATAGCATAATATAAAATTAAAATATAATATTTTTTTTTAAAATAAGATATAGATATAATTAAAAAATAAGTTTATATAAATATTTAAATCTAAATACATAATATTAAATAATAAAATTATATATAATACAATATTTTTGTATTATTTAGATAAATTTAAATAGTAAAAATATAATTTCATTAATAAAAATAAATATATAATATTTGAATACATAATAATATTATATTTTTTTATTATATACTGCTAGTATGATATAGTATTTTATTTTTTTAGAAAAAAAATTTTAAATTTTTAAAAAATTCGGACACTCCTGTCTAGCGTATTCGACATGTTTTCTTTAATTTTTTTCTATCTTTAATGTTTGAACACTCTTTTAGCGTATCTGATACGTATTCTGTTGTGTTTGTGCGTATCCGTGTTGGACACTGTATATGACGAAATTTCGACATGTCTGTGCTTCGTAGACTCATACACATATATTTAAGATAAATTTTTTAAATTTGAAAAATAAAATTACAGTTAATAATAAATATATTATTTTATCTCGAAAAAATGTTCACTTAAAAATGGACTAAAATTTTCACTTGGCAAGGAGCCTATAAAAATTAAGATAGTAGGATTGAGAACGTTTATTCAGGAGTATTTACGTTTTTATATCTTCATAATTCAAAACTAATTTTTTACACATTTCTAAATCTCTAATTTAAAATAGTCTATTATATTTTATTGATTACTGAAAATGATGAAATTATATATATATATATATATATATATATATTAAGGAGTATTTACGTTTTATATCTTCATAATTCAAACTAATTTTTACACATTTCTAAATCTCTAATTTAAAATAGTCTATTATATTTTATTGATTACTGAAAATGATGAAATTATATATATATATATATATATATATTAAGGAGTATTTACGTTTTTATATCTTCATAATTCAAAACTAATTTTTTACACATTTCTAAATCTCTAATTTAAAATAGTCTATTATATTTTATTGATTACTGAAAATGATGAAATTATATATATATATATATATATATTATATATATATAATTATATATATATATATATATATATATATATAAAGGTTTTAAATGCCGTTTCGTGCCGAGTTTCGGTAAATTCTGAACTCGAGACGTGCCGAAGCATGCCGAGACGTGCCGATTGTGCCGATCCGTACTACTTTTCATTTTTAAAATATTTGTAAATTATAAAAATATAGTATTTAAAAATAATTAGTAACTTTAGAATATATATAGTTTTATAAATTTAAGAAGATGCTACTGTGTAAATAATTGAAATACTAAATACCGATGTTCAAATCACGTATCAACAATATATATTATTTATAATATACAAATATCCAAATTACAAGCTCCGTCATTTTAAAAATATCTTCAAAAATATACCGGAGCATCTATTCTTTAATTTACACAATCAGATTTAAGATATGCTAAAATTATAACTGATTTTCTTGTCATCTTTCTTATGTTCTACTAATTACGCTGAAAAAATTTAAAAATATATTATCATTTTAATTTTAGTTAGATTAAATCAAGCAGAAAATAAAATAAAATCTAGCCAATTGCAAATAGATAATAATTTAAAAAAAGAAATTGAAAAAAAAATAACTAAACATAAAAATTTAAAAAAAAATAAAAGAAATTAAATTTTTTTTTAAAAAAACAGAGAAATTAAAATAAAAATAACTTAAAGGGTCGCGTTGCGTGCGACACGACCCTTTTCCTCTAAACGGGTCGCACGGCATTTTAAACCTTGATATATGTATATATATATATATAGAATTTTTTTTTATTATTATTATTTTAATAATTATTTATTAAAATAATGTTTTAAAAAACTTATTTGCCAAATTAAGGTCCGCGGCGCCACGTAGGAAGAGCGTCTATCTAAAAGACGCTCTTCGCTGGGAAGAGCGTCTCTTCAAGAGACGCTCTTCGCTGGGAAGAGCGTCTCTTCCCCTAACCAGGCACCTGATTCGAAAAAGGGAGGGAAGTGCGTCTTTCGAAAAGACGCTCTTCCTAGGAACTACGTCTTTCGAAAAGACGCACTTCCCTCTCGTATTAACTCAACGCTCGCCCGCAGCCCCCATCCACCTCTTCGTTTTTAAACCTAAAAAAACGGTCCGCCGCCGCTGCCGCCCGTCGCAACTCCTCGCCGCCGCCGGTTCTAGCCCGTCGCACCTCACCGCGCCTCATTGCATCTCCGCGCCGCCGCCGCCGTCTTTGCATCTGGCGTTCGCAGCCGGCCGCCGTCCGATTCCGTTCGCCGCCGTCCGCCACCGTGTGATTCGCATCCACTCCACTTGCAAGAGGTAATTTGTAGATTAATTTCGATTTGTATATATATAATTTAGGTAAAAATTTTTAGGGTTTATAAAAATTGATGTTGATTAAAATTTTTGATTTTATATACTACGAATGTGTTTGAGATGTAATTTTGAACTATATGATAATATTGTGCATGTATATTTTTTTAAATTATATGTGAAATTATTATGTGTATTATGCATATGTGTATGTATTATTGTTTTATATATGTATATATTTAACTCTATTGTTTAAAATTTATATATTTAATGCAGATGTCGGATAGAATTTTGCAAGCTCATTGTTACTTAAATGGTTGTATTGTCGATGGTCCTAATGGTATTGAATATGATTGTGATCCAATTGGTGGGGTTCATATCAAGAGTGGAATGACGTTGGATGATTTAAAAGCGAATTGTATAACGAATTTGATATTGACCGAACCCAATATAAATTGAATTTAGTTTATCGTTGTCCGATGATATTGCCTACATGTACCAAGTATCGGAGGCAATCTATTAACAACGATAAACAAGTTAGATTTATGATAGATGGATCTCCGACGTCTGGAATAGAGTTGTATCTGAATTTAGAGTCAATTCGGATATATAGATGATCACATGGAGTCTATGCATATGCCATGTGAGATAGCAACACAGACAAGTGTGGGATGTCATTTGTCTCAAAGTTTACCCCATGCTATCGACTCATTATATCAATCTCCACAACAGCTTCCTCACCACGAACTCAATCAACTACCAGAGCATGTAGTAAGCAGCTTTCAATTTGATTCTATGCACTTAAACATTCGTTCCCTACCGACGATGTTGAAGAGGGTATATCAGAAAGTGAGTCAGAAGATGACTATTCTGACGCAACTCCAAATAATTTTGGGGAGGCTACGACTAGTCAACCATCCCAGATGGTTGAAGTGGAGCCAGAGCAGCATTGGGACAATGTTGAAGTCCCGTCACCTATATTTACACGTCTAGATTGGGATGCGATTGCCGAACATGCACCAATCATAGGAGGGATGTGTACAGGAGATGGCGTTTGGGATCAAGCGCCAATTAGGTTTACGACAGGATATACCGTCTGACTGTGACACCTCTGCGGCGCTGCACTACTTCGACCTCCGTGCAAAAAGAGAGCCGGATTGGAGAGTTAAACATGCTGATTATATTAAAATTTGGAACGACGGAGGTGAAGAGGTTCATGGAGATGCGGATGTCGGGTTTCCCGTTTATGATAATCTTTATACAGAGTGGTACCGGCGCGTAACCCGTCGTTATATTAGTCCTGTACATGTTTACTACGAATTTATGGTATGCTAGTTAATTCTTATATTATACTTTAAAGTTTTGATTTACTTAGAATATTTGTTTATTTTTGTGTTATAATATACGAAGTTATATTTCTAAACTATTTTCTTATCGTTTGATTCAGACTCAAAGCGTCCGTCGCATCAGGACTATGGCTTCTCCGGATCGGGAGGATATCGCAAATTTTTGCACGGAGGTTCTACATAAAGCTCACGATTACCATTGGCGTGGTATTCCATCGCCGCCTCCGTTTGAAGCCGATTACGATACTGCAGCACCAATCCAGGACTATGGAGCCGGGCCGTCATTCGAAGATGTGGCTGAAGCTGGGACGAGTCGCGCTGCCGGCATGGACGAAGATGTCACACCACAACCTAGCCAGGTCGATCCATCAGACGAGGGGCAGATCACCCAGGAACCAAACTATCACCAAACGGTGGTCGGTGAGCGAGTCGTAAGGAGAGGAAAACGGAATCGACTTAATAGACGTGGTTGTGGTACCTGATTTGTCGGGTGTGGCTAGGTATGAATTTATTTTGGTTGTTTATTGTATAGAAAAATGAACTTGTTGTACATGAGATTTGTATGTTATGTGATTTGAGTTAGTATGGTATAATTTGATTTATAGTTTTAGATGGTGATTTGGGATGGTATGGTTTTTTGTATAGTTTGAGATGGTGATTTGAGATGGTATGGTATGTTGTATAGTTTGATATGGTTATTTGAGATGGTATGGTATGTTGTATAGTTTGATATGGTTATTTGAGATGGTTTGGTTGTTATTGGGATGGTGAGTTTGAGATGTTATTGATATGGTTTGAAATATTTTGTTTTTTATGAATTGGTTGAAATGGGAATGGTGAAATGTTATAGTTTGTATAAGTGGAATGGTTTGAATTGTGTAGGTGAAATGGGAATGGTGAGTTTTGATAAAAGTGGAATGGTTTGAATTGTATAAGTGAAATGGGAATTGTATAAGTGGGGGGTTTGAGTTTTGATATAGGTTTGAACTCTCGGATTTGCAGGTATATAGGGAAGAGCGTCTCTTGCAGAAACGCTCTTCCCTAAAAGAAGGAAGAGCGTCTTTCTCAGAGATGCTTTTCCTATGAAGAGCGTCTCTGAGAAAGACGCTCTTCCTCATGTCGAAGGCGCTCCCAGGCTGATTTCCGAAATTTATTTAAAGCCGGGAAGAACGTCTTTTACACTAACGTTCTTCCTTACGAAAAGCGTCTTTCTCAGATACGCTTTTCCTGCGTAGTCCAAACTGTGGTTAGGGAGAAGAGCGTCTGCTGTGTCAGCGAAGAGCGTCTTTTAGAAAGACGCTCTTCCTACGTGGCGCCAACGTGGCGCCGCGGACCTTAGTTTGGCAAATAAGTTTTTTAATACATTATTTTAATAAATAATTATTAAAATAATAATTAAAAAAAAATCTATACATATATATTATATATATATATATATATATATATATATATTATATATATATATATATATATATATATTTTTTATAGGACGAGAATAGCTAACTTTACAAGAATAGTTTAATCATTTTATACAGTTAAGAGAACATAAAAAATATTTTAATTAGATATATATTTTTATAATTTCAAATGATCGGCAGATATGACGTAAATATCCTTGTGTTCATATTTCTTCCCCATTTGGATGATGACTGATGAATGTAATTGTAACTTTTAATTACTACTATACTATGTATTCGTAAGTCAAAGTCCGGATCAAAATCGACCATAACTGAATCTGAAAACCATAAAACGACAAAATATTCACATTTGGAAACCGAGCCGAACCCAAATTTTTTGATAATTTCAGGTCGGATCGGTCGGGTTCAACCCTATATGTTAGTGTATGGCACAAGGAAATACACTCAAAGGTAGGTGAGTAATCAATAAAAGATGTATAGGAGTACATATCCCAATGTGCCACACTAAATGATAGCTAAGAGTATTGTGTCCTAATTACACTAACATTTGAGACAGCACTTGTATAAATTAATTATTCCGCTAAATTCTATTCTATGCTTCATTTTACGTGCTGAACAAATACCCCACAGAGACCACTGAAATGGTCCTTATTCGGTTATCTAGCCATATTGTCCGTGCCGAAGGGGTCCCACTATATTGTCCGAACTGACTGGCTTTTGACTGCCGATCAATCCTATATGTAATAGTGCCGCCGTGAAAGAAGATCTTGATCGCCGGTCAATTCTTCAAGGACTGCCTTTATTAAATCAAAGTCAACTCGTGATCGACTAACCAACTAGAGTGCGCTAGGAGGCAACGAGTAAATTTTGATTAATGTCAAGAAAGTCCCCAAAATTACGAACCATTCTAAATCAGCCTATTTCGGCCGTCATTTTGCTGACGTTGATAGCGCGTAGCACTACCACATCAACAAAGGGGGGCTAAAATAGAAAAAGGCTGAATCGTCAAGGTTTTACCTTGCTTTAAAATATATATATATATATATATATATATATATATATATACTTATCAAATCGATTAGTTTCTCTTGCTTCATTTCTTTAGTTAAGTTTACCTTCAACTATAACCAAAGTCAGTCTATCAGTAAAAGAATAGGTGTACTATATATTATGTTAATGGGACTTTATATTCTATATTTCATTAATCTCATTTTAATAAATTTTTATGTTATTACTCAAAAAATATATATTTTATAATTTAGAAAATAAAAAACATTGTGAATTAACATGGTTTGCACACTTGGTATTTATGGAATTTAGAATTTACCAAAATATGGCTTAATACAATATAAGAAACATCGATTATATCTCTTATCTGCTACTTTCTTCGTCTAATCTAGTTTATCTATCTATATATTTTCAGAAATTACCTCTACCAAAAAAGATAGGAGAAGATTCAAGATGAGCTGGTAAGGAAGTACTAAAATTGACCTTATTTTGCTTTTAAAAGAGAAAAAAAACATGGCTGTAAATACAGTTTAGATGTATACAAGGTTCCACATAGCCACCCCAAAAGTGCTCTTTGGTAAACATTTTACCTTTTCCAATTACTTCAATAATCATGGAGAGCCTTGCAGAGTCCTACCATTATGTTTGGGTTCATGGAAACAATCCTTTTGATTGGCACATCACGACCACATAGACACCGTCAGACCTTCGCATTCAGTTGGACCTTCGCACTTGAATCGGATGCGAAGGTCCGACGATCCCACAAAATAAAGTGAATGCCATCTGAAAGTTTACATGTCACGACAATCGCACAAAATAAATAAATTACAGGGATAATTTTCCTCGTAAATCTCAAAAGAAGAATATGAAGTCATTTCGGTGACTACTGCTGAAGAAACAGCTGCTATTGTTGCTGAAATAGCCGCTGATACTGCTGCTACAATATATTCTACAAAATTTCTCAAGAATATTTTCTACTAAATATTCTAACTAAAATCTCTCAATAAATTATTCTGATTTCCTAAATTACAGCATTGGGCTTCAATTACCAACGCTCGCGCCCTATTCGTTCGGCACACATACACGTCAATAAGTGAAACAAATAACATCCAATCGATGAACAAGACTATGAAGTCATTTGGGATGCTGCTGTAGCTGGCCTAATTGGTTTTGCTGCTGCTGTTGTTGCTGGTATTGTTGCTGCTGCAGGAACTGGTGTTGTTGCTGCTGCAGAAAAAGCACCAGCTGCTGCATTTGTTGTTGAATTAGATGCTGCTGCTGTTGAAGATACAAAAGCTGCTGCTGATTCTGTTTGTTCTGGATGTCTTGGTTTTGTTGATCCGTCGGCTGATCCGTATCATTTACTTGTTGCTGCAATAATAGCTGCACCTGATGTTGGATTTGCATGTACTGCTGCTGTAAGTAATAGAGCTGCTGCTGATAATATTGCCATATTTGAGCTGGGTATCCCTGGGTATTTTGGTAATATCTATACTGCTCACCGGTCAGCTGAGTCTGATTATATCCTTGCACCTGAGGTAGAGAAGAAGGCAAAAAACTTGCTTGCTCGATTTGTCCGGTCCAAGCAGGATTGCCAACCGGGTAGTGAGTAGCATAGCTTTGGGTGCTGAATATCTGTGAGCTTATATTAGCTGCATGATGCTGTTGACTTTCTGAAGCTCGAGAGTATGAATGATTACCAGAAGGTCGAGAAGTTTGAGTATCTTCATTTTCAGTTGATACCTGCAGTGAAGCCTGATTTAGTTGATCATCAATTTCTTTCAGTGGGCTCTTTCTTACCTTTGGGGAGTTCGGCTTACTATCCGGACACGATAGACCGGCATCTTTTACAAGATCTGCTCCGGATGAGGTATTAATTTCCGAGGCCTCAGTAATTTCATGTCTTCCGGGAATTTCATCGGCAGATATTCTAAAGGATGCTTCCTGAGAACCATGTCGATCATCGGAATCATTGGTGGGAGACTGGTGTCCGACATCTGGAGATTTTATTTGGGAACGCATCATTAGATCGGGTTTAGCGTCATCATAGGATGCTTGGTGATGATGTTGATCTTGGTCAACCATTTCAGAGTTTTCTGTCATATTTTCATTATGTTGAGACCTTTCATAAGTTTCATCACCCGACTTACCGATCTCCTTTTGTCTTGCCGAACCTTCCAGCAACGGACAGGATTCAACAGCTTGTACATGGGTTTCGACCATGCTCTCATTGGTTTTATCTGGATCATGAACATTTCCATCACCAGACGATATGTTATCATCATGTTGGGTGTTTGTGTTCTCGACCGAATTTGCAATACCATCATCATGGATGAAATTATCCTTGATTTTGGCCTTTGCTTCAATGAACTTCCTCAAATTACAGATGGCACTGGAATCATAATAGGTCGCAGTGCTAGCACAACTCATTGTATGTGGAAAAAGCCTCCTATGACGGTTCCAGGCTTCTTGGATTTGATGAATGTCACCATGAAGGTCCACAAACTGCCAAGGGTAAAATTTTGTCATATTAATAGCAATAAAGTCTTAGAGAAGGCATGAACCTGACCATTGCTACAATCGAACTAATAAACTAAAACGAAGGTGCTAAACGGAAAGTAAGACTTCTTTAAGATTTTTTTTTTTAATAAACTAAAACGAAGGTGCTAAACAGAAAGTAAGACTTCTTTAAGATTTTTTTTTTAATAAACTAAAACGAAGGTGCTAAACGGAAAGTAAGACTTCTTTAAGATTTTTTTTTTTAATAAACTAAAATGAAGGTGCTAAACGGAAAGTAAGACTTCTTTAAGATTTTTTTTTTAATAAACTAAAATGAAGGTGCTAAACGGAAAGTAAGACTTCTTTAAGATTTTTTTTTTTTAAAAAAAAAAAAATCAAATATATGAATGCTCCTTGAAGGAAAAATGAAGAACATAAAGCAAGTATGTAACCTCTAGAAACAACTTTGAAATTTCCTCCCGATCACTTGAGCATAAAGCTTGACGATCATCTTCGTTTTGGGTAACTACATTAGAAACAATATCATCTACTTCTTTAATATGTTTTGCTCCTCCATGTGACATCATAAAGTGTATAAATTCCTGTAAAACGAATAAAAGAACATTATCATACTGCAAGGATATTTAAGTTACGTTGCATATTAACTTCATAGCTTTAGTATGCAAAACCAACCAAAGCTTCTAAAATATCCTACGTACACGATTTCTGATAAACTACAGTTTAATGCTATATATCAATATCTTAGCACAAACTTAAGAGATACATAAACTTACCACGTCATGAATACAGGAAAAAGATTGAAGTTTATTCAGCACCAAAAAAAAAAAAAAAAAAAACCTTTAGATAGATAAACCTTATCGGTATCCTTCAGGCTAATATAACCAAGTATTGAAAGGATCTGCTAAAGTAATTGTGTGGAAAGCTAAACTAAATGCTAGAACCCAAGACCATCAAGCACCATTCCAGACTACAAAGGAATCTTCTGGAAAAGACATCTTTCAGATGCTTTTTCTCTTTATTTTCAGTTTATCTTAAGATACATTATGAGGATGGACCAAAAATTTTCACATACTCCAACAATTCATAAATAAATAATAACATTACGTTTAATTTTTAAATGTATAAATTCACTCTGGTAATTGAACAAGTATGACAGACGAAGCTACCAAGTTTATATTGTAATACAAAGAAGCCGAAACTATGTTATGTTGTATTACGAATCAATAAATTAACGAAATTTACTATTAATATGTAACATGACCTACCAACTTCAACCGACTAGCAAGGGTTATCTCTACACTATCACACAGTTGGAAAAGTACAAAATGTAACAAAGTGCAAATCCACTGAGATGGTGTGCTGAATAGGATATTTTTACTAGCCTGAACAGAAAATAGCCAGTATATTGTTCTAATCAAATGGCTGAGAAATTATATAAACAGAGCTTTAAGTAAACAAGGACTTCTCAGACAGCCGATTGACAATGCTATTCCAACAAACCTTATTATGGCAATTAAAAGTATATACCTCAATGCAAAACGTTTTGTTGACATATCAATTGCATTACCAGATAAGAACTACAAATTACCCAAAGATAAAACAAACAGAAAAACTATTCTTCAGGTGCTTCTGAATAATAGCGGTCCTTAAAAACAAATATTATCTGCTGCCCTATCTGAAGCATTTATGCTACAAAATATCAAAGTTGACTTATCCAGAGCGATGTAATACTCCAGATCAGAAAATGATAGTCCAGCAAGATTATTCGATTGACAGTAAGTTGCCAAAAGATCATTCAGAAAACTGCATGCGGAAAACAGATTGTTTTTTGGATATAGAAGTACTCTAGCAAGAGACAACTTTATTTTATAACAAGACATGCTTCAAATACCATCTTTTTTCTGTCTTGTGGATGCTCCCAACTATTTTTCTGTCTGGTGCGCAGAGACTCACCATCATTGACTTGCATAGGAGTTAACGGAGACAACAACGGCCTAGTTGAGCGTCTATGTCATTATGAAAAGTGTTCAACACATCATTGACTTGCAAAAGTCCTCATAACGATATTAAGACCTACTTTGAGAGTTCAAATTTACAAAATATGTCATCTGGAATGACTACTAAAATCATACAAAAGTGGGTACCTGATGTCTGCTTATGGTAATGAAAGACCACGGTATTAGGCCAAGATCATGGCATATAAATTCTTATGGTGTGGTGGGGTCATGATTCTAGTACACAAGTTCCTTTGTTTTTCCTATAACTAATTCCCTCACTCATCTCAGCCAACTCGTTCCACCTCATCACCATAGACAATATTTACCAGCTTTGCCTTTAAATCCACCGTTATTGACGATGATGATCGCACCAGTGATATGAACCGGAATTGAGTAGGCCAACCCAAGCGTTGATTCAGCTGTCCAAACCAAGCTGAGTGTAGTATGAATTGTATTAGGAATTATTGTTTGGTAAGTGAGATTACATTCTAAGAAAATATTAAGAAAGATTAATATTTAAAATATTATGTAAAGTTTCTTTTTTATGCAAGTTTTATTAGTAGAATTTAAGTAAGATCGATGTACTATAAAAGATATAATTGGAATAATGAATCTTCTTTTATTCAAAAAGTCTCTCCCCCCCTGTCTATCTACTTACAACCCCATATCTCCTTTTCTATTCTCCCGCTTCCTCTTCCTCTCTCTTCAATTCTCAAATACTTCTCTCACCAAGAGAACTCTATACATCAGTTGTCTTGTCCAAACAGCATATCTGTCCTTCATCATTTCTGGGATCACCACTGATTCCACAGCAACGGTAATACTCAGTGCTTTCCATCATCTCGATTACCATCACCATTGCAGTCAATCACCATGCCGGCACTCACCAGAACTGCCAGCAGAAATTCTGGCCATCACTACTGGCAACACAACCTCACAACATTGTCACTGTCTTGCTACCAACAATCGACACCAGATACTGTTTGTACGACACTATGTCATGATATCATGTACTTTTACTTTTAATATGTGTAACAGTTATATCAAAACAACACCCAGACATGATGGATGTAAAGATCATACAAATGGTAGTCAAATTGACATAACACGGTCTGCTAGTTGAAAAGGTACTATACTGTGTCATTATGACATAATTTTTAGAAACTTGCAAAACAAACCCTAACTAGTTAAAGAAACATTTGCGCTAGAAGTCACATAGAGTAAACAAAACGAAATTACATAAGTGGTTACATCATATTTAATTAATCTAGAGTGTAAAAGTACAAAAGTGATGATTAGCACTCTGTTTCAACATAGTAATCCAGTCTTGCTGGTTCTAAATGGCGATGGCACACTGTTTACACATGCATAGGAAGTATTTCTGATTAAAACCTAAGCAGATGAATTCGCCACAAATACCATAAAACATTTAGCGGTTTATTGCTGCAAATCATTCCAGTTAATTAGGAAACTCCATACCTCTACGACTAACTTGCATGGAACTTCTTGAATACCTTTGGCAAAAACTTCCAAGGCAGCATTCGTGCTGCCAGTCACCTGTGAAATGATTGTTATGTTAAGAGTATATCTCTCAGATACACTGGAGTAAAATTTAGTAACAAAAAAAAATTGATTTTGAGTATGCTGAAGTTGCCGGATGATAACAAGTAGTGAACACTACTATAGTTCCAATAAGAATATGGTAACCAAGCAATTTTTGGAAATGATAAACAGGAATGTAACCAACAAAAAAAAAAAAAAAAAAAAAAAAAAAAAAAAAAAAAAAAAAAAAAAAAAACTTAATAATACTAAAATATGCAAGATTGGTACATCCCCTGCAGCTACTCAGTTAACCTACAGATACTTAAATAAAGCATACAGCTTTTAATTTTTGTTAAAAAATAACAATAGTCTAGGTTGTGGAACACAAGCTTCAAGTTTAAGTTAGCACTCTGTTTGATCTTAATTGTTTCCCAAAAATTGAACATGCAGTTGAACTTTTATCAGCACGCATTCTGATTATAAATAAAATGTGAAACTATTTTTGCCAGGTTTCCAGGAGCATGATTTGTTTCTAAGAAATCATCCTTATTCACATCATCCACCGATGCTATAATATTTGGATAAGAACCGTTAGAGCTAAATTTGTATATTTAGGTCACGTTTTTCTCCTCTCTGTTCGTCCATTTAAACATTTCCTAAGCTACTATGACCACAACCACATAGATTACACTTATCAACCGCAAGAAAACACTAGCATACTATTATTATGAATGGATTTGAAGGTTGTAATGTGCCCAAGTCGAGTTTAGTCCCAGGTCAAAAAACTTGTATTAGAAAATAGTACTATTTGGATTATTTATAGAAGAGTTAAAATTTGATAGGAGTTTAGCTTTGATAAGAGTTTAAATTTACTGGGAGTTTTATTGCAAAAGGGTTTATTTTTAATAGGTATTGTAAATTAGGTGAAACTCTCTTCTTAACAAAGAGTTGTACTTGTGTTATTTTGAGCAAGGAAGAAATAAAGATGTAGTTTGATAATTTAGTTAAAAGTATATTATAGAGCCACCACCAGGCCACCGCTGTTTATCTTCGCTGCCATCGAGCCGTGATGTCTATCTTGCCGCACGGGGGCCGCCGATGGGAGCTGACCTAGTCGGTTCATAGCAAAAGTATCAGAGCCGTCGAATCAGGACCCTCGCCGCTGCTTCACTATGCTACTTATCTTTGTCGATATCGGCCATTGATGGAATTATATTGATGACAGACACCGAGCCACACAAGTCTCTTGCCACTATCGGACCGCCAATAGAATTATATTGCTAACATCGAGTCGTACGTATATCTCGCTATCATCGGGCCGTGGATGAAATTATATTGCTGAGACCAAGCCGTAGGTGTACTTCCCGACGGAGTTAAGTCACCAACTCCAGGACACGGTTGTTTATATCACCGTCAGCAAGCAATGATCCATACATGCTTAGAACTTTTCCAACATCATGGACAAAGTTGTTTTCAAGAGGAAATAATATTATGACTTCATTTGAAGGTTGTATTGTATCCGAATCGAGTCTAGTCCTAAGTTAGAAAACTAAATAAGTTAATATTTGGTAGGAGTTTTAGCTTAGGTAAAAGTTTAAATTTACTAAGAGTTTGGTAAGAAAGAGTTCATGTTTAATAGGTATTCCAAATTAGGTGAAACTCTATTATTTATAAAGAGTTGTACTTGTGGTATTTTGAGAAAGGAAGCAATAAAATGTAGTTTGATAATTTAGTTAAAAGTATATTTATAGAGCCGCCACCTGGCCGCCAGTGCTTATATTTCGCCGCCGGTGTCTTTCTTGCCGCATCCGGGCTGCTGACGGGAACCAACCTATTGGTTCATAACAACTGTCTTTACAACAATAGTAAAATCAGCTGGTATCATCTAACACCTATATATTGAACTGCAAAATGGACTGCTGCTTTTGTACCTCCAGCTTTACTTAATCAGTTAGTTGTGTCAAAAGTTGCCATGTCAAAATGCGCATGCCTTATTTAAAGATTTCAGCCTGTCAAACAACCTGCATACTCGGGTACTTTCTTTCGAAATATTAACTAATGCATCAGAATGGTGACACATTAACCCTTGGCTTAATTTCAACATTTGATTTGCAAAGTTGAGTGACTTGGAATTATTTTGACTTATTCCCAAAAAGAACATCTTAATTAAGAGAATCCACCACACAGCAAGATTGTCAAAGAAAAGCACCAACAAATCAGCACCACCTTTCAATTTGATGCATTATTAGAATTGAACAAAACTAAGATAATTTTGCAGCATGGTTCTCTTATTTTTGATAAGATTCTCAAAGCTTAAACCTGTTTACTTGCTCAGTAATATTGAAGATATATTCAACGTCAAATCAATATACTAGAATGACATTTAAAATCACCTACTAGGGAATTGTGTCCACTTGGCCTCCAATAAAATGAATATGACATACCTTAGAAACCACAAGTCATAATTCTAATCAAGTAACCATCAAATTTGGAATACAATACGAAAACATACCGTAAAGGTAAAAAGGGCAAAGTTTGAGTACAATGTCCGAAGTGTATTCCTATCCTCCTTTACTTTAGCCATAGCAATAGCTTTTTCATAGATTACGCATCCTGCTTCTGTGTTTCCCTATAAAAGAGAACTAGTCAATAACCGTTTATAATTAACTTATCAGCCAATAAAAACCATTAACTCACGGGCTTACCAGTCGCTTTTCCATATTTGCTTCTCTTCTGACTTTCTCAACAAAGTTCGGACCCAAATCCGTACATCTGAGAACAGAAGCACGAGCACTAGAAGCATCACCCACTTTTTCCTTGAACATTGTATAGTAATGACGGAAAGCTGGAATTCTCTGAACGCAGACAATATCCAGAATGCGGGTCATTTGCATGCACAAAAAACTAATTAATGAATTAATATTAGCGTTAGTGCAAGAGCCAGTACTTTAAACATTAATAGAGGAACTGCAACATGAAACAAACTTGTACCAAAAACAGAGGCAGACACACGCATTCAAGAGGAGGGGGGGCAGGGACTCCACTTGAATTTTTGTAAACATAGAGGAACTGCAGCATGAAACAAACTTGTGCCAAAAACAGAGGCAGACACGCATTCAAGAGCGGGGGGCAAGGACCCCACTTGAATTTTTGCAAACATAATATGTATTATATATAACTAATATTATATATGCTAATGTAATTAAAAAAATAGATAAAAAGTTGTGATAGCTGCTTTAATACTGGCCCAGTGCGTGGCGGTGGTCCCTACACAACATGCTATCAATTCTTTTTTGACTTTTATTCTGTTTTTTGTTACAGCCCTAGCCCACTTTCTAATTTTCTCTTTCTCAACAGTCTGTTCTACAGTTCTAGGATTTTGCGCTTTGCTCTTTGGACTTTGCACCCACCTCTGAAATTTGACGCCCAAGAATTCTGACCACAGTGAGCTTGTCTCTCCTTCTTGGGTAATTTGACTTCTCTAATTTAATCTTATTTCCTAATTACTTGTAATTATTATTAAAACATTAAGTAGAATTAAGTATACGTACGTACCAATCAGCAATATGAACTCTTCAAATTCATGTTCTAACACCATACCAATTTCTTGAAAACAAATGGTTCAACACATTTATATTACATAAATAACCTTATTTCTTTTCCAAGAAAAAAAAAGAGCATTGATATCACTAGTTATTTGTGGAAATAAACCTCCTCAAATTTAGTTGTTCTTAGTACATAGTAAAACTTTTGTGGTATAAACAAGACATACTACAAGAAACCACTATCAATTACCAAGTTTACAAAACAAATTGTTGGAAATCAGATAAACTAATGTAAAATATTCTGCAAAACTTTGATTAGTTTAATTCCAGCAGGTTATTTATAATATAAATACCATTGCACAATAAAAATCCCAAAATTAAGAATTAAGTAACTCCCACCAGTTTATTTTTAATTCCCAACAGTTCATTTCCGCAACTCATTACTTCACGTGTGATTCTTGGTTATTTCTCGTACAACGAACCTTTTCAGTGGAAAGATCGCTAAATAGTTTACAACATCAGTTGCACATTAAATGTGGCAAGTAATTTTGGTAAAAAAGACCAACACATCTAAAGACTAAAGTATTTGGAAATGAAAGCACAAAACCCAAAACAAATAGTAATGAGATTTATCGATTACTCATTCAGAAAGCATTTACACCATACTCCAAAATCTTGAAGATCCAAAATCCTCTAAATGAAGAAGCATATATTTATGCTTTTTTCCAAAAACAGAAAACAAAAGTCACTCAAGTGATGAACTGAAACCAAAACACCTAAACTTTGCAAAAACTATGAAAGCAAATACACACACGTAAGAAAGAATCCAAGCAAGACAAACTACATTAAATAATGAGTACCTTTAGAAAAACCTTCAAGGCTCTTTCAAGTGCATAATTTGCAATTTCTCTACCACCATTAGCATTCACGTACTCTACATAGCGTATCCAGAAATCTGGGTAATTAGCACAAGCAACCAAACATCTTTCATAAAGCTTCACAGCCTGTAACCAGATCAAGAAAAGAAAGAAAGGTTTTAGATAACTAATAAGTTCGTTCTTAAGACGAGAAGAATGTTATCTGAAATATCTACCCAATCAAAATCTCCTTGTTTCTCCACAAAGTCGAGATACTCATGCCAAGTTTGAAGCTGACAATCATCAAGCGCCTTTACATGGAAGTAAGGCCGTCTTATGCGAGCTTCAAACATACGGATTTTCCTTGCCATCTTGCTTGACCTCTTATACAATTTCCGTCCAATTAATAGATATTTCTTCAGGGCATCTGGCCTAGGAAGACCATCTTGTCCATCAAAAACATCTTTAGCTGTATCTGATATATTCTGATCATGGCAAGACTTGCTATCCATATCGACCATATCAGCCGAATGGGTGATTTCTGATGGTATTTGAGTATCCTTTTGGCATCCCATCTCTTCCTCCCATATGGCAAGCAACTTTTGGAAACTAAAATAATTATTTGAATAGCAACAAAGGACAAAGCCATTTTAATGTAAGGAAATAAAAAGCATATCCTGAACCCAAGTCACCACAAAGCAAAAACCAAAGATTGGTATCTGTTTTGAATTTGAGTGTATCATCAATTATGAGGAGGAAAAAACACACCACCGCAGTTATCCACCTTCAAACCCTGTTCCCCACCAAAAGTAAGGACTAGGAAATGATACAACATAAAGAAGACAGATGCGACTTCTACACCTACTCATCTAGCTATCTACATTCAGGGAAAAGGCTATCCTCATATGCAATAATTTATATGCGGAGCTAAAATGAACAGCATCCACACAGATCAAATCGTTGTGAATATTGAAGGATTTTTAAAAAATGCAAAATATACCGCAGAAGCCGGAGTGTGTTCCTGAATGGTAGTAATTTGTTTTGACAAAAGAATGTGAACATTTAAATTTGAAGGAAAGCAGAATCAATACCGAGTCAATATTCTGCAATAAACAGATACAACAATGGACAACTATTGTAATATAGGATATAGAAAAACACTACAATTAAGTTGTTCTTACTACATGGGTAAATATATTGTTGCTATAAAATGAAAGAAAAGCATACTGAATCAGGAAATTTTCAGCAAAAAAATCACATTAAGGACCAGTGTACCTCTCAAAATAACTGTTTAGCTTCTTTGTTGGGAACTTTAGGACATCAAGATAGATTTGTGCTAAGCGGCGCCATTGCTTTTGTGAATGTTCAAATTCGATATATTTGTCCCAGAGAAGATGGCATAAATAATCCTTCCTGACAAAAGATAGGCCTCTCCAAAATAATCTGCTTGAAATAAGAACAAGTAAGAATCAGCAACAAATAAGTAGTTAGTTCTAATGTAAATAAAGGGATGACACAGTGATAACAATGGAGTTATTTAACTCGATTATATACTGCGATTTATCTATCAAGACGATTGCAGAAGACTCGTCATACTGACAAGAGATAGCTGGTAGGACCGGCCTTCCAGAATAGCCCCATCATAGAATCTACTAGAACTAGATCTCATCAAACACTTAAAAAAGAGTTTGGGAAAAAGTAGTCTATGTGCCCATCAAAATGATGGTATATATCGTGTTACTATCTATGCTCCTACCAGCAGATCAAACACAGACAAGCCTGCTACGAGCCATTGTAGAATCATGTTTAACAAAAGACAAATTGCAGATTGTGACAATATAAAATATCAACTATTACTCTACGTTGTCCTTCGTAATTTATTGCGTAATGTTAACAACGTAACATGTAACCATTTGTGCCTAATAGCTGATGCTTCTTAACTTCAGCTATCGTATGATATTAAAGCCTTACTTGCGCATTCAAATAAAAGTATTGTAACTTATAGAAACATAGCTGTCTAAAACATATCGAGAAACACATGTGCTTGTTACCAATCCAGTTTGTAAGTGGCACACTTATAAGCATACTACTATGTATGAGACCCTCCTTTGACTACAAAAAGAAAGGAATAACAGAACAAATGACGTTATCTTTAGTACAATATTGATTATGTCAATAGCTAACCAACAAAGAGTGCTGCTATAGGTAAAATCTTGTCAATTCTAGGATGGATAATTAATAGATTAGTAAAAATGCATTGTACGTGCAATTGTAAACAAGAATGCTGTAATAACATTGAGATTTAGCTGCCGCTTGCACGACATTCACCTCCGAACATCAGTAGGATCTTCATAGAAAGCAACACCAAAGCTACAGTAATCGATCCAAATATCGAGACAGTATGGTGCTGCTTGAACTGCTCGTTCATACACTTCCTCAACTGCATCCAAAGAACCTAGACGTGCAATGTGACTGACATACTTCCTCCAGTAACCAAAACATAAAGGGAATTCTGCCAAGAATGAGTCATAAGCTGCATGTAGCTGCTGCATATCATCCTGTGACCAAAAAAAAAAAAAAAAAACATAGAATGAGAGATACATCCCAGAAACTGCTCAATGCTCATACTACAGAAAAGCTAAAACATAAACAAGAAATCTCAGGAGAAAGAAGTTCATAGGAGACATATAACCAAAACACATGTTGTCATAGCCCCAACATGAGTGAAAAGACAACAGCCATAACTACCGGATAAAGACTATAAAAACAGGTCCCTTTTTTTCCCCCAAAAAAAATATTGCAAAAGATGTCCAAAAAATTCACAGCCTAGGACCATGTGCAAAGCTTCATTCACTTTGCACATACGGGTGCCAAACAGAATGCCATTTAGGTCACAAATACTTGCAACTTCCAGTTGGTAACCACTATATGAAATTGTTGTTTTTATTCATGTATACATTCCTTGAAACAATTATTACAGTACACATTATTATTCATTTAACATTCTAGTTTTCGTGAATTGAAGCTGCAACTATACAGTTTGTTGCCACTTAACTGAGACTTAAACAGCCAACAAATATAGAGACTTAAAGGCACAACTAGTATACAATTTGGTTGCACATACAAGTGATGTCATCTCAATTTCCATTATGGCTGATATCCAAGTATCAAAGTCTGCCTTGCTGCTTCCGTGAATTGCCTGAAATTCATCTTCAACAAACGTACCTGTATAGGAAGCAACATAGCATTCACTACTCAATTACAGAGACAAGTATTCTTACAAATAGGGAAAAAAGTATTAACTCCAAACATTTTTACAGTAGAAGTTCATAATGATAAGTACTTAACTAAGATATTTTCCTGCAATATGCAATAAAGACCCAGTGGATTTTAGTTCACTTTTTGCTGCCCAAAATTCGAACCTACATAAAACAACTACTTAAAAGTGTCTCGCACAGATGGCTAAATTTACATGCTGGGGGATTGTCCAAGAAGATCTCAAGATCTTTTGTCAAAAGAAGTGTTCAAAATAGGCAAACTTAGCAGAAGTGTTTCTCTTTAAACTACCTGCTATTAGTTCCCAAATGCAATAGCACAAGTTTCACCTCTTCGAAGTGCGAAAACTCTGAAAGCATTGAGTGCATTTATTAAAAACAAAGAAAAAAAAAAACAAACATCAGCTAAACATAATGTTACTTTCAATTACAAAAATTTAGTCATGAGATTCAGTATTAGTTTAAATTTATTCTCAACCAATAAAACTAGAAGCTAATACCTAATATTTTGGAAATGTTGCTCTTTACTCCTCTACCATTCCACAATTGAACTTCAAACAAGTTCTCCTTACTAGGTTAATTCCTATAGAAGGAAAAACCCAAATTTGTTTAATAGATATAAAAGACATTCAACTAATAATTCTCACATTCTACCCACAATAACAATACATCATTAAATTTGAGTTCTTTTGAAGAAAAAGAGTATTTTTTATCATTGTGAAAGGATCACTTCCATCCGGCAACAGGCGTCTCAAGCGAAAGGATTCCTTCAATTGATGACATTGCAAAAGCATTATCTTCTTGGCAAAAGAATCTAATTAAGTTCATGGTTCAAACATCCCACAACCTTTACGTCAAAAGTAAAATTGAAGTATCATGTGTATTTATCTCCAAGTCCAAAATTTTGGGTCCTTTGTCAATTATCACTAGATTAATAGTTGAATCTAGTGCTACTGACGCAGCCTAGAAACTATGCAAAAAAAACTCTCATGGACCAAAAAGCACATAATAAAGCCAATCTCAAGCATCCGTAGTTGCCTAAATCAAGAACTGATGTTGCTCTTCTTTGCGCAATTACAAGAAACTCACCAAACTAGCAGTAAATCCGGGAGACCTAAGAAACATACCCGGTGAGCGATGCGATTGATCAAAGTCAAGAGTCGCTCCATCGCTCTGAACCTCGAGTTTGTCGATCTCCATCATCTTGATTCTTGTATCGACGGATTTCGTTGGGTCTCTTTGAGGATTTGGAGTGAACCAACAGCTCCGGCTACCCCGGGCACCGAGCAGAATTCAGCAAACTGATATATTCTTAATTTAATATTGTTTAAAGTGGGTTTATCCGAGGGCTGAAGTGAATTGAAAAACACAAAAGTTAAAATTTAAAAAGTGTTAGAAAATGGTAAGTATTTAACCTGACAAAAAATTAAAATAATATAAATTATTATAATTATTTTTAATAATAAATAAATAAATTCTTATTTATAACTAGTAATTTTGTTATATTAGTTATTAACTAGATTTGTCTATTCTACTCGTATTTATGTATAGTTTGTTTGTAAATTTATCTGTTATACTGATCGTATAGTAATAAGATAATACGGTTAAAATATTTCTACAATAATTTTAAAAGTAACTTGTCATGTTAAAATCCAACTGGTTCATTCAGTAACCAAACATAAGAAACAATAAGCAAATAAACATAATTGTCGAATTTTCAAAACATGATTTATTTATCTCAGTTTTACAAGCTTATAAGTGCATAAATAACAAATATCACTACAAAAACACTGAATTGTTATTGCATCAAAAAAGCTTTTAAGTCTTTCCAGAATTTACATTTACCTATTAATGTATTTACAGATGAATTATAAGATTTTAAGCAATATACGATCCAATATATTTAAGCTTGAAACATGCAAGAGCAAATTAGCCGAGTTTTCTCGGAGTCACAAAAACTCACTTATAAATTTTTAAAAAGCTTTAAAATTACAAAATATACTAAAACTTATTTATTGTATGTATATATATATATATATATATATATATAGTAGTGCTTCATTTCCAACTAATTCATCCAAAAATTACATATACCTATTTAGCTTGTAAAGATTGGTTTTTTTTTTTTTTAATTTTTAATTTTTGATGTTGGATCTTAATAACAGGAGGAATTTTAGAAGTTATATTGACGGGAGAATTTGTTAGTAAATTGGTTGGATATGTAGTATTTTTCTATATATATATATATATATATATATATATATATATATATATATATATAGTCTAGCGGGAATGATATGAGAATCCATCCAGCTGAAACTGACAAAAAATAGTCCTGAAACTTCCTACAAAATTCGCACAAAATTTGAGCAATTTCTTTCTTATAAAAGTCGCCGTTTGACATTCAAACTGAGCTTCATCAATTTCTTAGGCGGATGTAACAATAATCAAGCTCAAACACAAAATACATCTATCTTGTTCTGGATTAAGAAGTCACAATCCTCCAAATTGTTTGATATAATTTATTAATTAAAACTAACATACACTAGATTTAGGCATCAGAAGAGGAACAAAAAAGTATTTGTTACAGCTATACACTAAATAAAAACCACAAATTGAAATTTAAATTGCTGATGTACTTTGGCATCAGAGTTCCCAAGGTCAATGAATCTGTGATGTGCTGCGGAATTGAATCTATGTCGCGAACAATTGGGGCTTCAAAATCTGATGAAGGCATTCAACTTCAACCACGGTAGTTAAAAATCTATCGGCGAGCCCTTTGACGACCCAAAGCAACTGCTTGAAGTTGCATATGAACTCCCACTTGAACCATCAATAGGAGCTTGGTTCAAGCGTTCCAAGATCAAGGACCTCCGGCGCTGCAGCTTCATGGAGTACGTTCTGGCTTCTAGAATGACTGGAACCTGCTCAGCCGTTCAAATAGATTCAGTAAACGAGAAATTATTTAAAGGAAAAAGTTCCACTGAAGCTCGATTATTTGCATAACCGTTAGAGAAAGCAGGATAAACAAATGAGACCAACATGTGGATAGGAATGGAGCTCTTTTTCATTTGGTTAATTTCTAAATCGGTTGTATTTTGGGAAGCTAATGAAGTTGCGGAGTAACCTTGATAAGTGCGGCAGGAAACGGAGCTCTTTTTCATCATTTGTTTCTTTATTTCACCTATTTGGTTTAGTTGACAATTGATGGAACGGTTGCCATTACTTTCCGCCCGGATTTTCGGGTTTCGTTAAAGATTAAAAATATTGTGGATAGGAAACGGAAAAAGAACGCAGGATTTATAGTCAGACCTGAGTATTTATCTGGGCCACTTTATGCACATGTAGAAAACCGACCATGTCTTGGTAACCGGTAAGAAGTTTGGCCAAATCTTTGTCATCATCTGTTAAATATTCCACACAAAATTTAGGAAAATTATTGACTAAACAGCTATTAGAAAATGAGAAGTGTTTGGAAAAAACTACTCACCCCCCAACAAACCACACACAACCAATCTCCACCACACACGCGCCTCGTGATCCGCACAACTACCTCGTGATTCGCACAAAATATCAAAATTACAAATATACCCATCATGATGTGTGGTCTTGATTGTGCCATGTCAGTATGTGTGGTTTCTTGTGTGGTTTCTTGGGGGTGTATAGCAAAGCCTGAAGTGTTTACGACATGCCTGGAATAGCCCTAACAGAAAGCAGAGTATCCGCCAAGTGCTGCCATCTCTTAGAGAATGATTGTGAAAGAACAGATGCCGGAAATGTTATTACAGCAACTGCATTGCAAGACCGTAGCATAGCTTTCAGAGTTCTGATAAAGCAAACCATATCCCAGTCCTACAACATTACATCACAGAAGCGTAAATTGGAAAATAGATCTGAAATCTCAAACAAGCTTGTTAGATTCAAGAACCCTTTAACTGAGGCTATAAACATTGAATGTCTCTCAGCCAATGACAATATAAGCAAAGAAAAAATTTGTTAAAAAACGTACCATGCCAAAGCATCCACATTGCGGAGCACCAAGTGAATGTATTGCAATCCGACCGCAATATCCGTAGCTGCCAGGATCTCTATTTGTGGTCAGGCCAAACAAATTCCATCAGACACAAGCCACATACACTACTTTACTAGTAAAGTAACTAGCAATACACTTCCAAAGAATCCATATTGACATGAAGGTGCAAACATTGACGAATATAAAGCCATAACCACAATGCATAGAGAGTATTAGGGAGCAAGGAAAGATACAAACACGTCTTGATGCAGTATAGCAGATAACTCTGTTCCAACTCTACAACCAAATGCAGGAATGCTTACTTTTCAAAAACAAGGCTATTTCCTTCTTGAAACACAGCTTTTTTGAAATGGATCTAGCAGATGGCAGTGTTTCTACTTATTCCACTATGATGAGGATCCAGAAGGGGATGCTCTATCAAAGGTTTCCTTCCCTACCTACGTCGAGATTTAGAAGCCATATCTGGCACGTGCCGATGCATGCAGATAAGACGAATTTTATAATTTAATAGAATAAAAGTAAAAACAACAAAAGAAAGTTAAATACTTTATGTAAAAAATAAGGGTAATGCATGCCTCGCATAGTTTAAAATATATATATATATATATATATATATATATATATAGAGAGAGAGAGAGAGAGAGAGCAGCTGTAGTGGTGGAAACAGCATGCATCGGCGATGGTGGCGATAGAGGTACACAAGGCTTTTTTTTTGGATGTCATGTTTTATATCCGCCTTGCCAACCAGCACTGCAGATTCTCTCATACATGCGTGACTTTGTAAACACTAACATATACAGTCAATGTTGTTAGTGTAGCTTTCTCAATTTATATCAGCCAGCACTTTAACAATGATTTGACAAGAATGTTAGCTTTTTTTTTCGTAAATAGATATTATTACGAAGGTTAGTATAGTGCCAAGTAGAGGATATTCAGTGAATTAAATCTTAAAGAAGAACACATGACTTACCTGGAAAGATCAGACAAAAAAGAAGAGCAGCGATCTGAAATAGCCCCAATTGACGAGTCTTGGATGCTTATACAATCAATACCTTGACTAGTAACCAACTGTCGGTCTATAGTCTTCCTCAAATCAAAATCAGTACCGAACTCCTGCCTCCTATCTACAAAGCCACAAGTCCTTGACTCTATTAGGCACAACTTAGTTAAAAACCAAAATAAGAAAAATATAGAAAGATGTCCTGTCCCATAGTTTTGAGATGTAACGACCAAAGGTTACAAGGAAATCTAGCACACAATTCCGCTTTCTGGGACTCTGATACACAACCAAATTAAATACAACCTAAAAGTAAATGTTGTTGGGCATTTTATATATAAGAATCTTCCGCAAAGGCCCCCATCATGAAAATTGATCGCACTGCGGCACTGCCATTTTTATGCATTTGAGGGTTTATCGAAGAACATCAGGAGAGACTTTTATGCAAAAAGTCAGTCTCTCGTTCTTCTATCAATTCCTACAAACAGTTCTTAGATGCTGGAATTAAGGAGGCAAAATGAAGCAGGTGTCCACCAAATATAAGTTGGAATTGTTTGGAAAAATATGCAAACTTTCCTAATGGCAAGCATTGCGTTTAGCGTGACTGCCTCCCAAAAGGAATGCAGCTGTTTTAAGTTTTACCAAGATCATGAGGCTGTGACACTATTAAGGAGACCACACTTTGCAAGAATCCTTTTACAGATGCAGGTCCTTGGCATGCATATTCTTTTAAGCTGACTTACAAGAGAACCACGTTTTTACCAATATACAATGTCTAGAGGTTAGAGGATGATTAAGATTTGCAGGTGTTCTGTAGGTCGACAGTAACTACATGGCGTAACTCCAACAATCAACCATCCTACTTACGCTAGTTGTTGAAACGTCTAGCAATTCAGAAAGTTACATACTATGATTCAAACAACTAATTAAAAGATACATTGTTTTAGTTAACAAGCTGACAATCAGTTTTAAGCATTACATTTGATCAAAAGATGTGGATAACCTTGACTGCTATCCTTGGCTAGTACAAAAACTATGTCTATATCGAAAAGCCCACAAGAATGACAGGACAGAAAATCCAACTTCATATCACTGCTTTAATCCAACTAGGCTAAATTAAAAATGAATTGACAGCGTGATGGCTTATCTTGCTTTTCCTACAGTCTGATAGACCACTAGCACAATCCACCAAATCTTTCTATTTTCAGCAGTCGTAGTAGAGGAAAGTTTTTGGAAACAAAAGAAAAAAGAGAGACCATAGCAGGAGGCTCACCTCTACTAAGAGCTTCCCCAAGCTGCTGTTCACCAAAATATTTCTTGTACTGCCAAGCGATCCGCAAGCCACCTCCCTGGATTGATTCAGTCGCTATATCAAGACACAGACAGCTAAAAGCAGCATATATATATATATATATATATATATATATATATTATATATATATATATATATATATATAAAGATGTAGAGAGAAAACTCCGCAGAATAAAAAGCTATTAATAGTTAATTATTAGCAAACTCCCCTAGAATTTGAGAATAATAATAATGTTCTTTTAAAATATAAAAAACTCTTTCCGTTCTTAAGTACAACAAATATTGTATCTCAGGGTAGGTCACTGATAATCATATTCCTAAATAAAAGGGAATGACCCATCCTAAAGGAAATTAAATACACGTTCAGGCCTTTTCCAACCAGGTAATGTCTTCATCTATTCCAGAAACGTTTGTGATTTACTAAGAACCTCAACGTAGAGTGACAAATATTCTTAACCAAATTCCAAATCCCACCAAAAGTAGGAAGGCATATTTTGGCAGCATTTAACTTTCACATCTGGTATTCTCAAAACAAGACATCTCTAATCGTGTATGCTTGCTCTGCTTGGGGAAATTAATCCTCGAGATTCTATAAATTAGCAACAACAAACTGGTATTTTTTCATCATAGGATGCAAAATTAAATGACAGAAATTCAGAGCAGAGTAGTAGACTTAGTTTTCACATATTTCCTAAAACATTAACAAGGAGCAGGAATAAGTTCACGGAACTATGAAAGCACAATTTACCGTAGATGAACTGTAGAACACAACATCAATTTTCATATTACCCACGGATAAACAACATATCACACAACCAACTACTGATTGGTGAAAAAAATTGTTGGGCATTAAGAATAAACTAATGGTAAACTAATTTTCCACATCCTAATTCAGACTTTCAAAGAAAGAATGCTTCATTGCACGCTAAAAAGTCTCAAACTACGTATAATCGAATTTTTAAGACTTATTTCAGTTTATCTCTGACAAATTTACTTCTAACAGAAAGCAATTTACTATTTTTCCAAATAGTTTATTTCACCGATTAAGCAGTTGATGGTGTTTTTCATTTAAAATTCCTACTAATAAAAATAATAATAGTATAATAATAATAATAATAAACTACAAAAAACAAGGGGAGTACTTGGTTATTAGCATCGGCATTGCGGTCGGTGGAGCGGTGCCCCTCATCATCGGTGACAACGGAGGACGTAACCGGCGCCGGGAGAGTGCCCAGAAATGCACGTGGATTAGCCGATGGGCTAGCGAACAACAGAGGTTGCTTGTGAACTAAACCCTGCGCCATGAAATTCCTCAGCAACAGTAGATGATGCGGCGCCTCCGCGTCTTCGATCACCATCACCAACGACCCTATCGCAAATCCTCCGCCCAAATCTCTGATCCAATGAAAATCAATTAAGAGAATTCAAAAATTAGAAAGAGAGTTAGAAAAGGAGATAGTACTGTCGAGGTCGGGGATGCCGGAAGAGATGAAGGAGGTGGAGTTTGGTCCGGGCTTGACTCCAGGAGATGGCAGAACTAATGGCGGCGCAGTCGCCGGCGAGGCGGCGCGACTGAAGCTGCTCGGGCGTGCCGGCCTTGCCGCCGCCATAGCTGCCCAGTCGAGCGTGATAAGTGTCAGCACTGAAATTTTTTATATAAAATAATTAATTATTTGTTTATATCTTAAATCAATTCAGAATCTATGGAAATGGAAAGTGGATTGACACTTTTCTCGGTTATTAGGAAATTTAGTCCATTATCTCTTTATTACTAATCTTATAGCATAGATGCCACGAGCATTGAGCTGTAGCGGGCGACCACGCAGCCATGGCCCATGGGCGCGGATTTGCTGATTCTTGAATCAGCAAATCTGACACCCGAATTTCTTCCATCACGAAAATATAGATCTTAAAATTTTATATAATTTTTTACTACTTATTTGATATTTTTTTTTAAAAAAATAAACTATAAAATTATACAATTTAATATAATCTGTATTTTTTTAGTTCAAGTTTTTTTTAAAAAAATGCTAAATAACGTGACAAATATTTAGTAATCTTTTTGACAAATTATTTAGTTTTTTAAATAAAATTGTATAACATATTAAACTCTGCAACTTTGTTATTCAAATTTTTTTCTAAAAATACTTAAAAATAGATTAAATAATAGATAAAAATTTTATAAAATCTTAAGATTCATAATTTTGTGATGGATGAAATTCAGGGTGTCAGATTTTCTACACTCTGATTCTAGTGATAGTGAATCAGGGTAACCTGCCCCAACAGCCATGAGGAGGCAATACAGGAAAATATAAACATGGTCAAAGGGAATCACTTCAAGTATTATCGGTAGCCTTTGGCACATGACTTCCCATAACTCGGCTTCCGGTACACGTACCTGCATTATGTACACTTTCTCGGGTGGAACCCATTATATGTGTTAGATGGTGCAACCGGCAAAATAGAACAAATTGGGGTCCTTAGATAAGGCGGAATGTAGATCTGGACAGAGTGAAGATGGCCGAGAGCTTCGCTACAACGGTAGCACAACACTTTCGAATAACCGCAAGTTTCTCCACCTACAAGTCTAAAAAACAAGTCTAAGGATTTGAAATAAGTCGACCGACTGTGATGATCCAAGCACTCGGATTCAATTCGGTCGGCCGATATTGTAAACAGAGGATTGGGTTAGTTCCATCTTGATTTAGCTCGACCGATTTTGATGTAGTTAGGGGGAAGACTCATTCATAAATATTTATGAAACCTATTTGGATCATTTTTTTATTCAAGTTAAGTTGTTTACAATTCATGTATGTTTTGAGTTATGATTTGAACAGGATCATTAGTGTTTTTTTCTCGATTTCTAATTAGAATTCGGATTTCTTTAGTCCATAGCTTGATCCGAGAGACAGGAGGGACGCGGATCTTCTGCGCTGCTCCCTTCATCCTGGCCGTCTATTCTGCATAGTACTTATCTCGAAATACTATTTAAAATTTTCATTGACTCATTTGATATATTTTTAAGCATTTTACGAGAAATTTTGATATGATCTATAACTTTCTAGTCGAATATTTTTTTTAAAAAAAAAAAATATCAAATCGTATGTCAAAATGATAATCAAAGTTATTAGTTTGACATATTATTTGACATTTTTTTAAAAAAAATTGTTCAACTATAAAGTTATAGATCGCATCAAAATCTATAACTTTATTTCAAAGTTTCTCATAAAAATATTTAAAAATAGATCAAATAAGTTGTCGTAAGTTTTGTATAATGTTTCGTAAATGTGACATTATACAAAACTTGCGGCAATTCATTTGACCTATTTTAAAGTATTTTTTACAAGAATAAATTTGTAGATTTTGATGTGATTTATAACTTTATAGTTAAACAATTTTAAAAAAATATCAAATAATATGCCAAAATAATGATTAAAACTTTCATTATTATTTTAACATATTATTTGATATTTTTTTTAAAAATGTTCAATTAGAAAGTTTAAAATCTACATATTTGTAATTTAAAATTTCTTATAAAAACACTTAAAAATAAGTCAAATAAACTGACGAAAATTTTATATACTAGCTCAAAATAGGTGCTGAATATCGCTGCTGCAGCAGACCGGTCGCAGACGATCTACGTCCGAGTCAGGAGCAAGGTCTGACCTCAGCTGGAGTTTTATTTTTGGCACGTAAGTTCTGCAGCTCTGGTTCTAGCGTAACAATTTCATATTTAGCTAACGGTCTAGCAGAAGGCCCACGTCATTTTTTGTGAAGATCAATTACATCATAAGGCGAATTTGATCCCATATGCTTGTGCGTACAATTTTTATATGCGTCCGAATTTGATCCCTAGTAAATGATCTACCCTCAACTACACCACTACTTTCGTAGTTTGCCATAGATTTATATGTACCTAGGATCTTAACTCTTACACGGTTAAATGTCTAAGTCAAGAGCCTACGCTCTGATAACAATTGTTGGGTATCTACGACACACCCAAGAGGGCGGTGAATTGAGTAACTAATAAAAATTAGAGCTAATTAAGTGATTATTCAATCTAAGTAATTTTAGCTCTTCCACAAGTTAGATAGAAATGCATATAATGATAGAACAATTAATTCCTACACATGCTTTTAGAGAGTATATGAAAATAAAGTAAGAGAGAAAGATATACAATACCAGATTTATAGTGGTTTGGCGAAACCCCGCCTACGTCCATTTCTCTTGCCTTCTCCAAGAACTTCTCTACTAGACGATCAACTTCCGGGCGTTGATCAAGCTGTTTACAACTTCGCTTTTTTCGGGCTTAGCGATAACCGAAATTCCTTAATTTTAGCGGCTAACCAAGCAACCCGTAAACTCTTAATTTTGAGGCTCACCAATCAACATTTACGATCTCTCTTGAAAAGAAAAGAACCTAAAAATTCAAATACAAATATCTCAAATGATCTAACTCTTAGAGATAAGAAATCTAAGGGTAAAAATTAAGATATACAAGTTAAAACTCAAGAATAATTTTGGGGGCTCTAAAAATGCTCTTTTCACTCTAAAATAGGTCTCCAATCAAGTGCATTAGCTATTTGACCATCTGAGTGCTTGGATATATATATACACTTCAAAAATAATCTCCAACGGCTAGTTCTGTGCCACTATCGGTCGACCGAAATCAAGTTTCGGTCGACCGAAATTCTGCTTGTAATGACAGTTTCAGCTCATCTTCGATCAACTTCATTCGGCTCGTTCTCTCTCATTTCTTATCCGTTTTGGATGAAACACATTCCGTTGGAAAGGTATTCAAGTCTTCTTTCATATGAAAGTGGTTTCACTCCATTTAGTGCTTCTACAAAAAGTTATGATACAAACACTAGAGTGCTATCAAGGTGCCAGACTGTTTGTCATTTCAACTTCGAAAATTCACCCGGACTAGTACGCTCATCCAAATCTCACATATTATATATTGTTAAAAAGCCATATTAGTCCTCTTTCAGATGCCACTGATTTTGTATCATTTGGATGTCATATGAGAAAGATATTCTTGATAAGTGAGTAGATATCGGATGGACTATTTTAATCGAACTTTATTAGCTGCAATTTTAACTCCATTCAACACCTACATTTTTAACAAACTCATTAGTGATACTTTTATATTATTTTATTATCATCAAAATCACATTAGAGCCAACAAATATGTATATATATATATATATATATATATATAAGGATCCATAATGTATTATTCTGAGATTGTTCTTTTAGAAAATATTCTTCAGATAGGCGCATTTGTGGATTGATAATGGTTGTGTTTGATTTCAGCTTGTAAATGCTAGGTTATAGAACAATCTAAATTTAAATTATAAGTTGCGTTTAGTAAATTAACTTATTAGATAGCATGTAGATAATTAGATTGTTAAGAACTAGTTTGTTTTCACACGCACTAGTATGTGGCAACAAGCTGCTAAATGGCGGATAGTTATTTGATTCGAATACTATAATATTAACTATAAATTACAAAATATGTCATTATAGTGTTTAATCCTTTTGGCAGTCTCACCACCTCATCGTTGCCATGCCATCGTCCCCTCCCCCCCCCCCCCCAAAAAAAAAAAAAAAAAAAAAAAAAAATCTGCCATAAAGATACCCTTTACTACGCCATTAGCTATACTGCTAAGTCTGCTATAGTCCTAAGCCCATCCCAATTATTCGGCCTGCTCAAGCAGCCCAACCTCATCCCTAACTTAGTAACTCCCCAAATCCCAAGTCCGATCTCCCACTCCCAGCAATCCCTAAATCTCCAATCTGTCGAAATTTATCCGATCGGCTCTGCTCGCGCTGCTGCTTCGCTGGCATCGCGCGCCTCTCCGAGACTCCTCTTCACTTCTCTGAGTTCTCTCCGCGTCGAAGTCTCCGCTCCTCTCCGAGACTCCTCTGCGTCCGCTCGCGCTCCTCTCCGCTTTGAAGTCTTCGAGGCTCCGCGGCTCCGCGCCTCCGCGCTCGGTCCGGCTCCGGCCTCCGCTGCTCACTGCTCAGTTGGTCCGAGGCCTCCGTCCGGCTGCTCCTAGCACCGCTTCAGCGCTCCTCTCTTCTAGTTCGCCCCCTCAGCTGCTGCTCCCGCCTCTCGGCACCGCTCCAGCGCACCTCTCCACCGGTTCACCCCCTCTGTTGCTGCTCCCAATTCTAAGAAGGTATAACACTTTCTTTTCTCTTAATTAACATTGGCATGTCGTAATTCGTATTGGGTGTTGTTATCGTCATTATTGCTTTCTTATGTAATATGTTTTGTTCTTCAATATTGACAGTTGAAAATGTTCGGCAAACAAAAGAAGTTAAATTTCTTTTATAGAAGCAAGAATGTATCTAGTGGACAAAGTAGTTCGGCTAATGTTGATGAGCATGGGGATGATTGTCAATATAAATAATATTATTGGAAAGAATTTTATTCAACCTTCAAGCATAATCAATCCTAACTTTTCGTCTATAAAGCGTGATCCTGGTTTGCGTCAACCTATATGGATGTATCCGGTTAATCAACGTGATGAGATAAGGAGGGCTTATCTTAGATTTGGTCCATATCAAGTCCAATTAGAGAGTTTTCCGTTCTCTGGATCTCAGAAAAATCACCGACGTTTTCAAGCTTCTTGGTATAGTGAATTTCCTTGGCTTGAATATTCTCCAACGAAAAATGCTGCTTATTGTTTCAATTGCTATTTATTTGTCGAGCAAGAAAATATGCAAAGTGGCCGGGATGTATTTACCGTACTTGGTTTTGATAATTGGAGAAAAATTGGTGGAAAGAATTGTGCTTTTCGCTTGCATGTGGGAGTTGGTCCATGTTCTTCACATAATAATGCAATAAGAAATTGTATTGCATTGATGAACCAACCAACCTATATTGATAAGGTATTGCAAAGACAATCCGAAAAAGAGATTATGGAGAACAGACTACGATTCAAAACTTCAATCGATGTTGCTCGTTGGCTTGCATTTCAAGGATTGGCTTTTCGAGGCCATGATGAGAGCAATGATTCAGATAATCGGGGTAATTTTCTCGAGTTGCTTAAATATATTTCAACATATAATTATGATATTGCGAATGTTGTTCTAAACAATGCTCCAGGAAATGAAAAATGTACATCTCCTATGATTCAGAAGGAGATTTTACATGTGTTCGCAAACAAGGTGCGAAGCAAGATTAGAGAAAAATTGGAGATTCGAAATTTTGCATTATTGTTGATGAAGCAAGTGATGAAGCTAAACGAGAACAAATGGCTCTTGTTTTACGATTTGTTGACGTTAACGGTTGCATTCAAGAACGATTTTTTTGATCTTGCTCATGTTAAAGACATCCGCCACATTGTTTTCTACAATATGCACAATACTTTCTACTCATGGTCTCGATATCCAAAATATTCATGGGCAAGGATATGACGGAGCTAGTAATATGCGTGGTGAATGGAGAGGATTGCAAGCACTTTTTCTTAATGAATGCCCTGAGGCTTATTATGTACATTGTATGGCTCATCGACTACAATTGGCTTTAGTTGCAGCTGCTAGAGAGGTACATCATGTTCATGAGTTTTTTACGGATTTATCTTTTATCATTAATGCTGTTGGTGCATCTTGTAAGCGTCATGATGAGCTACAAGCTGCTCAGGTCAAAGAATTGTTACGCAAGATATCCAACGATGAGATTGAAATCGGAAGGGGTGCTAATCAAATCGATACTCTAAACGAGTAAGTGATACTCGGTGGAGTTCTCATTTCGAATCTATTTGCAGCATTCTCAACATGTATAATGCATATTGCTCTATTTTTGAAATTATTATGAATGATGGCTCAAATTTTAAAATAAGGGGAGATGCTAGCGCGGCTTTGAAAAAGATTACATCATTTGAATTTATTTTTATATTACATTTGATGAAAGAGATTTTGGGCATAACTAACGAGCTTTGTCAAGGTTTGCAGCAGAAATCTCAAGATATTGTAAATGCAATGCATCTTGTTAGGAGCACAATATTACTTATTCGAGAGTTGAGGTTTGATGAATGGACTAACTTTATATACATCGTTATGTTGTTTTGTACGAGTCATGATATCTTCATTCCGAGTTTGGAGCTTCTCATTTTGTAGGTCAGAGTAGTCGCCGCGGTGGCCATATCACCATAGAGCATTATTACATTTTTTATATGTTTAATGCTATAATAGACTTCCAGCTACAAAAAATTGGTACAAGGTTCATGAACGAGTTATGGAGCTTTTGAAACTTAGTGCTGCATTAGATCCAAGAGATGGATACAAATCTTTTGATGTTGAGGCTATAAATACACTTGTTAAAGACTATTATCCTCTGATTTTACAGTTCATGAAATGGAGTGTCTAAAGTATCAGTTGAGGCACTTTTATATTGCTGCGACGGATGATCGAGATTTGTTCGGATTGTCGTCTATTGCAGAGTTATGTGAAAGATTAGCAGAGATAGAAGTGTAAGAACTATCACCTGGTTGATAGATTGATTCGTCTTATTTTAACTCTTCCAGTGTCCACTTGATTCGTCTTATTTTAACTCTTACAGTGTCCACTGCAACAAGTGAACACGCATTTTCAGCTATGAAAATTATGAAGACGAGATTGCATAACAAGATGGATGATGAATTTCTTGCTGACAGTTTAGTTCTTTACATAGAAAAGAGAATTGCAGAATCATTTGATTTAGATTGCATACTCGATGATTTTATTTCTGTAAAAGAGCGTCGTTCACAATTTAGTTAGAAAAGTGATTGTTTTTAAAGAAAATTACTATCCACCCCCCTCAAACTATAAAACTTACTAATCAACCCCTCCCCCATCACATCTTCATCATATCAACCATCATTACCAATTTCAACTGCATTCGGACAAAAATACCCCTAGCTATTTGGATACCGAGGTCACCTATTTAGAAGTATTTTTTAAAAAAAATTTAAACATGAAAGTTGTAGATCTCGCCGAGATCTACAACTTTCATGTTCAAATGTTTTTTCAAAAAATGCTTCTAAATAGGTATTTTTGATGTCCGAACTGTTTTCAGCGGATTTCGGACCGAGGTCTACACTTCGGACCCCAAAAACACATATTTAGAAGTATTTTTTGGAAAAACTTTCAACATGAAAGTTGTAGATCTCGTCGAGATCTACAACTTTCATGTTGAAAGGTTTTCCAAAACATGCTTCTAAATAGATATTTTCGATGTCCGAACTGATAATACATACGAGAATATTTTCGTCCGAAATTTTTTGAAACAGTAAATGGGGGCCTATAAGTAATAGGGGGGCTGATCAGTGAAAATGAAAGTATAGGGGGGCTGATAAGTAAATCCCCCTTGTTTTTATAGTATCTTAATAGAGTTATGTATTTGATATTTATCATAACTTTGTTGCTAAAATGCTAATTATATTTTGTTACTTTTTGTTTATTTTTATAATTTAGTTACCATCCATTTTTTCTGTGGATATTTTTCGCCCCCCCCTTCCAGTTGAAAATTCTGGCTCCGTCACTGCCGCCGTCCTAGCACAACCTCTCTGACATCTTAATGTTGGTAATGAGATTGGACCATGGCTAGGAGGAACCCCGCAATGCTAAATCCACCGCGACCTCCATCATCGTTGTTGGTCTTATGACAGCATATATTGCCCTTGATTCTGAAGATAATAAAAAGTTCAGAGAGGTGTTAGGGGTTTGGTTTATAGAAGATATATTGCTATTTCTGTTCGATGTCTGTGATCATCCAAAATTAAGATTCCAATTGTATTCGATAAAGGAGGTGCAGTGTTGGAGTTAAAAGTCAGTGTAACTTTCTATTTTTTATTATTATTTATTTTTACTTTTGTTTCTTTAATACTTTGTGGGACAAATAAAATTATTTTATTTAGATATTATCATTTAACATTATCATTGTATATTGTAACAATATGGTATTCTATTTTAGAGGAAATAGAGTGAGATAAATTTTCGTTGGATAGACTAAATACTTATACGATCGATGAAGTTTCGGACTACAGTAATAAATAAGTAAAATTCGTAATGAGATTGCTAATTTATTGCGGAACGCTAGGTGAATATAATTAGATTTAGAAAAGGTTGTCATATGTAACATTTTTTTTATTGATTTGGTAGTTGGTGAAATTCATAATTTTATATTTTAAAGTATTTATTAGTTAATGTTATTAAGATTACTCATAATTTGAATGTATCATATATGTGAGTAAGATATAAGTAATATTATTTTATCATTTTGTATCTATCAGCTATAATAAAAAGATTTATTTATCAAATAGTATTAGCAAAATACAATCAACTATATATTAAAAAAATTAGCTAGATAGAGATATTAGTTGTATAAATTATATTAAAATATAAGCTATCAGTTGCTGCCAAACCCCGATAACTTGTGAAAAATTATCCATGATTTTTGCGTATTGCTTATTTTGGAATAAAGGGACTTCCATATTAGCCCCCAAAATTAAAGTTGATGGATAAACCCCTCATTTTATTCGTTAATTTTTTGACAACCTAAAAATTTATTTAAAAGTATTTTTAAGAAAAATGCTCAATATGAAAGTTACGGATTTTGATGAGATATATAATATTTATGTTAAAACTTAAATGTTTTTTAAAAATAATTTAAATAGGTGCTTTGGGACTTCAAGCGGGTTAATGGATTGATTTTAAAATCCAATAAAATTTTGATGTATCAAAATACCTAATTAGAAGTATTTATAAAAAATATTAAATATAAAAAATGTATATTTCATAAAAAATTACAACTTTAAATTTTTTTAAAATATATTTATAAAATAATTAAAAGAACTTCATTACAAATATAAAGAATTTTTTTTATAATTTAAATAATAATTTGAAAATTTAGGAACTAATTGTACTAATAAATTTAAGAGCTGATATGAAGTTTGCCCTATGAAATATGTCGGTTCCTTTAAGGGGTTTTTACATATCAGCATTCTAGGTTTCAAATCAAACAAATCAGTCTCTGAAAATGTATTTTTAGGGACTAATTTATTTAAAAATCAGCTATTAAAAATATATTTTTAGGGACTAATTTGTTCGGCCCCTAAATAGTGGGACATATATACAATTTAACGTTCTTTTAACCATTTCTCTGTTCCTGGCAGGTGAGGAGGTGCATTTGCAGAAGTACATTGGATTTTGATAACAACTCTCATGGAGCCGCACGTGCTTTTTGACATGGGCACGTCTACTTCTCCGTAAAAACAAAAAAGAATTTCGAGGTCTTTTTCTGCTTAATTTAGTTCAAAATTTTGAAATAATTATCAATCAGGCCCTATTTTTATATATTCAAATTAGTCTATTTATTTCTAAAAATTACTATATTAATTAAAAAAATATTTTTAAAACAATTTGAATTTATAAAATTTGGATGCTCTATAATTTAAATTAATATTTTTTAAACAATATATATATATATATATATATAATATATATATATATATATATATATATATGATAGCATATAATATTTTTATTTGATTATAGCTAAGACACATAACATGTCATATGGTATAAATAAGGCATAATACCTTTTTTAGCCCCTAAACTTTATAAAAATATGACTTTATAATCATGAACTTTAAACTGTACTCGAGATAGCCCTGAACTATGAAAAAATACCCACGATAACCTTACCATCAGTTTTTCCATCCGCCGTCGTTAATTCGCTGATATGACAGTTTTTAAATTATTTTTTATTAATTTTAATACATATAAAGACATATTTGTCACTCCACAAAGTTAAAAAAATTAAAAGTTAATACATATAAAGAAATATTTGTCCCTCCTTAGAGTTTAAAAAAAATTAAAAATTAATTTAAAAACTGTCACGTCAGGGAATTAACAGCGGCGGACGGAAAAACTGACGGCAAGATTATTGTGGACGTTTTTTTATAGTTCAGGGTTATCGTGAGTACACTTTAAAGGTCAGGGTTATAGAGACACATTTTTGTAAAGTTTAGGGACTAAAAAAAAATATTTTGCCTATAAATAATAATCGAAGATAATTGGGTAAATGATAAATCGGTCATATTTTTAAAACTTCTATAATTTAACTCTGACAATTATTCAAATCTAACTACTGTAGGAAACTTTCGAATTTTTCAAATAGCTAGTATAGTATTATTAATAGTTTATTATAGTATTGTTAGCAGTGTTTATTTATTCCAAAGAAACTGATATAATCCATGGAATAATTATGAGTTTAAAAGGAGGAGATGAAAAGTGTATATTTATTGAATATAGAGAGAGAATTGAGGCTGAATACTCCAATCCCACCAACTAATATTTGGAGAATTTTGAAAATTTTAATAAGTAATTCTAATTATTATAAAGTTGTTTAATTTATTTAATATATAAGTGTAAAATCATTAAATTAGTATTGAAAATAGAAGCAACTGGTAGTATTAGAAAATCTTTAGGTCCCAAATAACTTAATTACCTAAATTGTCACGTAAATTAACTACTTATTTAAATCTTTACGAGGATGTCGTTATCGGTCGAATTTAATGGTGGTGAAGAATCTAATTAGTAATGGCATTGTTTCATGAACTTAGAAAACTTGAATTTCCTATTTATGTTTAGGAATTTTGTTGAAAATATCCTTATTTTATAAAATCAGTCAAATAAATTTTTACTTTTATGAAAAAACAAGTAAATTTGTAAAAAGTGGAAAACGAGTAAGTAAAACTCGATTTAAGGAGCTCTATAATTTTAATATTAATTTTTAATATATATATTAAGATTTTAAAGTGTTTATTATTAATAAACATTTTAGAGCTAAAGTATTTATTTAGAAGATTCTTTTTAAAAAAAGTTCAATAAAAAGTAATTAAATTTATTTTTTTTAAAATATATTTGTTCTAATATTTTAAATAAAAATTTGAATTGTTCAGGAGTTCGATATAAAAGCAGATAATAGCATAAATTTACTTGTACTTTTTATATTTTTTCAATTTGTTCTTTGATTTTTGGTCTTCTTCTTGCTTGTTTAGGTTCTTGTGGTTTGAGTTGGTGCTCTAAAAGTTTGTATTTTGTGCTTATATTAAATAATTAGGTAGACGAATCATGAATTTTTTAAACATAGTTTTTTTTTTTTGAAATATGGTTTCATTATAAGATTTATTATTGGTTTTGGTTTTCTTGACTTTATTAAATTTTTTTTTAAAAAGTTTAATTAAACTTTAAAACTGCCTTCTTCTACAGGCCCACTACTTGTGGTCTCCACCTGCTTACGTCAACGGACGCCACGGCCAATTCAAATCTGGCTCAATCTCCGTGTTTCTCTCTCTCTCTCTCTCTCTCTCTTTCTCTCCACTCGCAACTCCTCTCTCTGTCTCTCTCTTTCTTTCTTTCTCTCTCTCTGTCTCTGGCCATGGCTCGTTCGCTCGCTCTGGAGCTCCAATCGAACTTGTAAACTCTCGAAAGTGGAATACTAGTCGACTTGCTTGCCCCTCGGTTTCGGAGGAACTGATAGCAGTCGCAGAAAATAGTCGATTAGGGGTTGATTTTTGCGGGAATTAGGATTTAGATTGTGATTTTTAGGAGCTCTGTGAGCTGTCAATCGGAGAATTTCGGTAAGTTTTATCTACCTTTGTGGTTTTTAAATTTTAATTAAATTTTTATTGTTTGAGAATATCGGTTGCTGGACCTATTTTGCGAGTCTCTTAAACTTTCTGAAGACCTGTTGTACCGTTAGATCCGATGTCGGGCCTGCATCATTGCTGGTGGCTTAGGAGTTTATCCAGATAGCGCCAGTGTGCTGTATATCTTCGAAGCGTGATACGTGGGTTTGAACTCATGTCCTCTTTTTGGAAGACGAGAGTTCATGCCAATTGAAATCAAACGCACAGAGCGCGCAACTTATTTTTTAAGTTGCCGACCATTTTATGTTTTTCTCAAGTGTACGTGGTTATCGTGGAATTAATGAGCTTTTATTCTCTTTTGCGTACTTTGTGGGTAAAGTTGGTATTTTGTGTTACCTAATTATTTTTAATGGAGTTATTTATCAAGAGAGAGAAACTAAGAGAAAACATACATTCTTTTAGCTACTTTGGAAATTGGATTGTCGATTCTTTGGACTTCCATGGTTACAGTTTGTAATTAGTAAGCATTAACGTGACAAACTGTAAGAGAGATGAAAGGTTGAGCCTTGGTCAATTTGAAGAGCCTTGGTCAATTTGACTTCTTCGATTTAGTTTTTCTCCAAAAGAAAATTTAAAACTACCCAGTGTGGAGGTCTTAGTTTATCTACCTTATGGCTCTAACAGTAATTTGTTTGTTTAGGATGTCTGCCGAGGATATTGGTGGCACTGTTCTAGAATGTAACTAATAGCTTGATTGCTGAGGAATTGGATTTACTGCTCTATTCAATAAGGTTTCAATCCTTGTTTAACGAAAGGTAGTGCAATAACCAAGCAATAATTTTAGCTTCTGGAAATAAAGTTAACAAATTACCTATTGGTTTCACTTTCCTGCCAATTTTAGTTTGTTCCAAGGTTTAAGGTGCCGGGTGGTGGATCCGACACGGCCGTTCTGGCCATCTGTCTTCTTTTTTTCTATTTTTTATTTTTTATTTGTTTTTTAAGGGAGGTGTTGGTCATCTTCCGTCTCTCGCGAGGAGGAAGATGAGCAGTACCCCTAAAGGATAGTGTTCATGGGTTGTGTAGTGTGACCTGTTTTAGGTCACATCTGGCGTGGCGCGATCTTTCTTAAAATATTTAAAAAAAAAAAAAATATTTGAAGTTCTAAATTGTACATTTTTTGTAAATCTTCTTGTTATTATTTAACTAGCACATTTATTACAATTTATAAAAATATTTTAGAAAACAAAAAAAAAAAGTACGGATTGGCATGTTTCTGTGTGTGGGATTTACCGAAATGCGGCTCAAGACTGCACCTTAAACCTTGGTTTATTCTATTATTCTGTAGACTATATATTGTTGCTATGAAGCAAAGAAAAATTTTTGATCAGTAGATCTAGAGAGAAACGAAATTGGAACCTTTTGTTATCAGACTGGATTGTCTCTTTCCTGGATGCTCTTATAGCTGCTTCACAGTTATGTTTGTCTCCAGTCTTTACCAATGTCTGTATAGTTGCTTGCAGAGTCAATGCTATGGAACAATTTTCGGAAGATACCTTTCCATCAGATGGCACTTCAATTAATATCCTCCAGAGAAGTAAAAGCAACTTTTGGGGGCTGAATTCTAATTCTGGGTGCCGTGGATCAAGTGATGCTAGTCTATTTTCAAGCTCACTACCAGTTCTTCCTCATGAAAAATGTATGCCTCCTTTCTGCGTTTTGCTTTCTGTTCTTTTCTTCTCCTTCGTGTTTCTTAACGTTTATTAGTGGCATTAAATTTGAAAGGGTCGCATTTGATGTTTGTGCTTTTGTGCTAGTGACTCCGTTGGTATTTGAAAATGGTGTTCAATTGATAGAGAATGCCTCAACAGAATTCAATGAGTTGGTCAAACATGCGGAGAGTAAGGTTCCCGATGATGAGCTAGATGTTCATGGTATAGGAATCTGCTTGCCTGATGACGATGAACTCTTTACTGGAATGACATATGATTTTGGTCCTACTGTACCTAGTCAAGTGGAAGGAACAGAAGAGTATGATCTTTTTGGCAGTGGAGGTGGAATGGAGTTGGATCTTGATCCAGGGGAGAGCCTTAGTTACAGCATGGCAAATTCTAGCATTGGTGATGACTATGTAGGGAATTTATCTGGCCAATATGGTACTCCAAATGGCAGTGGTACTGTTGCAGGGGAACATCCAATGGGAGAGCATCCATCGAGAACATTGTTTGTGAGGAATATCAACAGTAATGTCGAGGATTCAGAACTAAGAATACTCTTCGAGGTAAATTCTCTTCTAAGACTTCTTTGTTACATGATATTTCTACAGTGCCTTCTGATATGTTCTTCATAATTTGGTCTCACCATTTCTCTTTCTGTGTTGTACTCTGTAGTTTTCAGTTTTTTGCTTTAGTCAACTGTTAGTTCATCTATCACCTTAGATTGGATGAGGGATCACATACCAAGGTGCTTGATTTGCTTTTAGTACAACATGGAAGTTATGAGGGAAACGGCTGTAGTGTTTTCTTGTAATCTTAAGATGTATGGTAGATTGGGTAGTGACTAAATGTGTATATTGTTTGTTTCGGTAGTAATTGACAATATTTTGGAAAAGCAGGAAGTCTGAAATGTGCATGGATGCTGATGTTAGTCAGCATACTGAATCGTAATCAGTATTTTGTAGAAGATATTGTGCATATTTTACTCCCTACGTCTAGCTGCAATTATCAAAATGTACCGTGATTGGTTCGCTATCCGAGTAAAGAAATTTATCTTGCGGTTTGGATAAAAGTGGTGCACTCTTACTGCGTCCAGTGTTAGAGGAAAGGGGGGTACACACTAAAAAGAATTAAGCAGTAAATGATAAAGTTCTCTTGTAGTTTGAGTTATGATGTTTGCATGAAGTTCATTACTTATTGATTATTACCTTTGGTTCGTTGATTTAGATTTATGAGGAAGCTTCATGCATGCTCACATAAGCGTGAAATAACAACCTAATAACAACTTACTGCGTCCAGTGTTAGAGGAAAGGGGGGTACACACTAAAAAGAATTAAGCAGTAAATGATAAAGTTCTCTTGTAGTTTGAGTTATGATGTTTGCATGAAGTTCATTACTTATTGATTATTACCTGTGGTTCGTTGATTTAGATTTATGAGGAAGCTTCATGCATGCTCACATAAGCGTGAAATAACAACCTAATGCTTGTTGTCTGTGTTCATAAAATTATTTGTTCAGTGTGGTATGAGATTTTTTTTTTTTAGTGAAAGATGCCTTGTATTGTTTGTAGGTGCATATGTGGCACAAAAATTTGCTGAGTTAGATGATCTAAACCCTAATTCCATGGATAATCTAATTGAAATTGCTGATCCCTTAACTCCTCACATTTTTCTGTTTGATTACCAATTTTGCTTTTGGGGATGTGGATTCTTTAGGCATTGAAGATTTTTACACAAGAATATTCCTCTCTTATGATTCGTGCTGTGTTATGTATAAGTTAGTCATTTGTTCGTGGTGATATGAGATTTTTAAAGATGTCTCAATATGCACCTGTGAAATACAAAAATTGTCAAAATTAAATGATCTAGAGCCCTAAATCACCGGTAGATAATCTAACTGGAGTGGCTGATCATCTGCCCTCTAGTTTTTAGTTGCTCAAACTTTGTTTTCTTTGTGAAATAGATTCTTGAGGCATTGTGTTTCCTCAAAAAAATCTTCCTCTCTTATTTAAACCATCAATAGCATGTCATACACAAGTTAGTTTGTTTGTTTTTTACTGGTAAACTATGGAATTTCACCGGCTTGCTTTTGCTTCAACTTGCACTTGGTTTTTATTTGTATACTGTTGAATATTAGTTCACTGCTTATATTATTTTGTATCTTTGTGTGCCTTATGTTTGCCGCGTACATTGTGTTTTGATTTCCTTGATTAAAAGCTTAAAAGGTGTATATTTTATATCATCTAGGATCCATATTGACATGAGAGGGAAAAAAGAGACACTATTCGACTCCACATTAAGTTGAAGATTTCACCCACGTACTGCATTTTATACATGAATGGGAATAAGTATGCCTAATATCTTTCACTTCATTCATATCTTATTAATCTCAATTTTACTTAGATTTGCATGGCTGTAATTTTAGAGGGATTTGCTCAAACTTCCACAAGCATTATGTGTAATGTTTAACGTGCTTGTGCCTGTGTCTTCTTTTTCAGCAATATGGAGCCATTCGAAGTCTCTATACTGCATGTAAACACAGGGGGTTTGTGATGATCTCTTACTATGATATTCGAGATGCCCGAAATGCCATGCGTGCTTTGCAGAACAAGCCGTTACGTCGAAGAAAGCTGGATATTCATTTTTCAATCCCCAAAGTATGACAATTTAAACATGCATCGGTTCTAATTTCGTAACTTTATTAATAATTCATTATATCGTGTTCTTCTTAAGGAAAATCCTTCTGAAAAAGATATAAATCAAGGAACTCTGGTAGTCTTCAATCTGGACCCATCTGTCTCAAATGAGGATCTTCGTCAAATATTTGGTGCTTATGGTGAAGTGAAGGAGGTGGATTTCAATTTGTATACTTACCTCGTTGCAGTATAGGGTAAAGTTTACCTTATGCTGGACAAAATTTAAAGTTTGTTCCCTATTTGTTCTGCAGATTAGAGAGACACCTCATAAGCGACATCATAAGTTTATTGAGTTCTATGATGTTAGAGCAGCAGAAGCAGCACTTCGAGCATTGAATAGAAGTGACATAGCTGGCAAGCGGATAAAGTTAGAACCAAGCCGTCCTGGTGGAGCTCGTAGAAAGTATGTTAACTCCTTCCTTTGTTTTTATAGCTTATGCGTTCTGATACATGAAATTGCACTGCTAAAAGCGCTATTTTTGAAAAAATTTGTGCATTTTGTTTTTCATTTTGTAAGGAATACATAGTTTAACTTATGCTTTTAAGTTCTACCAGTGGTGTTTTAATTATAAAAAGAAAAAAGGCGTTTGGAAATTAGTTTACCATCATGCAGGGTCCAATTCAGCGTTATCTTTGTTGTCTGTTCTTTGGAAGTTGTGTGCTATGCTACCTACATATTTCAATAATTGCGATCATTATTGTTTTTGTTGGTGTTCACCCTGTTAAACGGTAAGCAGTCTATTAATTGGCTTTTGCTGTTAACTGGATCACATTGATGGATAATTACTAAAAATAGAGAGTTCTTTGCATGTTAATAGGTAATATGGAGCGGGTAGATGCTTTGAGATATGCATAAAGTCAAGGCATCAATTTTCTTTTTCTTTTTATTTTTTGGTCAAGAATGTGGTTAGGATAAATATATGGACACGAATGCTTGAGGTTAAGTTCGTCGTATTAATGTCTTTTGGAACTTGAGGACCACATATTGTCAGCAGCCCTTTAATATTACTTCTGTTGGGTTCTGTTAAGAGCAATGTTTAAAGTGGCGTATCGAACCGTGTTGCAGTAAATCCCAAACTCGAGACGTGCCGATTGTGTCGTGCCGGCATTGCCGATATGTACTGGTTTCTTATTTTTTAAAATATTTGATAAATTATAAACAATCTGCTATTTAAATAATAATATGAAGATTTACGTGACCCAACAGGCCGCGCGCTACGCGACCTAAAACGGATTGCACCACGCGACCCGTGAACAGTAAGCACCCTTGATGGGTACTGTTCTTCTTCCTCGTGAGAGAAAGATCAACAGTACCTCCCTTTAAGAAAAAGGAGACGGCCGTGCACCTTGGTTAAGAATATAGATGCCATTGGAACTGGTATTGGTGAGATGTCCCTTTTATTACATCTATTTAATCCACAGGTAACGTAAAATACTATATGTTAGGAGGGGCTGTTTCTCCCTTTCAGAAATTCTGATGTGGTTTCTTTTTTGTGATTTCCATGAAACTGGATCAGAAATCATTTCTATGCATTGCTTCTTTTTGAGTATTTCTAATGCATGTATTGCAATCTTTCTCCATTTCTTATCCAGCTTAATACAGCACTTGAACCAAGATCTGGATCAAGATGAAACGAGAAATTTTCGGCTTCAAGTAGGCTCATCCATTGCCAATTCTCCTCCAGGTATATTGAAAAGGTTATGTATTTATTAACATCATCAGTTTATGTTTGTGTCATGCTAAAATATGGATTAAACTAATGGCAGGTATTTGGGCACAGTTCAGTAGTCCGGGGGATAATGGTTTATATGGCACTCATGGTCAGTCATCCACTATAGAAGCCTATAATCATATGGCTAATAATCATTCGCCTGGATTAGCTTCTATACTTCCTTCCTCAATTTCTAAACCTGCAAAGGTCACACCAATTGGTAAAGACCAAAATAGAGCGGTCCTTGATCCATTACTCTCTGAAGTTAATAACCAAAACGGGATTTCATATCAGCATTCTCATTCCTTTCCAGAACACAATGCTGGGATTATTGGGAATATAAGCTCCAGTCCAAGAACATTATCTAGTATGGGAACATTGAATGGCCCGCAATTCCTCTGGGGTAGTTCAGCTCCCTTTTCTGACCATTCACAAACTTCTGTTTCACCAGGACAGTCCATGGGACACTCATTTGCAGGCAATAACAGAGTCAGACATGTCCTTCCTTATCCAAAGCGACATGGCACTTATCTTGGATCATCTAGTCATCATATCGGATCTGCTCCAACCGTAATTCCTTTTGAAAAACGTTATGGCTTCTTCCCTGATTCACAGGAAACTCCTTTGATGAGCCAACCTGCTTTTGGAAGTGGGGGAAGTAGCCGAAGTGGTGGAGACTTGTTGATGAACATGGGAGTTAGAGTTCCGCAACACTCGGGAATTACTTTTGCAGGCAACGTTCTTGAGAGTTCCATGCCTGGACTCAGACTAACTCCCAGTCAAAACATGGGGCTTATGTTTTTTGGAAGTCCTCCTTATCCTGGAAATGGCATTGAAAGCTTTGTTGAGCGTGGTCGCAGTAGAAGAGTCGATAATAACAGCAGCCAATTTCAGCTTGATCTGAAAAAAATTGAAAATGGGCAAGATACTCGAACTACCTTAATGATAAAAAACATACCGAACAAGTAGGTTTGGCAGTTATGCTTTTGAGTATCCTGTCTGCTTTTTAAGATCAAATATGTTATCTAAGTAAATGTTCTGTTGATTATACAGGTATACCTCAAAGATGTTATTAGCTGCTATTGATGAAAATCATATGGGTATTTACGACTTCTTTTACTTGCCTATTGACTTTAAGGTAATACAATGTTATACTCCATCGAGCTAGTTTAAAGAATCTCTATCATATTCTTGAGACAAATGCTAATACACAATTATTCTTTCTTCAGAACAAATGCAATATGGGTTACGCATTCATAAATATGGTGTCTCCTTCACACATCATCCCCTTCTACCAGGTTCGTTCTTATTTCCTTTACTACCTCATCTTCTTCCTTTTCCTTCTTTCTTTTTTGGTGAGGCGGTTGTCCCGTCTAGTATATTTGTTTCCCTTTTTTTGCCTATTTCGAGAATATGTTTGGTTGAAATCATGGCATAGATACAACAGCCTACTAGGTTTTCATCTTGTGGCTATATTTTTACTAATTTGAGTGTGGTTAATCTGTGAATTCTAGCTTATTTGTAACTACTCTGAAAGATGATGTATTTAGACAAGCGAAATTAATATGTCATTAAACCAAGTGCGCCTTGCAAAGTTTTCAAGAAGACTAAACAATCTAATGCATGTGCAGACATTCAATGGGAAGAAATGGGAAAAGTTTAACAGTGAGAAAGTAGCTTCATTGGCTTATGCTAGAATCCAGGGAAAAGATGCACTTGTTGTGCACTTTCAGAACTCAAGTTTGATGAATGAAGACAAGAGATGCCGCCCTATTCTCTTCCCTTCAGAAGAAATTGAAACCGGAGATCAGGTATCAATTTATTGAAGCTTCCCCATTGTTCAAGTTTGATCTAGGAGCTATAGATCACTGATCTTGGACCTCTACAGATTTCCTTTATATTGATGATTTTGGTTTTTAAATTGCATGTGATGAAAAATATTAGATGTCAGTGGCACATGCTCCTTACGATTTTTTTTTGGGAATTGCTAAATGTTCTCCAAATAATTTAGATGTAAAGTTGGTTTGGAAAGTGCTATGCACTTTTAAGCATGGACTCTAGTTTCATATCTAAAGTGATATGAAGTTCATCAAGACTTGTACAATCTGATTCCCATCTTAATCTTTTGAACATGTGGTACGGATAAGTTCTGCATCACATCAAGGTGAATTTAGAGTTATGAGGTGCCTAGTTTCTCGTCAAGACTTGTTTAATACCCATCAGTTTTGTGGTGAAGTTAAGAGTTCTATGCTAGAGGTGCCCTTCCAAAATAATTGAGGTGCATAGGATTACTCAATTTTACACGTTCATGTGCCATCTCTGCGTGTTGCTTATATTTATGCCATGGTTGTGGATTTAGGAGCTTTTCCGTCACAATGGTTCAACTATTCACATACAAGATCAATTTCAGCCTTCTTTAGGGGACCCACCTGATTGCCTGACGAAGATCACGTAGGGAAGGAGCCGGAAAATGGAAGTAGCGCAAGATAAGAGTAGTAATTTTTGCAGTAGTCCGAAGCTTCTGTTAGAGTAGTAACTACTGCACCAGTTTGTTTCTGTAAAGCTGCAACTTCATCATAGGATTGGGCTTTTTTGTTTTTTTTTTTTTTTTTTTTTGATCAAAGGATGCGGAATGCCATCTAATGCTGTATAGAGGGGTGTTTGGGGGACAGTTCAGGGGAGAAATTTTGCAATTGTATAGGAAGTTCTAAGTTTCTCCCGCTGGGAACTGCATATATATTGGTAGCCCCACTTGGTCTTTGCACGGGAAAGTTAAAGCTCGGGGGAACTATTGATGGTTATTATTTTGCACCGTTCCATGTTCATATGACATCAAAGATTCTTATTTTTGTTTCGCAAATTCTTCGGAAGCCAGATGTAAAGTTGCATTGTGGTTTTGTATATATTATTTCTTTTGGCCCTGTAATTCAACACTCTTCTGTTGGATACTTTGAACAAGGGTAATACTGAGTATGCTTTTGATTATGATAAAAACTTCCAGTGCTATACAGGTCATTTATTATTCTTGGCCATAATGCTAGAGATCCCATTATCTTCCGTACTTGTGCTGTTATCATGCATGAAGTTGACTTTGAACACTGTTACAGCGTAGAAATCACGGAATCAATACTTCAATTGATTTTTTTTTTATTTTTTTGGGAATGATGTTGAAGGAGCTTATATTTTTCAAAATTTGTACAAATAAGTTTTTATTTAAATAAAACTTTTAGTTGGAAATTCAAAAGTGTTCCAGATGGTTAGTGTAATATTGTCAGCTTTTGTATTATAGTGTTTGGTCTGAAATAGGTTATCTTAGTGTTTCTGCTAGCCAAAAGAAGTGTTTTGGGTGAGGAAAAATTATTCTGCTAATATAGTGTTTGCATTTGAGATGTTGATTTGTTCGAGTTTTGTAAAGTAAATATTTTTTTTTTTTTTGAAAATACAAAACTCCTTTTTTGGTGTGTGTGAATGAGAAAGAGAGAGAGAGAGAGTTTGGCCTTCTAAAACTGTATGGTCTGCCGGACCACGTCGCTCGCTGCTCTATGTGGGTAGGGTAGGTTTTGCTAACATATAATTGTGTTCCTGTGAATTTTATGTAGTGAAGTAGGGTAGGTTTTGCTAACATATCCCAGTAAGGATGTTTGTACAGTAGCATGGCTTCTGTTATAGCTGCATGCAGACAATGCAATTCTTTGAGCTCCTCGTAGCTCGCCGGGTAGCTCGCCCAGTACACATCTTCTCCGGCGAGCTCCGATAAGAATCTCTTCTACCATCTTTTTCTTGCTCTCCAGACGCCTATACACCAGCCAGAAAAACCAGGTCAGCGCAGACGAGGTGGTGTTCTTTCCGGCGAGCAGGAAGCTCACCACCATATCGTGGGGGATCCGCTTCTTGTTCTTGTTGCAGTAGGGTTTCCTTTTTTCTTTTTTTTTTATAAAAAAAAGATAAAATTTATAAATATGCAACGATCTGAAAATGGAATACATGCTCACATGAACTTGATGTTAGTCCCCAGCATATCCACTTTAGAAGAAAATTCAGAAAAAGAAAAGCACCAAAGGAAAAGCAAAGACACCAAAGCTTAACCCAGAAAAAGAAGAAACGAACGAGGACTGTTGGAACTAGCAACGCCATTCTTGCATTCACAGATCTCTGAAACATCTTGGTGAAAGTCCTTTTATGCATCATCTTCACCACCTTCAGAGAGGTAGATAGCTAGAGCCATGACAAGAAATGGCGAGCAATGAAGTCATCATTAATGCAGATGTGGTTGCCCTAATAGTGATTCCGTATATGAACAGTTGAACACTTGGGAGGAAGCGAACGGAGAGGCAGCGGACGCGGGCGCGATCTAATCGGAGAGACACTCCGGAATGTCTCGAGACACTGCGGGAACAGTCCGGACTTTTTTGCTTGCTTCCTTGCTCGCCGCTCCCGCTCCCTCCCTCCGCAGCTCCTCCTCCTCCTCCTCCTCTCCTCCTCTCTCTCTCTCTCTCTCTCTCTCTCTCTCTCTCTCTCTCTCTCTCTCTCTCCATGCATCTCTTCTTGATAAATATCAGTAGAACGCAGTCTTGTCGTTCCTATCAGCACAGAGCATTTTGAATTTTCGATTTCGCTTAGGCTTGCTCGAAACATTACCAGCAGCAAACCCTAGCGGTTTTATCATGGGCGGATCCAGATCCATTACGGGGTGAATTGACCCCATCCCAATGCTGTGAACTTAGGCGCCGACGGCGGTCATACAGCGCGGCGGGATCGGAAATCGGTGGAACATTCGGCTGAAAAAAGATGGTCAGGATGGTCGCTGAAACTGAAGAGAAGATTGATTTATACAGGGATTGCCGGTCGCTATCGGTACCCATCTGTCTCCATCTTTCTGGATCATCACTACTTTTAAGCAGCACCAGCATACCACGTCAATATTTTTAACCACTTCATTACGTCATTAACTTAATAAACGATATAATGGTAATACGCTTGTAAGTTGTAATTAAAGCAATATTTTAAAAGCCAGACATGCTCCCGGCTCATGTCGGCGCCCGTCTTAAAAGCCGGACGGCACGCTCGGTGCCGTCTTGCTCATACCGGAGCCGCCGGGCTCCGGCACGGGTATTCTCTCTCTCTCTCTCTTTCTCTCTTCCTCTCCCTCTCCCTCTCGATTTGGACGATTTTTTTTAAAATCTTTCTCCTCACGAACGCGTGGAAGATGACGCGGGGCGACCGTCTTTTTTTTTTATAAGGGCGCGGGCGCTCTACCGGCAGCTGCCGACGCATGTCTGCACCCTTTATTTTTATTTTTTTTAATTTTTTAAAAAGTTTTAAAAAATATAATAAAAAATATAAAAAATAATATTTTATTATCGGCACGATATGGTCTCCATGTTTCGAATTTAGAATTTATCGAAACTCGACACGAAACGACATTAAAAACATTAAAATGAAGATGGCTGATGCTAAAGTACGAGAATTTTGGAATACCAATTGTATAAACCAATATCTTAATATTTAATTAAAAATATTATTTAAATAAATTAATATTAAAATTATAAATCTTAATAAAATTTATAAATTTAATGTTGAACTCTATATAATATCTCCTTACTAAATCATTTCACTACGAATTTTTACATTTTTTTTTGTTTGCCTTTTATGGGCTTAATGTGAAAACACTACTATAAATATGTCAACCGTGCGGACCCGTGGCGGTCCTCAAGGCTGAACGCAGGCCGGCCCGCCATGCAACTAGCGGGACGGTGGCTCGGCTAGGCCTGCAGGTTCGGCGGCCGGATTTGCAAGCCAGCCCGCCCAAAAAAGAAAAAAAATGAAAAAAAAAGAACGCATAAAATTAGTACCGTAAGTTTTATAGTTGTATGGGTTGTATGGCTCAATTTTGATTATAAGAAAAATATAAAACTAATATTTTACTTTAATAAAAATAACTAGCATACCGAAAAATAAATTATTAGAGAGTAGATAACTATAGTGTATGCATTGACAATATTAAATTGTAAAATTAAAATAAGAGTTGAGAATTAAAAAGTCGTGTGTGAGAATTGGAAGATATAGAGATGTATTTATAGATGTTTAGTTTAGAATTTAATATTTTTAAAGAAAATCAAAAAAAAAAAAAAAAAAAAAAAAATCTACCGTGCGGGTCAGCCCGTAGACAACCGGCGCTGGCTAGCCTGCGGCCCGCATGTTTGTGCGTGCGGGCCAAACCGCGGCCGCGATACGGCCCACGGGCTTTTTTTTACATCTCTAACTATAAACGGCTCAGGAGGGTGAGGTTTGATAGGACAAGTAAACCTCATGGTGGACATGATCCAAGTTTTGCCATTCCAGATAGCTTTTGATGCATGTCATATGTAGACCCGGCAAAAATTACCCGCAACTACGGGTTTACCCATACCCGCCCGCAAACGGGCGGGTACGGGTAAATAATTCACTCTTAAATAATAAAAGCGGGTACGACCCATACCCACCCGCATATAGCGGGTCTGGCGGGTGGGTACCCGCGGGTGGACGGGTACCCGCATTCTAATAACGCAACATTGAATAGTCTTGTAGCATACTTCACATCCAGTTGTTAGGATGGCCAAAATCTTCACATCAAATTGTTAACAGTAATCGACCAAATTCTTAGAGGGCCCCACTGTTAAAAGTTTGGAAATAATTATTATCCATACTTCCAGTTCTGAATCTTTTTGAGTCTGACTTCTAAATTCAAGTTTATGTAGTAGACTGCTAGTTTTTGTAGTGGACTATTATCTTCTTTAGATCTTTTTTTTTTTTAATTGTTTCTGTATCCATTAGTTTTCTTCTTTGGAATTATAGATTGCTTTGAGTAATCTTCCATAATGCATATTCTTCTCCTCAGATAAAGAGTTACGTGCTAGTCTTCTGGTAGTTGTAGTGCATAAAATCAGATAGCTAAAAGTTATTCTTCGAACCACTTATTAGCAAATAGATTTTCAGCAACTATTAATTACACTATCGCAACATAACATAATTCGGAAGACAATAATTTTCTTGTGTAAGAAAAAATGAGTATAAGACGGGTACCCGCATTACCCGCGGGCGGATACGGGTATCAATATTTAGATAACTCGAGAGCGGGTAAGTTTTTGACCCGCGACCCATTGACCCGCGACCTATTGACCCGCGATTTGGCGACCCGCGGACGGGTCCGACCCAACCCGTCCATTTGCCAGGTCTAGTCATATGTGCCTTCACGTCCTGACCCAGCCCGGCCAATGGCTGGTCTCTTTTCTCACTTGAAAATGATAGAAATACATGTTAGTGTTTAGCTCAGGCCTCCTAAATATATAAACTTAATTTTTTTTTTCTTGAATAATATGTATGAGACTAATCTCATCCGCCAACATTTACACCTCTTTGGTTCTAAGGTCCAAATGATTTAGCCCGAATAGTGGGGTTATTATATGCGCTGACTTGCCATAAAGTAGAATAAATTCACGCCAACCTCTCCATCTTTGTGGGAGGGACGCTTGCGCTCTCATCTGGAAACGGTCGTACCAATCATCCACCAGTAGGGGACACTATATATATATGTATATATATATATATAGTTTCTTTGGGAGATGTGGAATCCAGAGAACAATTTTCACTATGATTATGTGTGTAGTAGGTTAGTTTTAAGTAGTGGTAGAGTTAAGTGTTATTATGTATGTAGTGGAGAGTTATTACATATCTGGCGGGTGAGTTAAAATATTTGAATAGTTATGTAATGGTTTATAAACACCTGTAAATTTGGTAATTCTATGAAAAAAAAAAGTGCATATTATGTTTTATCCCATTATCTGTATAGTGAGTTGAGTATATTTAAAAATATCAAAAATCGGTCCTAACAATAATAACGTAAGAGAAGTGAGGGGCCCGGCAATATTAGTGCCCCAACCGATTCACTATCCGGGTTTATGTGGCGTTTTAGAGTTGATTTTTCTAATATTTGGTGTTGGACTTTAGCAATAGGAGGTGGAATTTTTGAGAGTTATGTCGGACGAGAATATTTATCGGTGGTGCATTTGGAAAAAGTAGTATTTTTCTTCACGATATTCATCAAGCTAGACTTAATAAATCCTCATTCAAAACTGTAAAGGATTCCTCTGTCACTCACGAGTTTGAATTCCGCCTACCGTAATGAAGGATAGGATTATGAGATTTCAGAAAAATATTCTGAAGATTATGACAGGCGTGTGGATGTAGTCAAGGACGTGTTGGCCCAGCGCTGAGTTTCAGAGCCGCAGCCATGAAAAGAACACCACTAGGCTTCAAAATTGCTAGAAACCCTGATGAAATGACCAAAATGCCTCGAAATGAAAATTGAACTTACTGGAAAGTGACCAAGATCTTGTCGGTGGCAAGACAACTACGTACCGGTGCCGCCTTCTACTATACTTTTCAAATGGATTTTGTTGTGCTCACCCAATAAACCACAGAGCATATGTGGCAACATCAGAACCACATATCACATAGGATATAGTTATAATTTTGATAATTTATACTGATTACGAGGTAAACGTGCAGATCACGAGACGAATGCGTGATGAAAGTTGTGTGTGGTTTATTAGGGGTAAGTAGTTTTTCCCTTTTCAAATTCATGGGTGACTTATGGCTTACATAAGATTTGACTATCATGTATATATACGCATCTATACTATTTAGTGGATTCTGATAGATGCTTGTCCATATGGGCCGAGCCTAATAGACTAGCAATCTTTTTATTAGACTAACTGCAGTCTCTCCTCCGGAGGGGTGTCTCCATGAGCCCCGAACCACTAAGAAAGTTAGCGAATTCATGTAACTCCCCATAATGAGCATGCCCACAGCTTCGTTCATCTATGTTGCCAATAGCACTAATACCTCAAAGTATGATCTGCTAAAGAAGATAGACGAAGTAACTCATGGCAAAATGTAGCCTTATTATTCTGTCCGAAAATCTATAAATTGCCGTCTGATACTAGTCTGTAGGAAAACTGCCACAAGTAAAGTGAGCCGTGATATGAAAAACCGCCATATGGTGGCCGAGCAAGATAATACAATCATCCTGCTAACCAATAAGAATTTCCTGCATATTCTCGTCAAAAGATTTTGCATGATAAATAGCATAGCAACCAAAATGGGTGTCAAATGATACCGGGTATGTCTTCATATCAGTCAAAAATTGTAATTAGCAACTTAACCATTGGATGGGTCAGATCCATTTCTTAGGACCTCATTGTAAAAGAGGGCTTAGATCTAACCGCACAAAACAACAAACATAATATAATAGTGACAAGTCCCATCGGGATGAGATATGAGAAAGATAAGATATATACAATCATACGAATTTGGAACCGTATGTATGATAAAACCTATTTAGACAAACTCAAAGGACAATTTTACACTTGGTTCCCCTTTATTAGATTTATGATATGAACACAAATTAACAATTTGTTTCATTAGTTTTCACCCAACATGAAAATTAAGTCCTCAAACCTATAAAGTAGCATTGGTTTCGTCCCTCCCATCAACTTGCGACAGTTTACTTCTTGGTGCGTGGCCATTTTTTTCTAAGGGCAAATTCCCGCCCGAAACGTATCAGACTTGGATTCAGCCCAGACATGTATCGGACAACCACAGCCCATGCCCAAATTAAAACCTCAAATTTTATAAGTAGAACCGATGTTGGTCCAATTGGTTAGTGAAGCTGGATATTATGAGGCGACTATGGTCTGTCTTTTAGAAAGGGTAGAAAAAGAGTTTGAATCCCAACAAGCGTGAGTTGCGAAAGACTACCGTACTGTTCTATTTTCGATCAAGATATAGGATAGAGATTAAACTCGGTGATCACATATCCAAAAAAAAAAAAAAAAAATCTTAGATGTAGAACAATTTGCAATATTCTTCATAATACTTGCAAATTCTTGGGACCTCATGTTCTGTTTTTCTTTGAGAATTGCAAATTGTAGGAACCATAATTTTTCTATCCTGATTTTTTTTTTTGGTTTTTGTTTCTTTTTTTGCTCTTCTTCTCCTCCATAATGAGTAAAATAAATAAAATTTTATGATTATTATATACTTATTATTAAATAAATAAATAAAATAAGTTGTTTAGAGTTATTATAAGTTTTAAATATTCTTAATTGATAATAAAAAAAATTGCTTCTAATTTTTAAGTATACAATTATCAATATTGTTATATAATTATGATTTTTTATTAATTTTGTTATATTTTATTAATATCTTATTATTATAATAACTGATAATATATTAATTATAATTGTTATTTAATTAGAATAATTGCTCTTTCATTATTTATTTATAAGTAATTTATAACTATTATTATAATAATAAATAATACTTACGTAATGATAATCATTACTAATTTTTTTTTTGGTAAGTAAGTAATTGGATTAGCTCAAACTAGTGGTTACAATGTATCAGTTATTTGGGACCAAATTGCTTTCGGGTCCCTAAGATGTATATACACAAAATACAAACCAACTAACCCCAAACAAAAATAAGTAATAGACTCTTGGTTACATCAGCCTACAGCTTGTACTCTCAGCCAGTAACAGCGACTGGCAGTCTATGTTTTTAAGCCATCATCTTCGGCAACATCTGTCAATATTTCTTCCTCCTCTATAGGATCAGTTCTTTTGCACAGCTTCATCAACAAATAGTCCTCACTTTTGCTTCCTATAAGAACAGTTTGCATACCAGCAGTACCTTTTCATTTTGAAATAACAAGCATTTCTATTCATTCAAATAGTTCATATGACAAGAAGGATCAGAATTTTAGTCCAATGGATTTCTAATTAAGTGCAGGAACTTTGAAAAGATGAACTTATTCCGAGGAATAATCATTACTAATTAATATGACTATCCAATAATTATTTAACTACTAAAATCCTTAGTTACTAATAATTATTTATACATAAACAACATAATTACTATAATTTATTGGTTATTCAACTACTGATAAATTATCTATTAATAATGTTTACAAGAGTAGTTTTAATTTATTTAGTGATAATCTTAAAAAAATAGTGCTTGCTATTATCAATTAGAATTTCATAATAATTATAAACTATTAGAATAATAACAAACAGTAATATTTTAATATGATCGTAATAACAATAATAAAATTAGTGGAGTAGTGACTAGTGATAATAACAATACAATAATAACAACAGAAGTTACTCTAATTCCAGACTTAAATGAACCAAACAGACATCAGATTTAAGCTATTTTCATTAAGATTTTGATTTCTATTCGGATCCCGAAAAAAGGGATCATTACTTTCTAGGAACTCTTAACAAGTTTATCTATGGTTTGGCGTAAATATTTAAAAACTACAAAATACGACTTCTCGGTCGGATGAACAGAGTCCCAAAATACGTATTTAGATGCATCAAGACAGATGGAGGAGCCAGGGTTGCACAGAAATGAGGTTTCAACCAGTCCGGTTCCACAGCAGCCTCTCTTCCATTCCTCGATCCCTGTAAAATGTCTCAACTTATCACCACTAATCCATAATATATTCTTTTTTTTTTCTTCTAAATATATTTTACCATATCAACATATTTATGTGATTATAAATGCATGCATATTTTTATGTATTCTTAAGGCTAAGAAAAGAAATCTTGCCCATGATGGGGCCACTTAAGGGACGTCTGTAAAGATAAATATCAGATGGCGCTTATTTCGATTCTACGGTTAGACTATCGCACATGGACTCGTGTGCTCGTACCCAGCACGTAGGGAGGGGGCAGTACGGAGTGCGCACTGATGGGTGGGGCTCAAAAACTGTCATATCCAGATTCGACTCACCGTGTCGACTGTTGTATATTTATGAATATTATGCCGACAAGTATGTGTATATATGCCGCTCACGTGTGACAAAATATTCGTGATATAAGAGTATTCTTTTGAAAGAGCCAGGTGGAGACAGTTGCTGACAGAGCCTTAGCTCCCGAGAAACAACCGGTCCTCAAAAAAAGTATATATCACGGCGAACATTCTAAAAAGGGGAAGAAGGAAAGAAAGGAGTATACCGTATTTCTTTGGAGACGAAACCTGATCCAATAGAGGGTTATATACATCCAAGTAAGCAAAATTTGTCCATGTACTCGAACTCGAATTCGAATTTGACATCTTCTTCAACAATTTCTGAAGCTTCTTGTTGTATCCACTGGCTATGGAGTTGTAAGCTGCAATACAATCTCTCTCATGGATTCCATGCTCACAATGGAGTGTAACAACAATTGGTACACAGCCAAGGGGAGGGATTCCTGCAATTCCAATTCTTTGAGCTCCCAAATTCCCCAAAACCTATGTAAATTTATGAAATTAGTTAGTTAAATTTTTTACCATATATATATATATATATATATATATATATATATATTCAAAGTTCTCGTCATGTAGGCTCCGAGAGGATAGGTTGTACGCAGCAATGATTTTGAGGAGGCTATATATATATAGCCTCGGTTTGGACTGCCACTCAGAACGGAGTATTCATCCTTAAATTAACACTATATCGCCTCGGTCTGGACTGCCACTCAGAACGGAGTTGGATTAAAAAAAAAAGAAAATAAAAAATTATATATATTTATACCAAGTGGTTGTGGTCTAGTGGTAAATGGTGCGACTAGACATGATAAAGGTTCGAGTTTGAGTCCCCACACAATCACTCGGGAGAGAGCGAATTATCATAAATTAGCATTATGTCGCCTTGGTATGGACTGCCACACAGAACGGAGGTTGGATACCGGAAGAGAAAAAAAAAAAGTATAAATATATATATATATATATATATATATATATATATATATATATATAGAAGAACAATGTAAAACTAATACTAAAGCATACAAGTTGTAGGCACAAAAGTACGCAAAGTAAATTTAAACCAACCAACACGTCCAAGATAAGGAAAGATAAGAAGCACACAAGGAAAAAAAAAATCAAGAATGGTTAAATAAAACAACAAGGGCAGGGGCAGGACTGAATCCCTAAGTTTTATAAAAATCGGTGTCACTAACACGAATTTTTTAACACCATTCAGCTCGATGATTAATTAAGTCTTCCCCAAAATTAAATAGATAAAGTTCTATGGTATAGTTACTCTCATAATTCTTTTAGATTTCTGTTTTTTTTTTTTTCCTACTCGCTAGTTTACTTTCATCTTTATAACTGATGCAGTTACTTTATAACTGATGCAGTTATTGGTTTCTGATTCACATGCTCGAACCATTGTAACCACTTTTTTTTTTTTTTCCAATATCTCCTTAAAGAACCTACCTCAAATTTCATTTTTTTATAATTTTACTATGCTGTGAGAGAATGACTACAGACATGGGCGGATCCAGAGTATAGCAAGTGGGGTCAAATGACTCACTTGATTATATATATATTTTCCGTGGTTGATCTGCTTGATCTAACGGCTGAGATTTAATTTTAACACTTAACGGCGCCGTTAAATACTTAACGGCGTGAATCGTTATTCCGTTAAGTACAAAATTAAATCTCAGCCGTTAGATCAAGCAGATCAACGGCTGAAATGTTAGCTTATTAAGGCTATTCTCAGGTCGAGCTGAGAATAGTCTTTCTCATATATATATATATATATATATATATATATATATATATATATATATATATATATATATATATATATATAGCGCATAATCTCTACTCGATAGGAGATTAAGCGCTCATGTCGACTCGCAGCCGTCGGATCATCGCGATCCGATGGCTGAAAACACGCGCGTATTTTTTCATGCGAAAGTCGCTAGTGATTTCAAAAATTGCTAGCGACTTTCGCATGAAAAAATACGCACATGACTTCAGCCATCGGATCGCGATGATCTGACGGCTGCGAAGTCGATAGGAGCTGGCTAATCTCTTATCAAGTGAAGATTATGTATATATATATATATATATATATGTGTGTGTGTGTGTGTGTGTTATACGGTAATTTTTTCCTTATTCAAAAACTAAAAATGTTAAAATTCTTTAGAATTTGTATATGAAATTACCCAACATCACAAATACTTACTGAATATTTCAAAACACTTACGAACATTTCAAAATATCTCAAAATAACCTAGAACACTCACGAACACCTCAGAATATTCAAGAACACTAACAAACACATCGGAATATTTATGAACACTCCAGAATATTTGGTAACACATACAAATACTTACTAACACTCCAAAATACCTACGAATATCCTAAAGTTTGATTTTACTGTTGAATAAAATTTAATTTTTTTTTATAATTTTTGACTTCTTTTTTTGTATTTATTACGATTAAATGCAGAGTTGGAATTTATATTTTGGGTTGTTCTTAAACGTCCGTAGATATTTAGAACTATTTTATATTGTAGTTCAGAATTAAAATATTTACGAATTTTCTGAAATTGATATTATATTCAAATAGTTAGCATTTTTATTACTGTATTATTATAAAATATTATTTATTTTTTCTGACTCTACTTAATATAATATCTGGATCCGCCGATGACTACAGATCCAGCGTAACATCATTATATGTTAGCATTTAACCGGTCAGTAACATCATGATAATATTTTTGCTTTAGTTATGAAAAAAAAACTTTCTATAGCACATGTTTGTGATGCCGCTTTGTACTTGTACCATCATGTTTTATTCCACCACCGACACTCTCGTCTATTTCTCCATTTTCTTCATAATAGAACTCAAATTCTTGAAACTCTTTTACTGTGAGATACTTCTCTTTTTCCAACATTATCTCAAATCTATTGTGCCAGCTAGTAGGGATATATATATATATATATATATATATATATATATATATATATATATATATATATATATATATTCTGAACTTAAGTAGTTTAGTAAATGAAAGTTGGATATATATAAAAAGAAATACATGAGTAATAATACGCAAATGCTATTTCATACCTTTCAATATCTTTTTTTTTGGTTGTTACCAAATAATTCTGAAAAAAATTAATAAAATTTTGTGATGCAATAAGAAAAACAAATAATAAATCAGTTTTGCACCTACCTGGAGAAATTTCTGGATTTTATCCATAAGAAAAATTTGATAATCTTCGACGGAGAACATCTGAAACCTGACCGGGAGAGCAAAGTAATTGACAATGAAATCATTTGCTCCCGCGCTGATTATAAATAAAGCTCGGCTGATGATATATTCGCTCATCTCTTTGCCCACAATATGCTGCAGTCTATCGATGTACTCCTCGAACAAGTTCACCTGCTCTAATATTGGAATTGAACCCTGCAGAGGTCCGACAATCGATCGATGAGTAATCGGGTGGAACATATATCGATATCGCTCATGAATTTATCTGTTACTTACGATCGTCCGAAACGAATTTTTTATTGATAGACTTTTCTTACGCTACTTCTAAAAAAAAAAAACACGGTGCAAGTAATAAAAAAAAGTTCCAGCTTTTGATATACATCGATAACACCCATAAATTTATCTGTTACTATGATCGTCCGAAATGAATTTATTATGGATAGAGTTTTCTTATGCTACCTAAAAAAAAAAACATTGAGTGCCACAGACCCAGGTAGAATCTTTTTTTTTTTTTTTAAAAAAAAGAAAAGCTTTTTTTGTTGAGTACCAATATTGCAGTCATCACCTATTATCCGCTTCACCCAGAAAAAGACTACTTTGGTACCGATTTTCAAGCGAAGTCATCCGTCGTACGGAGAAAGTACAGATATGCACCTGCGAGCAAGATTTTATTTCCTCTAATAAAATAGAGAATAAATCCCTGATTTATGCACCTACTATAAACACTGATCCTATAATATTTTGACTAGTAGAATACACCTTGGCTGTTCTAAGTATTATATATTGTAGGTTCTTTGCGACAACACTTCTATATTCTAGAATGTTTTTCCTGTTTTCTGTCTAAAACGAAGCCCAGTAGCTTTTTTTTTTTATCCATGTTTTAGCAACGTATTGACAACAAAATATTAGGAATATTACCGCCGACAACTTTTTAATTTTAAATATTTAAAAAAAATTTTAAAAAAAATCTCCCGGAAGCCAAAAGTCGTAGTTCAAAAGACTATGCTGTAATGAATCTCAGGAAAAGGTTTTCGGCTTCTCGTTGTTCAGTTCTTTTAACAACTTTTCCATGATATAGCGATTCTTCTAATGCAGGAAATATCTTTTTTTTTTTTAAAACAAGGAAAAAAAAATGCAGGGAAAAGATTAAAAAAAATAAAGTACAGTAACCTAACCTTGGATACATAAATAATAAAAATAAAAAATAATTATCTGCTTAAGAAACTTGGAACTTACAGTAGCTTGAGCAGTAAGAGAGTCAAACCCAGACCCAGCCGAGGCGAAACTGACCCCGGTGATGAGATCCTCAGCTCCTAAATTAGGGTTCAGGTAAGCCGGCACCTCCTCCTTCAACCCTAAATAAGAAGCTAAGGACACAATTCCAAAATAATCATTATTTGATTATATAATTTCTATATTTTGTTTACACCTATATTACTTTATAGTTAGATATTTAATTATTTACTTTATATTTAGCTTACACCAACTATGTTTATTACTTTATATTTAGATATTCATTATTTGATTAGGTGAAGTCATAAGCTTATTTTAACATATCAAATATAAATATATAAATATATATATATATATATATAGTTAAAGAGGTTACCTTTTCTTATTCACCAGCATGCATGAATGCATTACTTTTCTTTAAACAATATTTATTTTACAATTCGAATAATAAACTTTTGCGTATTAAAGCTTATATGCCGTGTGGCTTATTAAGTATGCGACCGAATATTGATGCGTTCAGGCCAAGGGACTTTTCGAAAATAGTCTTTTTAGAATATAGCTGCGTATATAATAATTTTTCTGGACCCAGTTGAGATTTTTATTGTGTTGTTGTTTGGAGTAATAATGTTTTGGTCGACGAGAACTCACCGATGAAGTCGGTGGGAAGCTTCCCGTTGGTGAACCTTCCGGTGGGCCGGTGTCCGTCGAAGTCTCTGCCATATGGCGGGAAATTGCTCTTGAACGGAGTGGGCAAGTAGTCGTTGTTACCGGGATCAACAGTAGAATCTCCGAAGGTGAACAGCGCCGACACAGCACGTCCGGAGCTCCGGCGGACGGTGGCCTGAGCGGCGGCTAGCGGCGGCGAGAGGAGGAAGGAGAAGAAGAAGAAGAAGAAGAAACAAGGAATAGTGTTGGCCCGTGAACGAGCCATCAAGGGACGGAGCTTCTGCGTCGGTTTTCACTTGTCTATGAGCTGTTTTTGGGCAGCTCGTGATCTTATTGTTGTTTTTATATTGATATTATGAGCAAACAAAGATTATTCCAGAAGGGTGTCTGCAAACAGTATCAAAGAAATTTTAATATGTAGTACTAATTAAAAAAATCAATTTTAAAATTCTTTTTAAATATTCGTACAACTTTAATTACCTACAATTCATTTTAATTTAAAAATTTTGAATTATTTTTAAATTTAAAAAATTAATCTGTCTAGTAAATAATATGTATCAAAATTTAAATAATATAGTCCTAATACGTAGGAGTATCACATATCAAGGGTGCTAGCACTCTCACACGAGTATTTGCTGCCGGGTATGGTTCCTAGATTTCACGAAAATTTTGAATTCTAGTACGCTATAAATCACATTAATATGTAAAATGCGACAAAAATCCAAATGATGCATTTTAGGGTGATAAATTTTTAAAATTTGCAAAGTGGACAAGTGATAATACAACTAAGAACTATGGTGGCATACACTTAGTCTTCTTCTTATATATAGAAATAATAAGGAAAAGGTAAAAAATAATGATAAATAAATGAGAAAGTCAAAAATAATCATGAGAGGGGGGCTAAAGGAGGTGAAAATTCTGTCTCATAAGATAATGAGTTGAGGTCACTAAATGGCCTTGCTCCTAATAGCTCATAATTTTTGACTTTAGATATCCCTTGTTCCCACACTATTTTCCTTGGTATAAATTAGAATTTACCCTGCGCAAAGCACGGACTATTTAAAAATAATAATAGATTAAAACAACTAGAAAAATTACATTGACATAGTCTAAATTAAAATAGATCTAGGAATAGATTTGTTTTTTTTAAACAAAGAAAAGATTTGTGTGTGTGTGTCTATATATATATATTAGTTATTTATATATAGTTGCTAATTGGAAGTATCATATCTTTAATGCACGTAATACACCATTGCAAAAGATCTTTACTATAAATTATCTATAATATTTCATCAAAAAAAAATGATCATTAATATCTCAAAATTGATTGATAGTGAAAGAACATGGGACTGGTGGCTAAAGAAAAAATAAATAAATAAACATTAAAAAAATAATGTTTGTTGGTGCTAATGGATTCTTAGTACTTAATTGCAATCCACGAATATCAAACTCTCCGTGTTTTAAAAATGCTGGATGTAACTGATTCGTTGTTAAGCGGCCGTCATATGTGTGTGTGTGTGTGTATATATATATATATATATATATAACACCGACCCATTTTTTGATGTAGGAGGGATTAAAAAAAAGAAATAGTGGGAAAGTAGAAAGGAGTAAAGGCAAAGGGGTATAACTCTGCATATTTCCATATTCACTCCTTTGCCATTCCATCTCTAGCACATCTCTAACCTCACCTAAAATTTCATGTAGACATCGATCGGTTAATCCTTTTTTTAAATAAAAATAATAATATTAAAGGCATAAACTGTATGAAAAGAAATCAGTCTCTATTGACGTGGAAAAAAAATACATAAATAAAATTACACCAATTTAGCTTACATTGAGACCGCAGATAAAAAGAAAAATAACTGCAATTGCCGCTTGAAAGCACGACTTTTACACTCAAATCAAATGCACTAAAAATAGTAGCAAAAATGCGATCACAGGCAATCCGAAGTTTCATTAGCTCGATGCGGGTCTCTCCGTCTGTTCAGCTCTTGACGCTCAAAAATCGTACAACACTAGAACTTCATGGACACCCTCCATCTATTCCCATCCATTTAGGGGTGAAAATGAGTCAAGTAGTTCTTTTTTTCATTTTTTTTTTTTTTTTTTTTTTTTTGTTAGGCTTATTTGAAAAAAAATTCAAATTCGAGTTGAGTTTGGCTCGAGCCGATCTTGAGCTACAAATTGTGAATATATACTACTATTTTGTTCTACCCTTACATAAATATTATTGTGTTTGTACGTTTAAATATTTAAACTATATTTTCATTTCTTACATATTTATATTATTATTATATATTATTTAGCGATCTATTTAGAAATTAGAATTTGATATACTGATGATCAAAATATTCTTTCAATCGACTAAGATAATTTTTATTACGTCTATTTTGTCGAGCTCACGAACTTATTGAGTCGAGCGCGTGTATTACTGTGCTCGTTTAGATCGAATTCAAATGAAGCTCGACTGATTTATACCCCTTCCGCCACTTTAAGGCAAGTGCAATTGCACCAAGCTTCTTACTGCACCATCCTCAGCACATCCAGTGCGATCGATCAGGTAAATTCTTGACGGTAATTAGCAAGCAATTCATGCACCAGTCATGCTTGGTTCATGGTGTCTTGATCAAGGGCATGGCACATAACCCATGGGGGGTTTGAACTATTTTTATTGGTTTGGTGAGATTATTGGTAGATTCTTTTACGGTACAAAATGTATTTTTTCTTTCTATCTTTTATTTATTTTACCGTTGTTATTGCAAGTAGAGATTAAAACTAGTCGAGCCGTTCATGAGCAGTTCAAGCTTGACTCATTAAAAGCTCAACTCGGATTTTGTCTAAATAAGCAAAGTAATATTCACGCTCGACTCGAAACCTCGTAAGCTCAAAAAATAGACTCGATAAGAATATCGTAAGAATTTTTTATTTCTTATTTAATTAATTTTTAGTATCTAAGTAGATTGCTAAAAAAATACATAATAATAGAAACTGTAAAAATTGAATAATTTAAATATTTGAATGGATAAACGTAATAAATTTGTGTAAAAAAAAATAGTAGCATTTATTCACAATTTATCGATTATCAAGTTCGAAATTGGCTCGAGTCAAACTCGACTCAAATTCAAATTTTTTTTTTTTTCAAACGAGCCGAACTGAACAAAACACTACTCAAGTTGATTGGACTGATTTTCACCCGGTTGAGCATTAAAGAGCATGTGTACTGAAATTCTTTTAAGTGTGTTGGCCGAACAAGTGGAATTCATCAGACCAAACGAGACATTTAAAATATTTAGTAATATTAATAGTACATAATAAGCACATATTGTTATATAATTTTATTCCACTAGGATAATATTATTATATTCATTAGGTTATCTAGATACAGAGTTCTTCTGACACAGGCTTGTCCAAAAATGCTCTAAACATAAACCTAAACTTATGTTTATGCTAAGTAACAGCGAGTAGCTTTTTAAACTTTGTAAAATCTATTACCTATATATATATATATATATATATATATATATATATATATATGTCTCTAGACTTAAAATTTTTTTTCACCTAGTAAAGACATTGGATCCTCAAATACTAATTAGATTTATTTTTTGAAAAAATATTTTGAATATATGAGTCGTAAAGCACAACAAAATTTATTTTCTTTGTATTTAATTTTTCTTTTAGAAAAATATTATACATATACATTTCGGCCCGATTTAATAACTATCAGAAAAAAAAAAATTTATTCGAAATACGGTACAAAGATATAGAAGCTAATTTATAATTATCCCACAAATATAGTTTTAGGCTAAGAAGTACGGACACTTCGAAAATTGCCCCGGTGCATTGTCGGATACGGACACACCTTGGACACGGCCGGATACGTGTCCGACACGTCATATGGCATGTCCAGAATAAAAAAAGGGAAAAATAAGTTCGGACACGTCTGGGACACGGCTTGGACACGCGGGCGGCAGTGTCCGACACGCAATCCGTTATTTATTTTTTTTTGTTGAAAAATTTAATTTTTTTAAATATCTTTTTTTTAGAGAAATACAATATTATATATAACTAATTATAAGTAATATAATATATTTACATACTCAAATATTTTATTTATTTATTTTTAGTTGATATAATTAAAATTTTGGTATTTAAACTGTCTCAAAAAAATAAAATATTATATTATATATAAATTTATTATTGAATATTATATTGTTGTTATATTTATAGATATTTAAATATTTCGTATAAATTATGTTTTACTTATTTATATTTTTTTATTATCGTGTCCCAGCCGTATCCGTGTCCTAATTTTTTGAAAATTGTCGTATCTTTGTATCGTGCCGTATCGTGTCCTTATACCCGTATCCGTGTCCGTAGTTCTTAGGTTTTAGGTGGCCGGAGTCGCAGGGTGCAGAGTCGTATATAACCCCAAACATAAACTCTCTCTCTCTCTCTCTCTCTCTCTCTCTCTATACAACACACACACATTTAAAAGTTTAATTTTTAATCCAGAAAAGACGTTGAAGTCTCAAAAACGGCAACTAGCTGTATTTTTTTTTCAAATATTTTAAATATAAAAATCCTAAAATGCAGGATAATCTATTTTCCTCGTATTCAACTTTCTTTTCATATATATATATATATATATATTAGACTAATTTAAAAACTATCTGAAAAAAATATTAGTTATTTTGTTAATTTGAAAAGTTTCAAATCCGTTATAACTACCACTAAAATGGACGTCACAGTTGAAATCAACAGTTGCCTCCTTTTAATTAAAAAGACACATCTTTCCATGAAATATTGTTTCAATTCTTATTAAAGCAAATGATCATTTATTTACGGAAAAAAAAAAAAGAACAGGTCATTCTCTTTCTACTTTAACATCAAGTTTTAACTTACTATCTTATAAATAATTGCTAGACAATATGGAACATTTGAGTCCAAAAAAATTCTTGATATTCGTGCTATTTCGAAAATCAGACGAACTGAGAAAGTTGTACCTTAAAAACGGAGTCGTTGTTGGAACGCCGACATGAAGACGAACGATACGTTCTTAGGGCAGCGTTAACGCGCATCTCCTTACCAAGCTCGTTCCTTTATATTCATTTATTTTAGTTATTTTTTTATTTGGAAATTATTTGTCTAATAAAAAAAAATTTATTTGAGAAGACGGTACAAAAGTAATAGCCGGGTTAGAGGACTCTCCCATAACCATCAGTTTAGACTGAAGAACATTACCAGACAGGCTCAGTAGATCTGATGAGATCAGATGAGATACAGCAGCAAACATTCATTTTACTCTCAAATAAAATGCAACACTTCAATTCTTTTGCTTTTGTTCCAGGTTGTTCAATAAAAGCTACTTCCATATACTTAAAAAAAGGAAAAAAAAAGTTTTTAAAAAAAAAATAAAAGAAAGATCTGACACCCAAAGAAAATGTTTACTGTTTAGCGATGCACCGAACAAGCACCGAAATCTATTGCATACAAATTTATGTAAAAAGCAGTAGAACATATTTTACAAAATCATTTAGGCCTTTAATCTAATACCATTAATTATTTATTGCACCGCACCAGACCGATTCCGGTTCCTCTTCACAGATCCAACTCTGCATTTTCAGGATTTTTCACATTATATTAACAGGAAGAAGCATGGAATTATAGTGATGCAGATGGTAGCAATGGAAGCTATAATGGATCCTTGATCAAATGCCCTTCGCAGACTTCCTGCCCTTGAGAAATGTTGGAATGCTAAAAAAGCAGCAATCGCGAAGGAAATGATCGCACCGGCTTGACTTCCCCTGCCCATGAAATACAGGAATATGATAAGATCAATGAAAATTGTAACTTGGTAGTATATGAAAAACCAAGGTTTTCTGTGCCGAGCCGAGCCAAATTTCGAAAAACTCAAATTCCGGCACGTGCCGACCGTACCGATGGTGCCGTGCCGATAATATTTATTTATTATTTTTAAAAAAATAAAAATAAAAAAATTAATTTAAAAATTCAAATATAAGATTTATTAACACGTGCCGTGCCGACAACTGCCAGAACAGGCACGTGCCGCCGGACACGAGCTGTGCCGACCGGCACCGAAAACCATGTGAAAACCATGTTTGTTTCCGCCCTCAACTCTTTTTCCACCCATGAAACTCGCAACTAAAATTTTTGAACCAGTATGTGAGACATTACCCATGATGCAGTGTAGCAGGCCCAGATTGGTTTTTTAATACATGCAATTTTAATTGGTGATATGAACCAACTTACCTCAGATTTAATGATCCTTCAGGCAGTAAACGGTAAAAACTCGCAGTTTTTTTTTTTTGAAAAAAAAAAATAAAGAATTTTTTTTTACCTCAGGTTCATTGCTTGGTATGGAGCAACAATCACCAGAAGCAATGTGATGAAGAGGAGCTCCAGTTCACCTATAGAGCAAGAAGCCATATCATTAAGGCTCCTTTACTTATACAGTCAAAGATTATAGCATGTATTAGCTAAGATGCATCAGATAAGATTATACTTCATTAGTTTCTTGGAGATTATCGTGGGAATACTCTACATGTAACTGGCCCACTTTTGTTCGACTGCCGTAACAGATAAATTTACGGATGCACCGACCTACATTCTACAAACCGAAGAGACCCAGCATTTCGGACTGGGTAGGCCCGAAGATTCGTACTACTCTCTACAAGGTATAGAGGTGATAAATTTCCTGCACCCTTACAGGTGATGTTTGCGGGATGCGAATATGAGACCTCCACTTAATAAGGTGGAAGTCTAACTATCCGCCCTATGTGTCCTGGGAAAGATTATACTTCATTATTAACAGCGGAAACTAATTTGGATCATAAATGATGATGGACTTAACAATTGACATTTTCATGAGGCTTGAGGTAATAGAGAGAGTGTGAGAGAGAAAATTGCCTGGTATAAAATAGAACAGACGAACTAGAAGAGCCAAGAACGCCGTCCAAGTACCATATTCACCCCTGTCATATGTGTGTTGGTACTAATTAAGAGACAATGAATTCCAACTACAATAAATTCTCATTTTAAATAAACTGTGGATAAACAGTGAGTTCAAAGTAAGGTAAGAGAAACAGAAGTAAGTCATAGTACAAACTTACTTCATCCACGAGATGACACTCCCAGGTGCTTGCAGAGCAAAGAAAGGAACAAGAAAGGATCTTTGTATTGGAGTCCCTTTTATGACCATTAGCAGCCTATATCGATAAAATGTTACTTACGAGAAAAAAAAATGAGTGTATATAAGTTTAATACATGAGAATATATTATAGAAATACAAACTGCACGAGGTTGCTATAGATATAAGATATTCATATCTTACACTACATACACGCGTCCGTAATTTGGATGAATATGCAAAGGGTTCTCAACTTCTCCTTAGAACTTGTAGATGATAATTTGTAGAAAAATGAAAGAAAGCCTCTAGTTATAAATAAGTTAATCTATAATATGGTATGAATATCACTCAAGTTAAATTTGAGCATGAAGAACTTGGGAAGTTTATATCAATTGTAAAGGTACTGATAATTGAATAAGATGATCCCGATGATGCTGACCATCTTCAATCTGCAAAACATTAGGCTCAGAAACAAATAAGTCATGGTTTTAACTAAAGAAGGTTAAAATTAACTTTTGATTTGGGGCACCGAGGAAGCTGTGGATCTTGGTAACAGGTTAAACTTTTGATAGTATTGCTACGATAATCGAGTACCAATTATCAATTTTTCAAAACCAATATTGCTGTCTCTCTCTAAAAGTAAATTTCATTTCTCATTTACTGGATCTTAAATCGTTTAAGCAAAAGAAACAACATTGTGTAAGATAGACACAATATAGCTACTTCAGCAGAATAAAGCATTTGTAAAGTTCAACATGAATATCTTAGCTTCCAATCTATGAGTTCTGATCCGGTACGCTCGTGCGTACCGTAAAGCAAACCAAAGTGATTATTTAGAGGTATTTTTGAAATAATTTTAATATAAAAGTTGTATATTTTGATAAGATCTACAACTTTGTTGTTCAAATGTTTTTCTAAAAACTATTTCTAAATAGGTATTTTGGCGCTCCAAAGTCTTAGCCGATTTAAAAACTTTTTAAAATTTCTTTTAAACCCACTAAACCTTTGGAGCTCCAAATAGATATTTCGAAGATTTTTGGGGAAAAACTTTGAACATGAAAATTGTAGATCTAATTAAATATGCAACTTTCATATTAAATTTTTTTTCCAAAAACAGTACGCACGAGCGTACCGGATCAATTTTCTCGAATCTACGCCGTCCTTTTGCCTCAATTTTCATCCAATATGAGATCATATCCCTTCTTTCCTAAAAAAAAAAACCCAAAGGAAAAACAAAAAAAGAAGAAAACTAATGGAAATGAAAGAAAAGAACAACCTATAGCTGGTAAACTATTTTTTTAAAAAAGTGATGAACTATATAATCGGTACATTATTGTTTTCGAAAAAGTGATGAACTATATAATATAAATTTAATTGTTACGTAAATATCTAGTTAAAGCTTTTAAAGTTAAAAGAAGTTTGTCTAAAGAGCCGCCAAACTTTAGTTTAAAAATGGTGCATGGTAAATTATGTTACCAACATTTTGAGGCTCGTCAGACAATTTTTGAATTTTTTTTTTAATGAAATAGAAAGTTGTAAAACACAATCCAATTTCCAACTTTTTAGTTCATCACTTTCCCAAAACCAAAAATGCGCCAAAAATCAGCTTTTTACTGTCTACAAGAGCTCCCTAGAAGGTTGCATTCCCGGACATCATATCTCCTAGTTGGAAAGTTTTCATAATTCTCTTATATCAGAGAAAAATCCAAAAAAGAACAGTAGAAAGGGCGAGAGATCTGACAGAAACCAGCACCAAGGGTGTCACAACTTAGAGAGATGGTAGATCGGATCTCTGGATTATTAACATGTTCCAAAACCAAACTCTAGCTGTTCCGGGATTAAAGGTCATGGCAGAGAGTTGATAAAAATAATTTAGCCCAGAAATTGACTTCCAAGTTTAAGTTTTTGGCCGATAAATAATTTACTTTTTTTTTTGGCGGAATTTCAATTTTATTTTAAACATAAATTCTGCACCTATTTCTGGTATAAAACATTTCTGATTAAAAAAAGAAGTCGATTAAATATAGATGAATTGGACTCACGCAGAGCAGATGGTGGAGATCCATAGAGCTGTTTGAGGAGCGATCGGCCCCGCGGCGGCGTAGCACACCGCCGCCGTGCCTCGCCGCTGCTTCCCCGGCGCTTTCACAATCCTATAATACCAGCAAAATAACACAACAAACTAAACTATAGCACATCACTATCAACAGAAACAATTGCTTACCTGATAGAGCTCGAGACTGAGCTAGCAAAAGAGAGTCCGCAAGTGGGATTGCTCCCGCTGAGAGGCGCGAAAGAGAAGCCACCGACACCGGTGAAATTTGCAGTGTTCTGAGGAGTGAAAGAGAGGTTGGCGGTGGCGGACGATCGGAGAAGCGAAATGGCAGCCATTGGTGCTGCTGTGCTGCTTGGCGCGGCTCCCCTGATGCTGAGGCATCAGGGTGTAGGAAATCGGACGGCCGATCTCGGCCGATCCGTAATAATACGGATCTCGAGATTTCGTATAAAACTTTCGTCGACTTATTTCACCTATATTTAAACATTTTTGAAAAAAGTTTTGAACTACAAAGTTATAGATTTTGATAAGATATACAACTTTGTAGTTGAAACTTTTTCGAAAAAATGCCAAAATACATACCGAAATGATGATTAAATATTTTGATTATCATTTCGGTATGTATTTTGGCATTTTTTCGAAAAAGTTTCAACTACAAAGTTGTATATCTCATCAAAATTTATAACTTTGTAGTTCAAAATGTTTTTCAAAAATGCTTAAAAATAGGTCAAATAAGTCGACGAAAGTTTTATACGAAATCTCGAGATCCGTATTTTTACGGATCGGCCGATCTCGGCCGTCCGTTTCCTACACCCTGATTCGGCCGAATCAGGGGAGCCGTGTCCGTGTCCTTCCTCGAAAGTTTCTTCTGGAAGTTAAAGGAAAACAGTGGTTTGTTTTGAGTGTACTCAGTGTAGCTTTTATAGCGTTGTTTTAAAATTTAATAGATTTGAATAGCACAAAAATAAATAAAAGTTAAAATTATTTTAAATTTATCCAATTTTAAAATTTTAAAATATCTATTTATAAAAATTTTTATAAAATTATATGTCTCATTAAAAATTATAATTTTTATATTAAATTTTTGAAAAAATACTCAATTTTTTTAATCATATAAGTTGGTAGATTTTCTGATAAATTAGTATAAGGCACAAATGTTTGTCTTTCTTTTATAGGAGATTTATATATCAGCCACTCTTGAAAAGCGCACTATAAATAAACCTCTCATTTACAAATTAGTCTTTTTCACGTTCCAAAATATTTATATATAAATATTTTAAAAAAAAATTAAATAGAAAACTTGCAAATCACATCAAAATATTTTTTTAATCACAATTTTTTTCAAAAAAAAATTCTAATATGTATATTGAAGCTTTAAGTTTTTAGCCGATTATTCGCTAATCTGTTAAACTTTTTTAGTGTCAATACAACTACTTAAAAATATATATATATTTTTTAAAAAAAAATAAATATAAAAAATAAATATTTTACTGAAATATTTTTGTAATATTCAAAATAGTTTCAAAAAATAATTATATAGTAATCAAAATATTACCGATAGAAATTTCGGAACAAGAGGTGATTTGTAAATAATTGAAATGAGTGACTAATTTATAAGAGATTTTAAAATCAAGGACTGATATGCAATTATCCCCGCTGCTTTTGTTTTTAATGTTATTTCAAGAACTCGATCTTAAAATGTATGCAAGTAAAATTGTATAAATGCTCAAATTTTAAATTTAAAACAGTTAATCTGTTTAGTCAAGATGATATATCAAAATTTAAATTAAATTTTAAATTTTAAATGTTGACATATTTAGTCAGCATCAAACAGTTTGATTGGTGATCAGAGATCGCACCGGTGAGGATCGACGGTGAGGATCGGTGTTTGATTGGTGATCAAAGATTGCACCGGCGAGAATCGATGTTTGACCGGCTGCTGCAAGGGGTGGAGAAGAAGAGGGGTATCTTCTTAACGGATCTGTTTTGGGTTCGACCCAAAAACATTAAACCTGCAAGCCCGTTAATGTTACTAATCCGATTTAATTCGATAAAATTGGATTTTAGTTTTACGAGCGTCTCAGCGTGAACTAATATTAAAGTACGAGTATTTTCGTGGCTCAATTTATCAGAATCCGAGGTCGTTTCGTGGCATGTTCGACCCACCAAGATATATCGATAAATTCGTACTGCTATTGGAAGCATTATAGGCTCACGTTAAAATTAATTAGATTAATTTTTATTATATCATGCTTATTTTACATGCGATATAAATATTTCGATTATTATAAATATTGCCAATGTGATCCTGTATTTGGGTATAGGAAGATTAAATTGTAAAATTTTAAATTTTCGCTGCGCATCTGATATGTTTTTCGCCCCTGATAACCCGGCATGATCCAGGCTATTAGTTAGAGTAGTGGTACCAGCGCGGCTGCCGCGGGGAGAATAGAGAGATTAGGGTTCCTTTGGAGATGAACGGACGAAGGGAGCGGCGAGCTGACTCACAGTCACATATTAGATTTAACCCGACCAGTAGACCCGATAGATCCGACCCAAAACCTTCGGGTCAGGTCGGGTCGTTTCGGGTCTTTGGATCGGCTATTTGTTGAACACCCCCTAGCGAGCGCGATCACAAATGGGCCGAAGCCTTCTACTAGGTGGCTTGCCCCACACCAAGCGGGTATCGGACGATTCGAGGTCACAAGACCCATCGGAAGCACATGTCCACTGCCTGACGGAATGGTCGAGGCCGGGAGGTCCAAGCCGATGTGTTGTTGCAAGAGAACGGCATAACGGCCAACTCTCCTAGAGAATATGAATGGGCAAAATGCCAACAAGAGCCGAGGCTCGCAGTCCAAGCCGAGACGGTTAACCGCACTGGACAAGAGCCAATCAACCATGATCTTTGTGAATCACTGAATAACACTAGATCGTGGGATGCGACGCGCCGCCTTTACAGTCAATCGACCTCCACAATCTCCGGGCTTCTACAAATAGTAGCCTCACTCTTGTGAAGGGGATCTTTTTTTTTTCGTGTCAGCGATCGAACACTCTTCTAGAACACCACTTGGAGCGAGAGTGAGAGAATCTATCATGAAGTGTTGTAGTTCTAAGCTTTTTCTCCATTTTTCTCGTTTTGATGGATTCTTAACGTTGGTCATGTGAATACTGTGGCTTTTTCTCTCGATACCATCGGGTGTTTTTCATGTTAAAAATCTTTGCATTATGTGCTCATGTTTGTTATTCATTTCTTACAGACCTCTTTATCTTCGACACATCTTCAAGAGGTCGAGTTCGGCTCGATCATACTATTTATCGAGAGTACCATGGACTAAGTCAAGAGTTTAATGTGACCCAGACAAAAGGGTCCATGGTGACACAAGTTACATGACCAAAGGTGTGAGTCGCTCATTTATGCAGTTGGGTAGGTTGCTAAATACTATTTAACTATTTTGATTACTATGAAAGTAGACAACCCTGCATCACCCCGCAAGAAGGCGGGTCCAGTCGGTCTTTGATCAGTCCAATTTTTATACCAAATTTAGCATATATTATATATTAATTATGAGCATTCTATTGTCAATTTCAGATGAAATTACTCAAAATAGAAAGTTCGAGGTTTATGTGCGGCTGGATCGAGCAACGCAATGGAAGCATACACATATTAGCTAGAATCAGCTAATGAAGAACAACACACAACATCAATCAATGGATGGCTAGGATTTGAACCAAGATTGATTTGATGGCTAGAAATTAAAGATTGAGAATCAAAGGAAGACATCAAAGTCGCTGGATTAACAACCAAAACAACAAACACATAAATATAAGGCTGGGATAAAGAGCTAAAAATAGGGATTAGCAAGGACGGATTGGATTTAAAAGAGGCAAAAACAGCAAGCTATCGAGAGGGAAGCGAAGGAAAAATAACTAGAGGAGAGCGGCGGACTAGACGAGAGTGCGTCGAAAAATCAAGACGAGATCAAAGCTTCGGAGAAGAAAAGAAACGCATCCAGCAGTTGATTCTTCTATGGGTTTTTTATATTTTATGATGAATATTTTTTGTCTTGCCATGAACTAAATAATTTATTGGGATCCCGATTAAACCTTATGCATATTTGATCTTTGTTAGTTAATAAATGATTTTTGTTTGTTTATTGTGAAATTGTATTGCTAACATAGGATTGCAAATCTAAATTAACGATTCGACAGCGGAGTTAATATTTATTATGTTAGTAAGATAAATAATATGTTTATAAACAGACATGTGGATGAAATATTAGGATTCTAGAAGATTCATCGTTCTTCAGGCGATTATTAATAATTTTCTTTACAAAGACATTTAGGAGAAATGTCAATAATTAGTTAACCACAACTCGACAGAGAAGTAGGTGAGTAATTAGGAATTGTAATGCGATGGCGGAGCAATTCATAACCGAATCTCCATGATGTTGCTAAATAAATAATTATTCGGTTATTAATGACATTGAGATGATAGTTATGCATAATGGTGGAATCAAGTCCCAAGACTTCTCAAATTAGATCCAAAGCTCAACTTTTAGTTTAAATTTCAATTGCCATGCAAATTCGATCGCTTAAATAATTATAAGGTTACACCAAATTCGGTACTTACCTCTGCAATCCTCGTGGGAACGATATTTGTTTTTTTTTATTCACTCTTTATTACTTGTGCAATCCGTATACTTGCGGTACGTTTTACACACATCAGACTTGCACCGAGTCGTTGGGTTCACAAATCCACGGCATAGGCTAGCATGTGTATATTTAGAGTGACGAGGCCGAGAGCCTTAACAATGTGCCAAAACAGGAATAAAGCAGTTAATAGTAGCTAGTGTAGGTGATAAACATGAATAGTTTTATATCAGCCTCTGCATTTTTACACCATCCTCCGAAATAAACACTTAATTTTCATTTTTAATATCTAATAACTAAAATCAAGCCAAAAGATATAGTTGTAAGTATTTTTTTTTTAAAGTTAAATAGCAAAAAAAAAAAAAAAAAAAAAAGAGTCAAACAATTTTGGTATTAAATTTTTTAAAAAAATCTTGAAATGAATGTTTTAAGTTTATTTACAAAAACTTTTGAAGCATCGGAATATCTATTAAGTAAAGCGTAAATTAAAAACACCGTCAACATGAATGCCTACATGAAATGAAGCTTTTGTTAGAAAATATGTAATAAGAAGATGGCAATGGATTTCTAAAATTTTCACGAAAATGGCTTCAAGACGTGTTGCAGTACCACTTTCCTTAAGGCTTTATTTGCTCACACCAGATTTTGCAATATGGGTTGATCGATAGCCTCTATGATACAATAAAGTCTGTTCGTCGGCGTTTGTACTTAACGACAGCGAACCGCTGAACACACTAGTATATGATAAAATTGTCTAATTCTAAGAGTGTCTTCTACGGCAGACACTATTAGAGATGATCTTTTTTATTCTGAAACACAAGGAAAATTATACTTCGTTGTTGTGTCTGTAATTCGAACAATCACTTCTTCTATTATATAGAATACGAAAAGGCACGTCTACAAGCGGTTATAACTGTTGGAAATTATAACTTTTATAACAGCTTGCAGTTATCAAATTTTAATCTTGTTGCGAAATGTTTGGGTAGAATACTCTGTGAAGTACATAGTACGTTCTACCAAGCAGTTATAACTGTCAAAATCATTGGCAATTGTAATTTCTCATAAGTGCTTGCAGTTACTAAAATATAATCAGCAAAATGTTCAGGGAGAACACTCCACGAAGTACATAACACGCGGGAGAACGCTTACCTATTTGAGGAGAGCACTTCTGAACAATGTTCTTCCCGCGGTCCGCATGGCCAATTGCTAAGTGCCATCTTTTGACCAATAAATATTTAAGGTCGTCTATGTGAGCTATATGCTAGCTCATTTTGTGAATTTTATAAGTTTTGGAGGAAATCCAATAAACCAAACTTTTGTTCTTTATTTAGTCAATATAGAACTAAATAATACTATTTTATAATAGTTTTAGCCTATATGAATTTATCTCCCATGAGCTTAGACCTTCACAAGCTTTATAATATATTTTAAAAATTCAATTTTAACAGCTCTTATACAAGCTTTAGAGTGAAACACTTTGTGTGCAAAATTTTCGAAGTCCAAGAACTCGAAAATTCAGAAAATCTAACAGAAGCTATGGTCCACAATTTCGAAGTCCAAGTACTCGAAAATTCGGAAAATCTAACAAAAATATGGTCCACACTTTGATGAGCTCTCACGTGATTTTAGATTGCTACAGATAACTCAGCAACCTTGTGGCTCAGCAATGTGCCACGTAGACTCAAGAATCCAGCCTTACTTTGCCCCAACCAATCAAATTTCAGCAAACGATTTGAACTCGATAAGCTCATTTTCTCCATATCCCTATTTATATAGCTGCTTCCATCTTCATACAGCACACAATCTCATAGGAGTTATACTCAACAACTACACCAATGGCAGCAGCTAAGATGGCTCTCTCCTCCCCTTCCCTCGCCGGCAAGGCGGTCAAACTCGGCCCATCCGCCTCAGAGATCCTCGGTGAGGGTCGTGTGATGATGCGCAAGACAGTCGGAAAAGCCAAGCCAGCCGCTGCCTCTGGCAGCCCATGGTACGGCCCTGACCGTGTCAAGTACCTCGGCCCGTTCTCCGGTGAGCCTCCATCCTACCTAACTGGAGAGTTTCCCGGCGATTACGGGTGGGATACTGCTGGTCTTTCTGCTGATCCAGAGACTTTCGCGAAGAACCGTGAGCTGGAGGTGATCCACTGCAGGTGGGCAATGCTTGGTGCCTTGGGATGTGTGTTTCCGGAGCTTCTTGCCCGCAACGGTGTAAAATTCGGTGAGGCCGTGTGGTTCAAGGCCGGATCTCAGATCTTCAGCGAGGGTGGACTCGATTACTTGGGCAATCCTAGTTTGATCCATGCTCAGAGTATCCTTGCGATATGGGCTTGCCAGGTCATCCTCATGGGAGCTGTTGAGGGCTACCGTGTCGCGGGTGGCCCGTTGGGTGAGGTGACTGACCCGTTGTACCCAGGTGGCAGCTTTGATCCTTTGGGCTTGGCTGACGACCCTGAGGCCTTTGCTGAGCTCAAGGTGAAAGAAATTAAGAACGGTCGGCTCGCTATGTTCTCCATGTTTGGGTTCTTCGTGCAAGCTATTGTCACCGGCAAGGGACCGCTCGAGAACTTGGCCGATCACTTGGCCGACCCTGTGAACAACAACGCCTGGGCCTTTGCCACCAACTTCGTCCCCGGAAAGTGAAGCTTACGCCGAGATGTCTGAATTCATTGTCCATTTATGCTGGTGTTGTATGATGAAAATGATAAGCTGTAATTTGAAATGGATTTATGTTTGAACGTGAATTTGATTCTTGAAAATGAAATGTGAACATGAATTTGATTCTTGAACTTGGAATTTGTTCAGTTCTGGTTAAGCGATCAAGATTTGGCAGACTCAATGAGTCAAACATGTCATTCAAATAAATAAAAAAAAAGGGTCAAACATGTCATTCACAATTTTGGGACAATATTGGCATGCAGGCCTCCAAAAGCTTTTTATTTTTGGATCACTTTCACGGAAAAATAACAATAAACTATCATATGGTGCATTTAATTTGTCGTTAACTAGTTTGTAGTAAAAACTATTTTATGAAAATATTAAAAAAATAATGTCTAATGGTTCGCTAATTTTGTTTTTCCATATGAATACTGATTTTATAATCTTGACTCTTGAATTTTATTAAAATGAGCTATTATATTCCTAAACTTTTAATTTACCGCAATAACCTTGAACGGTCAAGAAAGTTCATCGCTAACCTTCCCGCTAAATTAATCGTTTGCTCCATTTAAATGATAATTTGGCTACTAGAGCGGCCATCACTGTCCTACGTGGCTATCAATTTGATCATCACTTGTCTTATATGACCGCTGGCGTGGCAGTCGTATCAGCAATAACGTCGGATAAGTAATGGTGACGTCATCAGCTAAAAAAGATAGATCCGATGATGAGATTAGTGGAAGTCTTTTTTGAAATTTACTTCTTGATTATCAAACAACCACAAGACTAAAAAATTTTTCTTTGCTGCTTGATTATTTTGTTGCTGCAATTTACTAAACTTAGTTAAGATTTCATTTTATTCATTCAACTTTGAGTAGACAAAGATCGACTCGAGTACGACACTCTATTGATTCTGTATTTATTCGTTCTTCGGCATGCCGTTGAATGAATACTGACAGAATATAAAGAAGCAAATAAATGCACTAATCCGGGATTTCTGCAAGGCGAGAACTAAAGAGGCATCATTTGTTGAATTTTGACAAAATAATTATGGTACGCTCAAGCTTATGGACTATATGTATATGGTTATTTTTTGAAAAAAAAATTTAAATTAAAATTGTAAAATGCAAATTTCATGTCAAAGATTTTTCAAAATATGCTTCCTAATAGATATTTTGATACTCCAAAATCTTAGCGAATTTAAAATAATAAAAAAAATTAAATAAAAATTATATATCTTATGAAATCTACAATTTTAGCGTTTAGAATTTTTCTTAAAAATAATCTTAGACATATTTTTATACGCTCAAACGTACCGTATATGGGATCGCTTCTGTCACTCGTTAGTTGATCCAGGAGGATCTTTCTAGTCCAAGACCTCACAAAATGTGTCCTAAAGAAAGGCCTCGCCAAGCATCAACACAAGCCAAAATGGTGCCCATAGAATTTGCCCATAGAATGTTATCATGTCATGGACAAAGCAGATGTGGCGGTATATTCTGGATGAATTGGCAGCAAGAACTTCAGCCAGGATGGACCAGGACACACCCAGGCAAGGAGAGAGTCCTCATTATCTAGTTTAATAGCCTAGCTTTCCACTTAATCAAGTCCATCTAAAATCCAAGCTAAGAAGTCCCTCAACCGACTGAACCGAGCCAAGAGTCCATTTCTGTCAAGACTGTTTTTTTTTTTTTTTTTTTTTTTTTTTTTTTTTTTTTTTTTTTGTTTCTGGTTTAACTAGAATTTTTCTCCAATCTAAGCCTATTCTTGACCCTTTTAACTAATTAATCCACATCCGAGTTCGATCCTAACTAGACTAACTCAAGTCTAGATCATTAGCTAATATAGTTAAGAGTGCTAGGTGCAGCAAAAAATCCTCCAATCTACATAATTAAAACAAATTTGAGAATATTTTTTTGAACAAATTTCAATATAAAATTATAAATTTTGATGAGATCTAACTTATTTTGTTAAAAATATTTAAAAAAAAAAAAAACTCTTATGTTTAGGGGCTCCAAAGTTTAAAGAATTTTTAACTATATTTTTAAATTATGTTAAATTTTAGAGTCTCAAAATATGTATTTAGAAATATTTATTTAAAAAAAATTAACATAAAAATTATAGATTTTATCAAAAAATATATATTTTTTGAGATTATATAGATCTCATTAAAATATAAATTTTTAATATTGAAAGTTTTGGCCAAAAAAATAATCCTTAAATTATTTTTTTTAATCATGTGGTTAGTAAATTTTTTTATTTTTTCGTGAATTAATTTGGAAACAATCCCCAAGACTATGATTTTTCTATAGTACAAAACAATCATTTTGCTATAGTACAAAAGAATTCCCAAGAATATGATTTTCCTCACTATACTAGGAAATTAGCATAAATTAGTCATGTTTTTGACACAAAACACCACAATGAATACAAAATAAAATAAAATAAATTAACAACCTCAAGGCAATCCGAGATCAGTATTCTCCTCTGCTGGTTATGTACAGCTGATCATACTAAAAAATTCGACGTCGTACACCTCCATACGATCGATCAAACCGTATCTTTCCTACCAAAGTCAGGCAACGCACCAGATCTTGAGTCCCCGGTAAACGCCAGCAAATTTTTAAAAAAAATCACCATTAAGGTTGTGGATTGAAATCCCTCGTAGATTTTTCTGCAGAATATCCTCCGTACTCCATATCTGGAGTCCAAATTAATAGAAGCCTACATTCGAATTTCAGAACATCGATTAAAATTGGACGTGAAGGTTTTACGTAAATTTGAATTTCCTACGAAGAAGTGTATTCGTATACATATTTCACCACATTGCAGGGTTATAGTTTTGAAAAAAAAAAAAAACCACCAATGTGCAAGAAAAACATCTATGATCTAACCTTCTCAAGGTTTGAAAATGCAAGAAAAACGAAATGGAGAGACTACAGAAGTAAAAGTTAGAATATAAGAACTTACAAGAATCAAAGCTTTTATGTGCCGTTTTGTGCCGCATTTCGTAAATTCTAAACTTGAAACGTGCTGAGAGTGCCAATCCAGCCTGAAGTAAATTATTTTTATAATTTTATTAAAATTTAAAACAAAAATAAACAAACTGCCAAAAAAGGAATTAAAAATAATTAAAAGTTAAAAATACTTTTTAAAATCCGTTAAGATTTTAAAATTCCATAACATTTACTTAGAAGTATGTTTCGAAAGAAAAAAATTTCAATATAAAAATTGTCGATCTAATAAATGTAGAATTTCCTGTTGAAATTTTTTTTAAAATATAAATATTTGGAAAATTGGTGCAGACAATGGAGGCAAAGGATATGAATTCCATTTGGCACCCAACTTTTGCCATTTATGTTAGGGATAATTTGCATATCAATCCTCCAAAATTTACGTCTTGTATTTCAGTCTCCGAAAGCATTTTCGCGTTGAAGCGGTGCTCGCGCGCCGCCACATCGTGCATTTCTACGTTTATGGAGGCTGAAACGCGCGCGTCGTGCGTTTTCGCATTTCCGCGGTTCCGGAGACTGAAACTTGTGACTGTTACTTTAGGGGGGCTGATGGCGTCGCGCGTTTTCGTATTTTTACAGTTTTGGAGGCTGAAACGCGCGACTATTATTTTAGGAGAGCTGATATGTAATTATTCTTTTATTTTATGATACACAATAGTTTATGCAACTCCAATTGTTCTTCATTCGGAATGTCAGATCGAATCATGTCAATCCCAACCAACTATGGCAACAAGACATGCGTACATCCAAAACGTTAGCCGAATCTACCACCATGGCCATGGGTGGTCGCAAAAATACTATTTTAAAAATTAACGAAAAAAGAAATCGTGCTCGCAACCAGCACACTTAATGAACATCCATGACAAATAAATATTTGGATTGTACTCATTTCGATACTATTGTCAAGCCTTCGTTTCTTTTCTTATTATGTTTTGAGAAATTATTGCACGCATCTGATATACCACGTTATACATGCATCGGGTGCACCTACAAATTTTTAATTTTAAAAAAATTTTAACATTAAAATTATAAATAGTGATGAGATATACAACTTTTACATACTATTTTTTTCAAAAAAAAATACTTCTAAATATATATTTTTGGCTAAATAATCTTAACGTTAAAAAAAAAATTTTAATTTTGTGAGAATTTTGGAATCTAAAAATATCAATTTAGAAATATTTTTAAAAATTTTTTTTATATAAAAGTTATATTTTATCAATAACTATAATTTTATATTTAAAATATTTAAAAAAATTTTATAAATATATATAATATACGGAATGACGTGATAAAAACAGTGCGAATAATTAATTTCTCTTGTGCTTAAGCAAAGCTACTAAAGCCAGGCTGGAGATGGTGACCGTTTGGACGTTCTTTAGACAGCTGCTGGCATGCACTCGCTCGGGTTGCCTGACCATGATTTCACACAAAAATGGGGGTCTGATTTTGCAAAGACCAGCATATCTTTTTCAATTAGGTGACACCAAACATCACAAACCCCAACGAAATATCTTTTTCAGTTTAACGTCTTTGTAAAAATTTTACCATATCAGCCTCCTATTTTGAAACCGGTTTCATATCAATCCCTAGAAACATATTTTTAAGGACTGATTTTGAAAAAAATCAGTACCTAAAAATACGTTTTTAGGGACTGATATGACAGTTTCAAACAAACGGAGACTGATATGGAATTATCCCAAAATTTTAAGCTCATAAAAAATTTCTTTATCAAGTCCGATTAATATTCTGATATTTAAATACAGATATTTTATAAAATGAGGTTTATGTTATAGAATATAAAAAAAAATTTAGAAAATTTTACGAAAAATTTTACTTTATGCAAATTTGAATCTGAATTGTGACGTTTTTTGATGCACCTCACATCCAATTGAGTTAATCGTATTTGGTAGATATATTGCTTGGTATCTTCAACCAAAAGCAAATTAAATTGAAGGAATTTTATCCTCCACTGAAGAAGACTACAGTTGCCTCATTTTATTTCAAGTGCTTACTGATAAAATTAGGGAAATTAGGGTTTATAACTTTTTTTTTTAATAAATTAATCATATTTATTTATTATTATCTAGCATTCTATAACTTTAGTGAGTTCTACTTCTAGACTTCACCATTTATATCTCTTTATTCTCAGATATATACTTTTCTTCTAATCAATGGAATGGATCTCCCATCAGTAGCTTTCTGATCATTTTTTTTAGAAACCGGCTTTTCATCGGCACTAGAATTTGAGCAAATTTTTCTGAAAAACCAATCGCAAACTATAACGACCGTCGGTAATCTTGATGGTACTTAACCAACATTAGAGTGTCAAATGATCAGGTTCAGGCCCATTCCCCCTTTCACATATATTTTTTTGAGATTATCATCAGAAAATTTTACCTGTAATCGGCCCATATTTATGGAATAATCGTAACAGATAAATTCACGGATGGCACCGATTTATATTCCACCAACCGAAAAGTCTTAACCTTTCGATCTGGACAGAACTTTTCACATATATGAGTTAAAGTTTATGCATACTCAGCCAACAGGATGCATGGTTAGAACGCGGCGTGTAGAGAACGAAGAGGAGCGAAGTCTCAACCCGTGACCGACTCTTGAAGCACTAAGTCACTACGTCGTCTGCTCGGGAGACATTTTTTTTTATCGATAACTAGTTTTGCACACTGGTTGTAAGTCATATATATAAATACTTATGTTAAAATTTTAATTCTCTATTTTTAAAATTTTTAATTTCATACAGATCTTATTTTTATTAAAATATTAAATTTTATTCACATTATATTATTAAAATAAGAAGAAATGTCAAATGACATAATAAAATCATTTGATGATTGATATTAATGGTATATATACATACATACATACATACACATATTAATGGTATATATATATATATATATATATATATAATGTGTGTGTGTGGAGAGAGAGAGAGAGAGAGAGAGAGAATAACTTGTGTACAATTAAATAAATGAAAGTGACAAAAAAATGCAAAATCATGGACTTTAATAGTCCAAAATAAACTAAGAGAGAGAAATATATGAAATTATATATATATATATATAATATAATATATATAATAATATATTAATATATATTATATATATATATATATATATATGTGGAGAGAGAGAGAGAAAGAATAACTTGTGTACAATTAAATAAATGAAAGTGACAAAAGAAAATGCAAAATCATGGACTTTAATAATCCAAAATAAAACTAGAAATATAACTTTATCCTCTCGAAATTAACTAAAAAACATGGCTTTACTTTTATGAAAGCCCCTTTTATGACATTGAAAGAAGCTTTTTTGACTAAACGATTATTGGAATTAATCAATTCAGACACCGTGCGAGACACAATAGACTACGTAACGAACTGATGCTTTATACTTTCGAACTGATGCTTTATACTTTTGATTCCAACTACTAATCGCTTTCTAGTACTTATCTTATCCATTTGTACAAAGATTATCGCAGATTATCTTAGAGAAATTTTGTTCGGTCTGATCGAGCATAATCTCGACCGATGTATTGAATGTTCGAGGCCGAGATGGCTAAGACGTAAAACAAATATACATATATACACACAAGAGTTTTTTGTGGACAACCTTAAACTGAACGGATGTAAAACCGCTTGAGCTCACGCGATCGGCGACAAAAAGTCATTAAAAGTGAAAAATTTTCCCATTTTCTCTCTATGCACCGAGGCCCCAGCATTGATCTTAGTTACATAGAATCTCTCTAAGTTCTAGAGTTCTCTCCTAAAATACTTAGCCAAATTCTGAATGCTGGATCCTGCACAACAGACGTCTATCTTGCTATTTATAGGCGCTACTGACGGTGCGTTAGCACCGCAAACGTGGTGGAGAAAGTGGTGGATTGACTGGTCGCTGCCGACTCGCCGTCGTCTCCCCTGCTTCACCCCGCTTCTGTATCCCATGGGTGCTCTCTCTCTCTCTCTCTCTCTCTCTCTCTCAAAATTTTTCACTTTGTAATTGATTTTGAGTTTTCCTTTGTAATCTTAATTCGTAGTGGTCAACTTAGTTTGTATTTTTGAATAGTTTTTGTTAGAAGTTTTCGAATTAGTAAAAACGTGAAAAAGGTGGTCATAGTGATTGGAATAGTAGCTAATTTTCTTTGAATCTTTAGCGAATATACGAATGTTAGGATTTTTCAAGTCTGTTCGTGCACTTTTGCTTATCTAAACACAAGATATGGTTGTTATAAAAATTAAGGAGTCGTGAACTTCTGATTTTTAAAGGGCTAATAACATATCAGCCCCCTATTGTTTACAAACGCCTAAATCACCGTTTCAAAAAACGGTCGTTTCAGCCTCCTAAATACTATTTGGACATTTTTCGGACGAAAATATTCTTGTACTTGTTAACAGTTTGGACGTCAAAAATATCTATTTAGAAGTATTTTTTTAAAAAACTTTTAACATCAAAATTGTAGATCTCGACAAGATATACAACTTTCATGTTGAAACGTTTTCCAAAAAATACTTCCGAACAGATAATTTCGGGGTCCGAACTGTTAACGGGTCGACCCGTAATCCGCTGAATAGTTCGGACGATAAAAATACCAATCTAGAAGAATTTTTTGAAAATATTTTAATCATGAAAGTTATAGATCTCGTTGTGATCTACAACTTTAATGTTGAAAATTTTCCCAAAAATACTTTTAGATATGTATTTTAGACATCCGAACAGTCAGAAATATTTTCGTCCGAAAAAAGTCCAAACAGTAAATGGGGGGCTGAAATGGATGTTTTTTTAAAATGGAGGGCTGATTTAGAATGAAAACTTGAAATGGACGGCTGATATATCATTATCCTATTTTTTTTAACTTATCATGTATTTTTTTGTACTTTTTTAGCTTATATGTATTATTTTGTACTTCGACGTTCCGTATTAAATTTTTGATTCTGTCACTTATCATAATAAGTAATAATATTCATCTATAACTAGCATTGATTTATTTTTCCATCAACTAAAAAGTTCAAGTCTTTCAATCTCAAAATGCCCGAAATTGTACGCTTAGAATTTTGATTCACATTTACACAATTTTTTTAAATATCTAGAACTATAAATCCTAATATGATCCAATGAGTGTATTAGAGAAAAGTAATGCCAGAAAAGACACACATATGCTTAGGACATGTAGAAAAGGAATATATAGATGGTGGCCAACACTTGGAATATTATTATTAAGACAAGGAATCCATTCTTTTCCCTTGCTTTTCTCTCAAACCTTATTCGAATTAAGTTATACAATAATTACATATTAGTTCCTGATTTTATATAGTTCTATCAAATGAATTTTTACTTTTTATAAACGCTAAATTAGTCCAAAATAAATATATGTAGATATAAATTTTTGAAAGTAACTATTATAAAAAATAAATTATAGTGTATCTATAATTTTCATATTAAACTTTTAAAATATTCTACATAAGTATTCTAATTCACCTAAAATTTTTTTGAATAAAAAAAGTTTGAAATTTCAAAACATGTAATATATTTTTTAAAAAAATATATTATAGAACATACTAAAATATATACTTTTGACATTCAAATTTTTTTAAAAACAATCTATTTATATGTGTTTTATACTGATTTGGTAAATTGTTTTTAAAAGAGAAAGCTTATTTGCAAAAAAATTCTTTGAAGCATACTAATAAAAAAAGTCTTAATTTATTCCGAAGGCGTATTGTTTTTAGTCTAGTTAGCGAGTATCGCTTGCTACCGTATCCAACTCAAGTTCCGTTTAAAATGCTAGTAAGACGATAAGCGGACGACCCATTCAGTGAGCCAATAAAATTATCTAAAGAAATAAAGCTTAAATAAGTTGATAAAACTCTTCATCTAACACAAACGGTCACTTGCATCCATTCTATAAAGAAAATTGTTTGTTATCCCACCGCACCACTAAAAAATTTATCAATTCATATAATTAAAAAAAAAAAATTAGGAGCTATTTTGAAAAAAAAAATTAACATAAAAATTATAAATTTGTGAAATATACAATTTTTATGTTAAATTTTTTTCACAAATATATTTCTAAATAAATATTTTGAGCTCTAAAATAACTTATTTTAAAAATAGTTTTGAAATACATTTCAAGCTCGTTAAATTTTGGAGTTCAAAATATTTATTTAGAAATATTTTTCAAGAAAAACTTTTAAAATTAAAATTATAGATTTCATCGATATATACAAATTTTATATTAAAATTTTTTCTAAAAAATACTTCAAAATTTTTTCAATAATAAAAATTAATGAATTTTTTATGGCGCGATGGGTGTAACTAGTAGCACTCTTCTACAAATTATGGTCCATATAACCAAATCTAGAGTGCTAAGTAACCTCATACCAGTGATGGTGACTAAAGTTGGCAAAATTTTCATTTTTAACCTCACACCTCATATCATTTTTAGCATTTTTTATAATATGGTATGGAGTTTTTTTTTTAATTATGCCAAAACTTATATCCTTTTTCAGCACATTTTATAACGTGATGAATATTTCTAAATTATGTCGGAACTTATGATATATCAGCCCCTTTTATAATGTAGTATGTATAATTTTTAATTATTACATGTAATAGATATATTCGTTACTATGTGTCCATACCATAAACCCCTATGCACTATAAAATTAGTGCTGCTGTGGTAGCAAAAAATCTACCAACCCATATATTAAAGTAGAATTTGAGAGTAAATTTTAAATAACTTTCAACATAAAACTATAAATTTTGGTAAAATAATAATTTTAATTTTAAACTTTTTTTTAAAAAATATTATAATAATTATTTTGAGACTCTAAAATTTAATAAATTTAAATAAAATTGCTACTATATATTTAGAAAAAAAAAGAATCAAAACTTAATATAATAACTTAAATTTATCTAAATTTATAATTTTAATATTAAGACAAAAAAAAAAAAAAAATTTAAATTATAGGTCAAACTTTTGTTAATCAGTTAGAGACGAGCATTATAAAATTATCTCACCAACAAGACTGGCGTCGTAGAAACTCGGCTACTGTTCCACCGGCAACAACAAGACAAAAATTCATAAAATAGATTCAAATTAATCAAAATAAATATTAAAAATAAAAATAACGCCTCGAAATTTTCAGAAACTATTTTCTTCATCCATTGTGATATGGATTTTGGTGCATACAAACTCCACCAAAATTAAAACACCACTTCTTCATTTTCCCTATTTTTAGTATTTACATACCCTAGATTTAATCTTTTACCGCGATCTGCTTCGGCAATTCAGGCGAGCACGAGACAACTGCGATGGATTCCTCGCGCCGGAACCTCAGCTGCTCGGCGATGAACGCTTCGATAGTTCGTTGGAACTCCTCCGCTTCCTCCGCTCCCACCTTCTCATCCTCCGCCGCCGGAACACCTTCAATCTCCGCCGCCGCAGCCGGTTTGGCCTTGATCTCTGATTCCGCTCGCCGGAGGTTGGCATCCTCCCGTCGTCCCTTCACCTTCTCCGATCTGCTCCGGCGGTACTCCTGTCGGCGCGGAGTCTCTACGCACACCGCCTTGTCCTCGTAAACCACTTCCTCCGCCGCCGGTGCCGAGGCCGTCGCCGCAGATTCCGGCAGTCCCCAGTACCAGCTCTCGTCCGCGGCGGAAGAAGTCTTAGAACTGCTAGAAGGGGAAGACAGTTTGCCGGACAACAAGAGCACGACGATAACATTACCGATGAGAAAGACGGCGCATGGTTTCACCAGCATGCTGCCGGCGGCGAGGAGAAGCTCGCCGAAGGTTTTCACAGCGGCCGGTAGGCGCGTCGACGACCAGGTCAGGAGCAACAGAGCAGCGGCGGCCTCGACAAACCGCACCGCGCGGCAGAGCTGGCGGAAACGGCGGTACCGCCGCATTGCGATATCTTTCTCCGCCTTGAGGGTGTCCATATAAGCCGACTCCGGGAGGATCTCCGGCGATCTTAGACGACGTAGATTGAAGTTTGGGGAGATGAGGAGGTGTGAAGCGATCGAGACGGCGAGCAGCAGTGACTAAGGAGGAGTAGGTAGCTTCATGAACTGAACCCGCAACCGCAAAGAAAATGCTATGCAGGGCCTATTTATAGCGCGGCATGATTTATTTAGCTTTATTCCAAAAATATTGATTGTTCCGCTCACTCGCGCTTATCTCAACTCAGTCACAGGCATAAATTTGGGGAAGCTGATCCAAAAAATGTTTTTCAATTAATCTACCCATTCATATAATTTTAAAAATATTTACTATAAAAAATTTTAATATAAAAATTATAGATTTTAATAATATAAAATATTTATTTAAATATTTTTTGAAAATTATTATTACCTTGACATTTTGGAAATAGAAAATTAAATAGATTTCAAAATGGTTTTAAAACTCAATTCAAACTTATTAAATTTTATAAAACCAAATATCTATTTAAAAGTATTTTCTAGAAATAATTTTAATATAAACGTATAAATCAAAATTTATAAATGTTTTGGAAGTTTTTTCAAAATACTCATAAAACTTTTTTTTTATTTTTTATTTATAGATTGGTGAATTTTTTGTTGATCTGTCAGTAGTATTTTTTATATATATATGGTATGTAAGTAGTTTATACGCTTTATTCAAATTATTCTTAATTTAAATATATTTACTTTGTAAGTTATTAATTTTTACATTTTTTATTATATTTAATACTAATAAGAAATAATGTAGTTAACAATCAGTAAATTTATTGATTTGTTATTATTTTTCCATTTCTTTTTTAGACAAAAATTATAATACTGAAATATTAAAATATTAAAATTTATTATTAGTTAAATTACTATAGTATTATTTATTAACGAATGTACAAAATAATATCATAGTGGACGAACATTGCTCGGAAATCTTACTCACTACGCTTTGACTCTTTTTACCGTCAGGAAAATATGTACTCACATATTTTATGTTGAGAGTAGCCAACGAGATAGCACCCCTCGCATGCTATGGCTGTCGAATTTCAAAAATCTTCTGAATTGAGCCAGTTGAGAATAATTACGAGAACAATTTTAGCGGCAGAGAATTTTGTTCTAAAAGTAAAAACTCTTGCAGATAAAATAATAGTTGTAAGTATGCATTATATATTTCTAGAATATATAGTTTCATGTAAAATGCAGATTTTCATAATAGTAATAGAATTTTTATAGACATAAATTTGATTTTTTTTTTTTTTTCTTTTTGTGAAATATTAACCGCACCCCAAGCTCAGGGTTAGATAGCTTGAGTGGTCTTTCAACGTGCTCTCCAGCAAAGCGCACTTTTTGTACGATAACTCCAGGTATGATTACCGCACGTCATTGTACAGCGCTCACTTCTCGCTTCCATGTTTGGATTTGCTGTTTAAATTGGCCGACTTCCCGCCCACTTTCCGTGTTGAGAACCGATGCTTCGGCGGTAACTTTATCGTCCACCGCTTGTTAAAACTTTCTTTTTATTTTCTTTTTTCTTTTTTTGTCAAAATTTAGTAAATACTTTTCTTTATTATGCCAAAATTTAATAAAATTTTTCTTTTTTTTCGGCACTCATACTCTTACGTTTATTTTCGTGACTTTCAAATCTCTTTTCTATTAATTTGAAAACGCAAAACTCTTTAAAAAGATTTAGGTATTAATTACGCTAATGTGGCACCAATTAAATATTATTTAATATTTTTAATTATTTTTAATATAAATTAAGGTATTTTAATACTTTTTTAATTATTAAATTAATTTTTCGTCTATTTCCTTCCCCACTACAGGTTGTCCGCCCCACCGTCGACCGGCAGCTTGCACGCCGCCACCCGTTACGCGCCTTCCGCTGCTGTCGCTGCTACCAGCTGCCGTCGTTGTTGCTCCAGATGCCGCACTGCTATTGCGGAGAAGATCATGCCGCGAATTAGAGCAGGTGATGACGGGTAGAGCAGTCAGCAGCACAGCAGTCGGGAGAGCAGCAGCAGTAGTGCGGAGAGAACAACAGTAGCGGCGTCGATGCTGGCAGTGGATAGAGGGGTAGGATGAATAGTAAAGGGACACATCAGCGTAACTAACACCTAAATTTTCTTCAGAGATATCGTATTTCCGAAATAATAGTAAAGGGATATGAAAGTCACGAAAATAACTATAGTGATATGAACGCCCAAAAATATATAGTATAGGAGTTTTTATTAATTTTGGCCATAGTTAAAAACTTTTAAAATAACTGTTTCTATTTCAGGATTGAAATTACATTAAACACAATTTTATGAACGAAAAATAATTTTAATTCTATTTTTAAATTATTCGGTTATTGTACATGGTATGAATAAAAAATGAAGACTCAACTGGTAAACGGACCAGTTATATATATATATATATATATATATATATATATATTCATTTTCTTCGAAATGGACAGTTGCCATCTCAAAATGAATTACTATTTTTATAATTACTAAATAAACTCAAGACGCATATGTATAAATATTTTATGAATAATATTAAATTGAAAAACAAAAGAAATGCTCTATAAGTTTATTGAAAATTTTTAAAAAAATATTTTCCCTCTTAAGTATTTAATAATTATTAAAATTTTGAGTCTCCAAATAGTTATTTAAATTTACGTTTTAAGTACTTGAACGCACCTTTTTTTTGTTCTATTCAATGTTGTTTAAAATAATAAAGATATTTTTGTAGAATTTTAATAGAGGGAGAGTTGCATCTTATTTACAATCCATTATTTTTCATGCACTAAACCACCTATATACTTTATTTTTTATGAAAAAAATATTAAATACAAAATTTGTAAATCATATCAAAATCTATTTTCTTTTTTAATAAATACTTCTAAATAGTATTTGAGACATTCTTTACATAGAAAAAATATATATTTTATTAAAATCTAATTTTTTCCGTATAAAAAATATCTCAAAATAATACTTATATAATAATTAAAATACACTTGACATAAATTTTTAGAGATGATTGCTTTTCTAAATGATTTGAAACAAGGAACCTTGCCTACGACGTATTTAAAGTCAACCCCCCCCCCCTCTGCGCCCATCTGCTACTCTCTTCATCCTTGCTGTCCATCATGCGACACCTATTCCGAAATACTATTTAAAATTTTTATCAGCTAATCTGATATATTTTCAAATATTTTTACGAGAAAAATTTAAACTATAAAATAATAGATTCTAATGTGATTTACAACTTTTTTGTTGAACATTTTTCAAAACAATATCAAATAGTATATCAAAATAATAATCAATATTTTAATCAGTATTTTAGCATACTATGTGATATTTTTTCAAAAAATATTTAACTACAAATTTGTAGATCACATTAAAATCTACAATATCATAGTTCAAAGATTCTCGTAAAAATACTTAAAAATATGTTAAATGAGTTATCGTAAGTTTTGTATATATCACATTTTTACAAGATATTATACAAACTTACGGCAACTAATTTGACTTATTTTTAAATATTTTTACGAGAAATTTTAAATTATAAATTTATATAGTTGAACAATTTAAAAAAAATGTCAAATATATACTAAAATTATGGTTCAGATTTTGATTATTATTTTGACATACTATTTAATATTTTTGTTGAAAATTGTTCCATTAGAGAATTATAGATTACATTAAAATCTACAACTTTAAATTTTAAAATTTTTCGTAAAAATACTTAAAAATAAATCAAATAAGTAAACAAAAAATTTAAATAGTGTTTCAGAGTAGATATTGAATATGGTAGACGATGGAAATTGCAATTGCAGCGATCGGTCAGAGAGGATCAGTGTATTGTATAGATATGGGGGGCGCAGGTTTTCTGTTACTGAAGAAACATGAAATAGGAAATCCTGTGGCCCATATGCAATCATCAAAAAAAAATACGGATCACTAAATATTATATAAAATTTTAACTATAATTTTGGCCCACTTGTGAGTATATTTAGAAAACATTTTGAATTATAAAATTGTAGATTTTGATGTGGTTTACAACTTTATAGTTCAAAAATTTTTCAAAAAAATACCAAAAAATGTGCCAAAATTATTATTAAAGTTTTTGATAATAATTTTGTCATATTATTTGACATTTTTTTGAAAATTTTTGAACTATAAAGTTGTAGACCACCTCCTATAACTTTGTAGTTCAAATTTTTTCCTAAAAATACTCACAAGTAGGCCAAATAAGTGAACGAAAGTTGTATATAATATCTCGTGATCCGTATTTTTCCGAATGATTGCATATGAGCCGCAGGATTTTCTACTTCATGTTGCTTCAAACCCGCCCCCGATGTTTTTTTTTAGAAAAAATTACTCACCCCAATAAACCATATATTAAACCACATATAACTAATCTTTACCACACATTCGTCTCATGATTTGCAATTTTATCTCGTGATCCGTATAAATTATTAAAATTATAACTATATCTATTATGACATATGATCCTAATATTATCATATATATAATGTGATTTATTGTGTGATTTTTTGGACGAACATACCAATTTTTTTTTTTTTTTTTTTTTTTAATATCAAAAACCTGCGCCCGATGTTGGGACACTCTGATCTTCGTTTACGAGGGATTCAGCGCACGTGCGCCTGAGATGATGTGAATTCTGAGACTTCGGATTAAGAGCGTACTCTCATTAACTTTTCTTTGCATATTTCACTCATAAAAGAGTAGCTCTATTAGCTTAACAACTTGTAAGATGGTTTAGAACATTCAACAACAATAATAATGAGATTATAAGCCCCGCTAAACAATCAGAATCTAGAAAGGATAAGATAGATGCAGCAATGTTCTTCAAGAGACTGTTTCTTAGAACCTGGACCTAAAAAACTAGACCCAAATATACTAATACACAGACGCAAAGAACCACAAAACAAGTTTAAAAAAGGAAGCATACCAAACGGTTCAGAACATGCAAACTTCAAATCGGATTATCCGAACCTAGCAAGCTAAAATTCATATGTATCAGCTCGGT